>JBCEWE010000353.1:22500-45000 GCA_039877035.1 Silurus lanzhouensis | reverse complement strand
ATGAGTATATGTGTGTGTGTTTGTGTACGTGTGTGTGTATATGTATGAGTATATGTGGGTGTTTGTGTACGTGTGTGTGTATATGTATGAGTATATGTGTGTGTGTTTGTGTACGTGTGTGTGTATATGTATGAGTATATGTGTGTGTGTTTGTGTACGTGTGTGTGTATATGTATGAGTATATGTGTGTGTGTTTGTGTACGTGTGTGTGTATATGTATGAGTATATGTGTGTGTGTGTGTGTACGTGTGTGTGTATATGTATGAGTATATGTGTGTGTGTTTGTGTACGTGTGTGTGTATATGTATGAGTATATGTGTGTGTGTTTGTGTACGTGTGTGTGTATATGTATGAGTATATGTGTGGGTGTTTGTGTACGTGTGTGTGTATATGTATGAGTATATGTGTGTGTGTTTGTGTACGTGTGTGTGTATATGTATGAGTATATGTGTGTGTGTTTGTGTACGTGTGTGTGTATATGTATGAGTATATGTGTGTGTGTGTGTACGTGTGTGTGTATATGTATGAGTATATGTGTGTGTGTTTGTGTACGTGTGTGTGTATATGTATGAGTATATGTGTGTGTGTTTGTGTACGTGTGTGTGTATATGTATGAGTATATGTGTGTGTGTTTGTGTACGTGTGTGTGTATATGTATGAGTATATGTGTGTGTGTTTGTGTACGTGTGTGTGTATATGTATGAGTATATGTGTGTGTGTTTGTGTACGTGTGTGTGTATATGTATGAGTATATGTGTGTGTGTTTGTGTACGTGTGTGTATATGTATGAGTATATGTGTGTGTGTTTGTGTACGTGTGTGTGTATATGTATGAGTATATGTGTGTTGTTTGTGTACGTGTGTGTGTATATGTATGAGTATATGTGTGTGTGTTTGTGTACGTGTGTGTGTATATGTATGAGTATATGTGTGTGTGTTTGTGTTTTTTATTTTGTTTGTGTATGTGTGTGTATATGTATGAGTATATGTGTGTGTGTTTGTGTACGTGTGTGTGTATATGTATGAGTATATGTGTGTGTGTTTGTGTACGTGTGTGTGTATATGTATGAGTATATGTGTGTGTGTTTGTGTACGTGTGTGTGTATATGTATGAGTATATGTGTGTGTGTTTGTGTACGTGTGTGTGTATATGTATGAGTATATGTGTGTGTGTTTGTGTACGTGTGTGTGTATATGTATGAGTATATGTGTGTGTGTTTGTGTACGTGTGTGTGTATATGTATGAGTATATGTGTGTGTGTTTGTGTACGTGTGTGTGTATATGTATGAGTGTGTGTGTGTACGTGTTGTGTATATGTATGAGTATATTGTGTGTTTGTTACGTGTTGTGTATATGTATGATTATGTGTGTGTGTTTGTGAGTGTGTGTGTGTATATGTATGAGTATATGTGTGTGTGTTTGTGTACGTGTGTGTGTATATGTATGAGTATATGTGTGTGTGTTTGTGTACGTGTGTGTGTATATGTATGAGTATATGTGTGTGTGTTTGTGTACGTGTGTGTGTATATGTATGAGTATATGTGTGTGTGTTGTGTACGTGTGTGTGTATATGTATGAGTATATGTGTGTGTGTTTGTGTACGTGTGTGTGTATATGTATGAGTATATGTGTGTGTGTTGTGTACGTGTGTGTATATGTATGAGTATATGTGTGTGTGTTTGTGTACGTGTGTGTGTATATGTATGAGTATATGTGTGTGTGTGTACGTGTGTGTATATGTATGAGTATATGTGTGTGTGTTTGTGTACGTGTGTGTGTATATGTATGAGTATATGTGTGTGTGTTTGTGTACGTGTGTGTGTATATGTATGAGTATATGTGTGTGTGTTTGTGTCGTGTGTGTGTATATGTATGAGTATATGTGTGTGTGTTTGTGTACGTGTGTGTATATGTATGAGTATATGTGTGTGTTTGTGTACGTGTGTGTGTATATGTATGAGTATATGTGTGTGTGTGTGTACGTGTGTGTATATGTATGAGTATATGTGTGTGTTTGTGTACGTGTGTGTATATGTATGAGTATATGTGTGTGTGTTTGTGTACGTGGTGTGTATATGTATGAGTATATGTGTGTGTTGTGTACGTGTGTGTATATGTATGAGTATATGTGTGTGTGTTTGTGTACGTGTGTGTATATGTATGAGTATATGTGTGTGTGTTTGTTACGTGGTGTGTATATGTATGAGTATATGTGTGTGTGTTTGTGTACGTGTGTGTGTATATGTATGAGTATATGTGTGTGTGTTGTGTACGTGTGTGTTATGATGTATATGTTGTGTTATGTGTGTGTGTTTGTGTTGTGTACGTGTGTGTATATGTATGAGTATATGTGTGTGTGTTGTGTACGTGTGTGTGTATATTTATGAGTATATGTGTGTGTTTGTGTACGTGTGTGTGTATATGTATGAGTATATGTGTGTGTGTTTGTGTACGTGTGTGTGTATATGTATGAGTATATGTGTGTGTGTTTGTGTACGTGTGTGTGTATATGTATGAGTGTATGTGTACGTGTGTGTGTATATGTATGAGTATATGTGTGTGTGTGTGTACGTGTGTGTGTATATGTATGAGTATATGTGTGTGTTTGTGTACGTGTGTGTGTATATGTATGAGTGTATGTGTACGTGTGTGTTTATATGTATGAGTATATGTGTGTGTGTTTGTGTACGTGTGTGTGTATATGTATGAGTATATGTGTACGTGTGTGTGTATATGTATGAGTATATGTGTGTGTGTTTGTGTACGTGTGTGTGTATATGTATGAGTATATGTGTGTGTGTTTGTGTACGTGTGTGTGTATATGTATGAGTATATGTGTGTGTGTTTGTGTACGTGTGTATATGTATGAGTATATGTGTGTGTGTTTGTGTACGTGTGTGTGTATATGTATGAGTATATGTGTGTGTGTTTGTGTACGTGTGTGTGTATATGTATGAGTATATGTGTGTGTGTTTGTGTACGTGTGTGTGTATATGTATGAGTATATGTGTGTGTTTTTGTGTACGTGTGTGTATATGTATGAGTATATGTGTGTGTGTTTGTGTACGTGTGTGTGTATATGTATGAGTATATGTGTGTGTGTTTGTGTACGTGTGTGTGTATATGTATGAGTATATGTGTGTGTGTTTGTGTACGTGTGTGTATATGTATGAGTATATGTGTGTGTGTTTGTGTACGTGTGTGTATATGTATGAGTATATGTGTGTGTGTTTGTGTACGTGTGTGTGTATATGTATGAGTATATGTGTGTGTGTTTGTGTACGTGTGTGTGTATATGTATGAGTATATGTGTGTGTGTTTGTGTACGTGTGTGTGTATATGTATGAGTATATGTGTGTGTGTTTGTGTACGTGTGTGTATATGTATGAGTATATGTGTGTGTGTTTGTGTACGTGTGTGTATATGTATGAGTATATGTGTGTGTGTTTGTGTACGTGTGTGTGTATATGTATGAGTATATGTGTGTGTGTTTGTGTACGTGTGTGTATATGTATGAGTATATGTGTGTGTGTTTGTGTACGTGTGTGTGTATATGTATGAGTATATGTGTGTGTGTTTGTGTACGTGTGTGTGTATATGTATGAGTGTATGTGTACGTGTGTGTGTATATGTATGAGTATATGTGTGTGTGTGTGTACGTGTGTGTGTATATGTATGAGTATATGTGTGTGTGTTTGTGTACGTGTGTGTGTATATGTATGAGTGTATGTGTACGTGTGTGTGTATATGTATGAGTATATGTGTGTGTGTGTACGTGTGTGTATATGTATGAGTATATGTGTGTGTTGTGTACGTGTGTGTGTATATGTATGAGTGTATGTGTGTGTGTATATGTAGGTAATATGTGTGTGTGTACGTGTGTGTGTATATGTATGAGTATATGTGTGTGTGTTTGTGTACGTGTGTGTGTATATGTATGAGTATATGTGTGTGTGTTTGTGTACGTGTGTGTGTATATGTATGAGTGTATGTGTACGTGTGTGTGTATATGTATGAGTATATGTGTGTGTGTGTGTGTACGTGTGTGTGTATATGTATGAGTATATGTGTGTGTGTGTGTGTACGTGTGTGTGTATATGTATGAGTATATGTGTGTGTTTGTGTACGTGTGTGTGTATATGTATGAGTATATGTGTGTGTGTTTGTGTACGTGTGTCTGTATATGTATGAGTATATGTGTGTGTGTTTGTGTACGTGTGTGTGTATATGTATGAGTGTATGTGTACGTGTGTGTGTATATGTATGAGTATATGTGTGTGTGTGTGTGTACGTGTGTGTGTGTATATGTATGAGTATATGTGTGTGTGTGTGTGTACGTGTGTGTGTATATGTATGAGTATATGTGTGTGTGTTTGTGTACGTGTGTCTGTATATGTATGAGTATATGTGTGTGTGTTTGTGTACGTGTGTGTGTATATGTATGAGTGTATGTGTATGTTTGAGTGTATATGTATGACACACTCTTTCAGTTTAAGTGTAGATTAAAGATGTATGTTTTTAGCGAGTTCTACACATAACACACATCACATCATAACCTTGTGCTCCAGAACATCTGATCACATCACATTATCAACTTGTGCTGTTAATATCATGAACAGCAGCTACGCTAATTCTTTAAATTCTTTAAAGTAGATGCCCACAAACATCCTGAACCATCTAGAGATGTACCAGTGCCAATTGAATCCCACTTTATGTGGAGTTTTGGACATTGGACCTCCTGGAGTGTTTAAAGGCTCTGGCATGGAGAAGCTGGTGTTGGATCTGTGATGATCTCAGATGTTGAGCTATTTTATGAGTTGCTCAGTAGCTCCTAGTTTTATAACCATAATGACTGTAGAAAGATCATCAGTCATAATCACACACTCCAGTGCTCATGTTAGTTCTCACTCTCCAGTGTTCTGTAGTGTTTAAAACAGGGGTCACCAACCTTTTTGACACTGAGAGCTTCTTCTTGAGTAACGACTAATGTGAAGAGCTACAGTTTGATACACAATTCTGAAATAACAAATGTGCTCAATTTACCTTTAATGATATTTTATTATTAATAATGAATGATATTCATCTCTATCAGGGTCAAACTCACCTGCACAGGAGCCGAAACTCACAGCACACTTTAGGTCACGGGCCGAACAGGAGAAACTTTTATATTTAACATAAATATAAATAAAAACAGACATGAATATTATTCCAGAATAAATAAACCTAAACTTTAAATAACTTAAAATATTTTGCTCTCTATAAAAACATCTCCTGTGGAACACCAGATGTGTCACAGCTTCATCATGCAGCTCTTCAGAAACTCTCCCTCAGTAAATAACCTGCTGATGAGACTCTGATTTCTCCTCTGTTCTCACACCAGCTTCACTTTGGGATTGTTCTCTGGTGAAAAACATCTGCTGAAATGTCAGATTCTTCTTTAACTCTTCTACTTTCTGTATCTTCTGCTAATTCCTTAATTACAGTCACATTCACTCCACTAATAACACACAGGGGTTTACAGGTGTTGTGTCTCATTCCGACCCCCGGTCTGAAATCAGCCCCGGATCGCGTGCACGCGCACAGTACCGTCGTATTTCCTGTAGGTGGCACTAAAAACACGGAAGATGTTTTTCTGGTCCTAACGCCAAAAGATCAATTTGAAGTAAACGCACACAGCTTCCTGTAGACTGCAGAATAACACCAGGAATGTCATCATTTGCTTTTAAAACCACCTGCGTGAATTTATTAATAACAATAATAATAGATCTTTATAAAATCTTTATAAAATCCAGTATTCTAGATTCGGAGAAAGCAGCAGTGAGAGATTAAATAAACAGACAGACAACAATGATGTGGTTGAATTATAATAAAGATATTATATTGTAGCAAAGAGAAAATGAATGAAAAGTAACCAATTACTGCTTCTCTTTTAGCAGAAACACAAAATAAAGAAAAAAAGAATTCTATAAACCCAGATAATTTATTCTTTAATTAATGCAAATTGAATGAACCAAATTAGTTTCTATCTGTCTTTCTTTTATATATATATATATTTATATTAAGATTTATTCTCTTTTTAATCTAAGTCAATCTAATTTCACTTTGAACCTATTTAATCTCAACTGTTTTACCTTGAACTTAATTTAGAATCTGAGAAATCCCCCCTAGTTTAAACCACCTCTTTTATAATCCCAATACCTCTAAACTTGTATAGAACATTTAAAATGGCCAAAAAAACAAAACAATTCTTGTAACCAGCAAAGTATAGGACTCAATTTAACAATGTATGGCAAAGAAATAAAAAACCATGAGAAAAAAAAAACACAATGACCCTTAACCTTAAACTCTAATGAGCAATCAAGTGGAATGAACAATTATGCCACAAAATTCAACAGTCAATAAAATAAACAATTGTGATGCATAAATTCGATAAATTTCTTTCCTTTCAAACACCATTTTTTTTTCTTTTGATTAAAGCAAACAGTTCGACCAGAAAAAAATAGTCCACAAACGATTGAGGAAAACAACCAAAGAGTTCGATGTCAAGTCGCCCTGCGCAATTCTTCCTCTTTTTCTTTTTTGATGTTAGAGGAACAGTTCAGGCCTACAGGAGTGATGTTAGAGGAACAGTTCAGGCCTACAGGAGTGATGTTAGAGGAACAGTTCAGGCCTACAGGAGTGATGTTAGAGGAACAGTTCAGGCTTACCGGAGTGATGTTAGAGGAACAGTTCAGGCCTACAGGAGTGATGTTAGAGGAACAGTTCAGGCTTACCGGAGTGATGTTAGAGGAACAGTTCAGGCCTACAGGAGTGATGTTAGAGGAACAGTTCAGGCCTACAGGAGTGATGTTAGAGGAACAGTTCAGGCCTACCGGAGTGATGTTAGAGGAACAGTTCAGGCCTACAGGAGTGATGTTAGAGGAACAGTTCAGGCCTACAGGAGTGATGTTAGAGGAACAGTTCAGGCTTACCGGAGTGATGTTAGAGGAACAGTTCAGGCCTACAGGAGTGATGTTAGAGGAACAGTTCAGGCCTACAGGAGTGATGTTAGAGGAACAGTTCAGGCCTACCGGAGTGATGTTAGAGGAACAGTTCAGGCCTACCGGAGTGATGTTAGAGGAACAGTTCAGGCCTACAGGAGTGATGTTAGAGGAACAGTTCAGGCCTACAGGAGTGATGTTAGAGGAACAGTTCAGGCCTACAGGAGTGATGTTAGAGGAACAGTTCAGGCCTACCGGAGTGATGTTAGAGGAACAGTTCAGGCCTACAGGAGTGATGTTAGAGGAACAGTTCAGGCCTACCGGAGTGATGTTAGAGGAACAGTTCAGGCCTACCGGAGTGATGTTAGAGGAACAGTTCAGGCCTACCGTTATGCTGACCAGAAAAAAATAGTCCACAAACGATTGAGGAAAACAACCAAAGAGTTCGATGTCAAGTCGCCCTGCGCAATTCTTCCTCTTTTTCTTTTTTTTTCCTTTTTTTTTTTTATTCAGGAAAACAAAGTAGTGAATCCACTAAAGTCCTCAAATATCCTCGTTTCACTCAAGGTCTGTTGGGTGGCTCGCCATCTTGTTCCATGTGGTAGCAACTTAGTTCGTGTTGTTGCCAAATCCAAACTTTAACCAATTCAACAAAAAAACACATTCAATTCAAACTAAACTAATATTTTACTAGAATTTCCTTCTAGTTTTTTTTTCTCTTTCCGAAATCTCCAACAATCCTTAGTATTCCTCTCTTTTTTTTTTTCGCGCTGTCTCTCAGTCAATCCTCGGCAATGAGTCCTCTCACTTCATTGGTCAAAATCTCACACTCTCTTAAAGGAGACAACGTTCAGTAACGACCAATTACATTTTTCACATTCAGAAAATAAAATAAAAATACATATTTATTCAAGTATAAATGTTATATTATTATAATTTTTTTCTGAATTCAATCAATAATTTTCTCCTTCCTGTTTATTCAGTATCCCTTACTGATTTACTATTTATTTATTTATAATCACTTTGGGTTACACAAGCTACCATGCTAACTACCCGCCGGGCAGCGCACTACGAGTGGAAAAAGCCCGCGAGTTAAAGGCAGGTTTGAGCAAACAGCAGTCTTTTTTCACGAGACCGGTGAAAAACTCCCAAAAAGCAACCGAAGCCTCATTTAGAGCTACACATTTCTTGATTAAGAAAAAGACGGGGAGGTTTTTAAAGAAGCAATGATGATAATTGCAAAAACTGTGCTTAAAGACGAGAAATATGGAACGGATGTAATCTCCACTCTCTCCGATGTCCAACTGGGGGCAACTACAATGCTAGTCAGAGTGTCGGCTATGTCCGGGAACTTGGCCGATCAGCTGGACCGGGATCTGGCATCCAGTGTGACGAGTCTGTGGACAGCAGCAGTACAGCGCAGCTGATGGTCTTTATCCGGATGGTGTTTGATGATTTCTCCACAAAAGAAGATACTACTGCCCCTAAAAACAACTACGAGGAGAGTTGACATCTTTAACACGGTGAAGGAGTTTTTTGCGGAGAAAAAAGTGGCGTTGGTAAAGCTGGTATCAGTGACTACCGACGGGGCTCCTGCTATGATCAGCCGAAATTCAGGATTCATCGCTCACTGTAAAGGTGACCAGAGTTTCCAAACTTCATGCATTACCACTGCATCATTCACCAGCAGGCGTAATGTGCAAAGGTGATCGGCTTTGGGCACTTCATGACTCCCATCGTGACAATCATAAACAGCATCATCTCCAGAGCTAAACAGCACAGAACATTCAGGGTGCTACTGGAGAAGCTGTCAGCTGAATATGGTGACCTGCTACTACACACGGAACTCCGATCGCTCAGCAGGGGACGCATTTTGCTTCGTTTTTTTGTCACTTTTGAGTGAGATCAAAGAGTTAATGCAGTCCAAAGGTGAGGACACTGCTGGAGGACACTGAGTGGACACTTGACCTTGCATTACTGGGAAACTGAACCATTTGAACTGTGAGCTACAAGGCAAAAGTAAGACTGTTGCTGACATGATAAGTGCTTTACACCAAACTATCAGGCCACACCAAACTTTTGGCACCTTGTTGACACAGAAAAGTACAGTGGTGTTGCACAGCAGCTATGAAGGTTGCCAGTCTGTTTGGTTCAACCTATCTTTGTGAGTCAGCCTTTTCTGACATGAACTTCATCAAGAACAAACACAGAACACGCCTCACTGATACACATCTGCAAGACTCACTCAGAGTTGCATTGTCAAGTTACACCCCAGATTACAATACACTGGTGAACAGCATGCAATGCCAGACTTCCCACTAACAGACAAAGAAATCGATACCAGATGTTCTCAGTGGCAGTGCCATCAAGGGTTACATTCAATTATAAAAAAATTGTTACAAACGTGTTTGTTAAATGTAAGATATAATCATTTTGTTAAAAATGCTGCAGATTTGGTGATAAGTTTTTGTATGTTGCATAAATGATCATCTTTACAAACATGATGCAACGTAGTGCATGATCTGGTAAAATTTATAAATGTAAATATTCGCAGAGATTTATAATAAAGTTTGGCATATTGATATTTATCTGTTTCCTACCTTGTTAAATCATTGTTGATAATTATTGTGAGAAATCATTAACATGATTAGTGTCTTCACATAGATGAATATCAATAATTATTAATAATAACATATAATTCAAGGTAAATTGAGCAAATGTGTTATTTCAGAAGTGTGTATCAAACTGGTAGCCCTTTACATTAATCAGTACCCAAAAAGTAGCTCTCAGTTTCAAAAAGGTTGGTGACCCCTGGTATATACAGTATACAGTATAAAAATATACAGTAAAAATATATAGTCAAGTTTATTTCTATTGTGCTTTTCACAATGGACATTGTCTCAGGAACCAAACTCAAAAGGAAAACTATCCTCATCTGGGTGATATCAAGAGTGTGATTATAGCCTTAAACAGTACAAAACACTGGAGTGTGAGAACCAGTGTTCAAACTCCACATGAAGTGGAATTCAAATGGCACTGGTACGTCTCTAGATGGTTCGGGATGCTTGCTGGCATCTTCTTGGTCCACAATCTTCATGAGGTGGGACGTGACTGGAGCTGGCCAAACCTCAGGGTGTCTCGGGATGGGGAGAGAAAGAGAAGCAGTGGAGAGGAATTAGCGTAGCTGCTGTTCATGATATTAACAGCACAAGTTGATAATGTGCATGTGATCAGATGTTCTGGAGCACAAGGTTATGATGTGAGACGTATGTTATGTGTAGGCTTTGCTAAAAAGATATGTTTTTAATCTACACTTAAACTGGGTGAGTGTGTCTGAGCCCCGAACACCGTCAGGAAGACTATTCCAGAGTTTAGGAGCTAAATGTGAAAAAGCTCTACCACCTTTAGTGGACTTTGCTATTCTAGGAACTACTAGAAGTCCAGAGTTTTGAGATCTCAGGGAGCGTGGCGGATTGTAGCATGTTAAAAGACTGGAGATACATGAAGATAAACCATTTAGTGTTTTGTAGGTGTGTAGCAGTAGTTTGTAGTCGATTCGAAACTTAACAGGAAGCCAATGTAGGGACGATAAGATCGGGGTTATGTGATCATATTTTCTTGACCTTGTAAGAACTCTGGCTGCTGCATTCTGGACTAACTGAAGCTTGTTTATTAATGACGCAGGACATCCACCTAGTAACGCATTACAGTAGTCTATTCTGGAGGTCATGAAGGCATGGACGAGCTTCTCTGCATCAGATATAGACAACATGTTTCTTAGCTTCTAAGGTGGAAGAAGCTGTTTTTGTAATATTGGTGATATGATATTCAAAAGACAAGTTCTGCTAAAATATCTTCCAGGTCTTTTACTGTTGTTATACAGTTCTATGCAAAGGTTTTGGGCAGATGTGAAGAAATTCTGTAAAAAAATATATCTATTAATTGTTTATTTTTATGAATTTACACAAACAGAAGAGAAATTCAAATCAAATATATTTGTTATGACACCGCTCAGCTTTCAGATCTTCTTTTCCCACACTATGTACCCTTACACAAAGTCAGGGAATGTGTAGGATCAGAGTCGGGTGTGTGATTAACCAGTTCTACCAAGCAGGTGCTGATGATCATCTGTAGGTTGAACATGAAGTTAAACAGAAACAGCTGTGTAGGAGCTACACACTGGCTGAGGAACCAAACTCTGCTGCTAAGGTGAGGGTGTGGAAGACACACTCATGTCACAGGTCCTTCACCATTGAAAGTTTCTGAGTTCTGAAAGCCGAACGGTGTCATAACAAATATATTTGATTTGAATATATTTTTATACTCACACACACACACACACACACACACACACACACACACACACACACACACACACACACATTTTTAAACAATTATCTAATTAACATTTAAAGCACAACATTTGGTGAGTATTACAGTCAGATTCAAGTAAGATACAGTACATAATATATTTAAAGTGAGGGTGAAGACACGCCTTTTTCTGCTCTTTATACATCGTTTGCTGACCATCTATTTAAGAAGTCATGTTGGAGACTCAATGGTAAATAAAGGGTCAACTTGGGTGTCCCCTAGTTTTCATTATAACTAGGATACTAGGTGCATTCAAATGATCGTGCCACTGACACAAAGCGAAAATGTCTGTTATTTGCCCCAATTTCATAATAAACTTTGGTCCAAAAAAATCAAAATGGTCAAGTGCACCACATGCTGTTTTCTGGACAAAGTTGCTGCATGATGCAGAATTGATCCTTGTAGCTGTCTTAGAAAAGGCTGAATTGTATTTAAGTATGTCAATAATTTAAATTGTAGAAAATGTATTTAGTTCACGAATAATGTATAAATGTTCATTTGGAAATTGTGTTATAAAACTGTGTAATAGTGACACCTTCAGGAGAAATACGTGCATTATTGGTTGAATTTGTCACATGGTCTGGCTAGCCATTTTGGTTTTCCGATCCACAAAGACATGCATGCTGAGAGCTATCCGATAGAAAAAAGCTTATACGAATGCTTATATAAATATCCTTTGATGTCTCCTGTATTTCTGATTGGAAAGTGCACACGGTATGTGATTGAATTGTTGGATTTAATCTGTTAATTTGTAATAATATATATGTGTATGGATATTGGTTCAGCAGGAAACAACAGGTTAAACACTGGTAAAAACAGAAACAATGTATGTATCTGAATTTTATTTTATTTGTTTCAGTTTTTCACGGTGTTATGACGTTATGTGAAGAGATTAAACGTTATCAGTCGAAGCGTCATTCTTTAATCAGAAGAAAACCTACAGGAGCTGTTACACTCCTGATTTTTACCTCACAATAATGGTAAGATATAATTGTTTGATTTATGACTGTTATACCAAAGGTACAAGAAACCCAGCCATTACGGAGGCACAAGCCAGTGCACTCTTAGTGCCGGTCCCAAGCCCGGGTAAATGGGGAGGGTTGCGTTAGGAAGGGCATCCAGCGTAAAACATGTGCCAAATCAAATATGCGGATCACAAATGAGAATTTCATACCGGATCGGTCGAGGCCCGGGTTACCAACGACCGCCACAGGTATCGTTTGCCAAAAGGGTACTTGTGGAAATTGGGCTACTGTTGGCCAAAGGAGGAGAAGGAGAGGAGGAAGACGTCTACAGAGACGGCAGGGAAAGGAGCAGTGTAGGAGAGTGGAGGTTCAGGTTGGTACTTTAAATGTTGGTACTATGACGGGTAAAGGGAGAGAGGTAGCTGATATGATGGAGAGGAGAAAGGTAGATATGTTGTGTGTTCAGGAGACAAGAGGAAACTGAGTAAGACCAGGAACATTGGAGGTAGATTTAAACTGTTTTATCATGGTGTGGATGGAAAGAGAAATGGTGTAGGGGTGATTCTGAAGGAAGAATACAGTAAGAGTGTAGTGGAGGTGAAGAGAGTTTCTGATAGGGTGATGATCGTGAAGCTGGAAGTTGAAGGGATGATGATAAATGTCATCAGTGCCTATGCTCCACAAGTGGACTGTGAGATGGAGGAGAAGGAAAGATTCTGGAGTGAGTTAGATGAAGTGGTAGAAGGTGAACCTAGAAATGAAAGATTGGTGATTGGGGCAAACTTTAATGGGCATGTAGGTGAAGGGAACAGAGGTGATGAGGAGGTGATGGTAGGTATGGCCTTAAGGAGAGGAATGTGGAAGGGCAGATGGTGGTAGATTTTGCTAAAAGGATGTAAATGGCAGTGGTGAACACGTATTTTAAGAAGAAGAAGGATCACAGGGTGACATATAGGTTGGGTGGTGTGGAGATGGTGAAGCAGGAATTAGTAAGGAGGAAGTGAGAGCAGCAATTAAGAGGATGAAGAGTGGAAAGTTGATTGGACCAGATGACATAGCGGTAAAAGCATGGAGATGTTTAGGAGAGATGCAGTGGAGTTTTTAACAAGATTGTTTAACAGAATTTTGTAAGGTGAGAAGATGCCTGAGGAATGGAGAAGGAGTGTGCTGGTACTGATCTTTAAGAATAAGGGAGATGTGCAGACCTGCAGTAACTACAGGGGAATAAAGTTGATCAGTCACCATGAAGTTATGGGAAAGAGTAGTAGAAGCCAGGCTGAGAGAAGAGGTGACCATCTGTGAGCAACAGTATGGTTTCATGCCGAGGAAAAGCACCACAGACGCATTATTTGCTTTGAGAATGTTGATGGAGAAGTATAGAGAAGATCAGAAGGAGCTGCATTGTGTGTTTGTGGATTTAGAGAAAGTGTATGACAGGGTGGAGAGAGGAGTTGTGGTATTGTATGAGGAAGTCTGGTGTGTCAGAGAAGTATGTGAGGGTGGTGCAGGACATGTATGTGGACAGTGTGACAGCAGTGAAGTGTGCAGTAGGAATGACAGACTGGTTCAAGGTGGAGGTTGGACTGCATCAAGGATCGGCTCTGAGCCCTTTCCTGTTTGCAGTGGTTGGACAGGTTGACGGACGAGGTCAGACAGTAAACTCCCTGGACTATGATGTTTGTGGATGAGTTGTGGTGAGAGTAGCGAGCAGGTTGAAAAGATCCTGGAGAGGTGTAGGTACACGCTGGAGAGAAGGGGAATGAAACTCAGTAGGAGTAAGACAGAGTACATGTGTGTGAATGAGAGGGAGGGCAGTGGAGGGGTGCGGTTGCAGGGAGAAGAGGTGGAGAAGGTGGAGGAGTTCAGGTACCTGGGGTCAACAGTGCAGAGTAATGGAGAGTGTGTTAGAGAAGTGAAGAAAAGAGTGCAGGCAGGGTGGAGTGGGTGGAGAAGAGTGATAGCAGGAGTGATTTGTGATAGAAGAGTATCTGTGAGAGTGAAAGGGAAAGTTTATAGGACTGTGGTGAGACCTGAGATGTTGTATGGTTTAGAGACAGTGGCATTGAGTAAAAGACAGGAGGTGGAGCTGGAGGTAGCAGAGCTGAAGATGTTGAGGTTTTCGTTGGGAGTGAAGAGGATGGACAGGATTAGAAATTAGTTTATTAGAGGGACAGCGCATGTAGAACGTTTTGGAGACAAGGTGAGGGAAGCGTTTAGATGGTTTGGACATGAGCAGAGCAGGGACATGGGGTATATCGGTAGAAGAATGCTGAGGATGGAGCCACCAGGAAGGAGAAAAAGAGTAAGACCAAGGAAGAGGTTTATGGATGTGGTGAGGGAAGACATGCAGGTAAATGGGTTAAGTTAGGTAGAGGACAGGGGGTGTGGAGACGGATGATCTGCTGTGGCGACCCCTAATGGGAGAAGCCAAAAGAAGAAGAAGATACTAACGGTACAAGAGTTCTATGGGGGACCCC
Organism: Silurus lanzhouensis; assembly: GCA_039877035.1. Taxonomy (NCBI): domain Eukaryota; kingdom Metazoa; phylum Chordata; class Actinopteri; order Siluriformes; family Siluridae; genus Silurus; species Silurus lanzhouensis. Next base: position 30,207 of record JBCEWE010000353.1, on the reverse strand, counting down.
CAAAAGCTTTGAAACAATTCAAACAAGGTTAAGGAACTTGCTCAAGGTGCACCAGGGGTAGCTTTGTGATGCTGGGATTTGAACTCAGGACCTTTAGAGATAAAGGCCAACATCTTAGGCACTAATATGCCACTGAAAATTTAATTTTGCAATCGGTGGCTCAGCAGCAGCTTTGGAAAATTGCTCAAGCCGATTGGTGAATTTTATTAATCAATCTTCAGCTAAAACAAATAACTTTTCAAAAAATGTAAGAGTAACCAGCCCAAGACATATTGCCAGATTTATTCAAACAACTCCTCCAACAAAACATTTTTTATAATGCATCAATAGACATACAGAAAAGAACAATGAAAACTAAAAGCAACTTCGATTATCAATTTCAATTTGTCACACACTGTATGTCATCACATACTTAATTAGACATGGAAATCAAAGGTGAGACATTGACAACAATTAAGAAACTGAACTGTTAAAACTTTTAACAGGTTCAGGCTTTTGTTAGTTGTCTATGTTAGTCAGCACAACTACGTTCTTAAAGGTTTGGTACTGGTCAGAATTCCAGTCGATCACATTCCCCCCTTGAGCCCCACACGGATTTTCATACAGCTCCCAAATCTGACTAGCGCTAAGAACACTATCCCACATGTGTACGTCTGAGATTTCACCCTTGAAGCTCTGACCCTTGTCAAAGCTGCCCAGTAACGAGTCAGGATCCTGCCCAAGAATGACAGCTCCATTTGGATCGACACGATGTCCACGTCTGTAGATCTTCACCATGCTGCGATGTCCATTTAACCAAAATGAGGTGGCTCCGGTGATCGATTGCCAGGTGACGCACAGGTGAGTGGGGAACTCGTACAGTGGCAGTAGATCAAACATTACAGCATCACCACTGCTCCTCAGGTAAAGAGAGAGTCGTCCATCTTCCTCCCGCCAAACATTGAGCTCATCATGATCTTGAGTGCGATAAGCAAACAGGATGATTTCTCGCCTGCCCTTCAGCTCGGTGGCGATGCGCATGCAGAGAGTGAAGGCCTGCAGATTCAGAGGTTTCTTCGGAGTGATGCGCACGTAGGCTGAGTCGGACTCCTCGGGAAACAAAAATACCTTCCCTAGTTGCAGAAGAAAACACAGTATATGTGTAGCTAAATATATATAAATAAATAAATAAATATATATATATATATAATATATATATATATATATATATATATATATATATATATATATATATATATATATATCTTGGGTGTACTGTAGATTTTAATTCTTAAACCACAGATTTTAAAGATACAGAAGTCAAATCTGAATCAGAAAGGGATTTACTCTGAATCGAGCAAAGAATCACAACACTGAAACTGAAAGAGACAAAAAGGTCTCTGGATGAATTTTACAAAAAGAGAAAGAAACTTACGGCCTGTGGCTGAGACCAACGGCAGGAGAAGCAACAGGACCAGTGTTGCCATCTTCATCTTACCTCAGTGGTTAATAACAACACGACTGCTACTAAAGATATTCACATTTTAGTACAGAACACACGTGTTAATGATTGTCTGTTAAATGTCAAAAACGTATGAACACTTACTTTTTTTAAATACTTCTCCAGTAACACCATCAAAAGAGAAAATCTCAGAATGACTCGCAGGTCTACAGCTCAGTGGGTTTATAATGACACATGTGGGAGGGGTTGGGCATCTCCAAACCAGTCTCAGAGAACAAAACTATGACCAACTATGACCCTGACCAAGAAGGACTATGACTATGAAGGACAATGACTAAGATGAAATAGTCATAGTCCTTCTTGGTCAGGGTAGAGTTTACCATAGGAATGATTTTAGGAGCAAAACAAAGCAGGCAGCACTTAAGTTGAGAAGGTTGACCAGAGCTACCTGCATACCTGCAAAGGTAAAAATGTCGGGGCATAAAGACGAGCCAAAATGAATGAGTTCTTGTCAGGTTGATTTGCTTTGAAAATCTTTCAACAATACAACATCAGAATTTAACAATGGTTTTCATCACTCCAGTTTTAGATACAGGGAAGCCACCCAGGCATCCATAAGATAACAGTTTGACCAGTACAGAGAGCCCTTGATGTGCTCATTAAGACCTGAAAGGGGGCCAAGGTCAACAGACCAAGGTCAATCTTATGAGCTTAAATTAACAACAGATTGGACAGACTTGTTCCAATAGAGCATAAAAACTGAAAACCAGAAGGAAAACCATCACTGCAGCCCTCTATTAATCTGTGCTTTATAGCAGAGCAGCTAGACGGAAGCTTCTCCTCAGTGCAAAACCCATGGACATCCACTGAAGGACTCTTAGACTCTGTGGAACAAGATTCTCTGGTCTGATGAAAATATTTGTCCTCAATTCTAAATGTTATGTCTGGAGAAAATCAGGCACAGATAATCACCTACTTAAAACCATTTCAACAATGAGGCATGGTGTGGTATCATTATGCGGTGGGGGTGTTTTATTGCAGAAGGGACTGAGAGTCTGGTTAGGGTTGAGGAAAAGTTAAATGGAGCCAAGAACATAGATCTAAATAAAACCTGTTCCACAGCACTCAGGACCTCAGTCTGGGCTGAAGGTTCACCTTCCTACATGACAATGACCCTAAACACACAGCCAAGGTAACACAGATGTGGATTAGAGACGACTCTGTGAATGTTCCAGAGTGGCCCAGCCAGAGTCCTGACCTGATCCCCATTAAACATGTCTTGAGAGACCAAAAAGTGATGATCCCCATCCCCCCGCTTGAGTGGATTTGCCCTGAAGAATGTCAGAAATCCCCCAATCCAGGTGTGTAAAGCTTGTTGTGTCAAACCCAAAAAGACTCGAGACTGGAACTGCTGCCAAAGCAGCTTCAACTAAGTACAGAGAAAAATATCTGAATATCTGTTTTATTTCAGAACTTTTTACCAGATTTCCAGCGATTTGTAGAATTCTGTGTTATTATTGGGGACTGAGTGGAGATGATTGCAGTATCAGACTGTGACAAGAATATTGAAAAAAAGTGAAGAGTCTGAATGCACAGTATATTCACTAATGTTAGGTTGAAGTTGAAGAACACATGGACAGCTATAATACAGCAGACCTGGAGCAGAGAGGTGTAAGGACCTTGCTTAAACCGTCCAGGAGCTACACAGTGGCAGCTTGTCATTCCTGGGGCTTGACCCACCAACCTTCTGAGCATTAACAGACTCACTCCTTTTGATGTTTATCTCATGCATATCGTTATAGCAGAAGGTTTATTATTAGGTTTTATTCCATGTACATTTCAGTTTGGCTTTTGCTGGCCTTGGCCTCATGCTGGTTCTATAGATAAAAGGTACCAGTAACTGTATCGAACCTCCACAACCACAAAGCTCCAAAGAAGAGGAAGTATATTTTTTATCTCATACATTTCTCTTTTTCAGAAGAAAAGAAGAAGTAAAGAAGTAAATTGCTTACTCAGCAGGTATGAGGAAGCTGGAGGGCAGACAAATCTTGCGGTGTAAAACTAGAGCTTTTTCCCACATGCCTTCAGATTACTAAATTCACTTGCACTGCTGCCTGCCAGTTTGATTAACGCTCTCTGGACTGGACCACAACATCTGCACAATCTATCAGTAATAGGACACGCTAGCTACTTACTAATGTGTGTGTGTCAGTGGTGACGGTGTAGATGCAACAAAACAATTACAACCTAACTAGTCTATTTGGATTGTAGTTAAACAGCACTTACTGATTTGGTTAATTTTAATTGAGGTGATGTCATAAAGCTGTTCTGCGTTTGCATTTAAAAGGTCCTGAACTGAGTTCAGTGAGGGAGAATCTCCAGTACAGCTTAAAAGGCTCGTTAAAAAGACATATATATCTTCTTCTTCTTTAGGCTGCTCCCAGTAGGGGTCGCCACAGCGGATCATCCGTCTCCACACCCCTCTGTCCTCTACATCTGCCTCTTTCACCCCAACTACCTGCATGTCTTCCATCACCACATCCATAAACCTCCTCCTTGGTCTTCCTCTTTTCCTCCTTCCTGGTGGCTCCATCCTCAGCATTCTCCTACTGATATAACCCATGTCCCTCCTCTGCTCATGTCCAAACCATCTCAATCTCACCTCCCTCACCTTGTCTCCAAAACGTTCTACATGCGCTGTCCCTCTAATAAACTAATTTCTAATCCTGTCCATCCTTATCACTCCCAATGAACATCTCAACATCTTCAGCTCTGCTCCCTCCAGCTCCACCTCCTGTCTTTTACTCAATGTCACTGTCTCTAAACCATACAACATCTCAGGTCTCACCACAGTCCTATAAACTTTCCCTTTCACTCTCACAGATACTCTTCTATCACAAATCACTCCTGCTATCACTCTTCTCCACCCACTCCACCCTGCCTGCACTCTTTTCTCCACTTATCTAACACACTCTCCATTACTCTGCACTGTTGACCCCAGGTACCTGAACTCCTCCACCTTCTCCACCTCTTCTCCCTGCAACCGCACCCCTCCACTGCCCTCCCTCTCATTCACACACATGTATTCTGTCTTACTCCTACTGACTTTCATTCCTCTTCTCTCCAGCGTGTACCTCCACCTCTCCAGGATCTTCTCCACCTGCTCACTACTCTCACCACAAATCACAATATCATCCGCAAACAACATAATCCAGGGAGACTCCTGTCTGACCTCGTCCTTCAACCTGTCCATCACCACTGCAAACAGAAAAGGGCTCAGAGCCGATCCTTGATGCAGTCCAACCTTCACCTTGAACCAGTCTGTCATTCCTACTGCACACTTCACTGCTGTCACACTGTCCTCATACATGTCCTGCAGAGTTTGTCATAGTACAGAGACCACTCTGTTAGTGGTTTGGCAACTATCTCGCTTGCAGCTTGTGCAGGACGCTGCAGCTTGGCTTTTGACTGGAACTGAAAAAAGGGAACTTTTTACTCTGGTGCTGTCTCTCTCCATTGGTTAGCAGTCAAGTATAGACTTGTGTTTAAAATATTATTGTTAGTTTTTAAAGCTATACACATTTTGTCAATCCTGTGTTATCAGGGATTATCCATAGAGGTTTTTAGTTTCCATTTAAAAACACATTTTTATTTTGTCTGGCTTTTAAAGCAGGGAAATTGTGATTTTGGAACCCTTACGTGTGTTTTGTTTTATTTGTGTGAAACGTTTTGTGTGTGAATTTTAATTTTTCTTACATTTTGTAAAGCACTTTAGGGATCAAAGTTGCATTTAAGTATGCTACATAAATAAAGCAGGACACATTCCCCATTCTACATCAATGGAACTGAGGTAGAGAGGGTCTCCAGCTTTAAGTTCTTGGGAGTTCACATCTCTGAGGATCTGTCCTGGCACCAGAACACTTCAGCTCTGTTTAGGAAGGCACAATGCCTGTACTTCTCGAGGACTGTTAAGAAAGCTCATCTGTCTCCAGAGATTCTAATGAGTTTCTACCACTGCATCATTGAGGACATCCTGACCAACTCCATCACTGTACCATCACTGGGGCCCCACTGGGGCCACCCCTGCAAAGGCTGATCAGGATCACCCAACGCATCACTGCCACCCAACTACCTGCCATTGAGCACCTCCACCACAGCAGATGACTGTCTGAGCTCTACATCATCATCATCATCACGAAGGAGATACAGGAACATACACACCAGAACCAGCAGGTTCAGAGAAGCCTTTCTTCATATATATATATATATTTTTTTTTTTTTTTTTTTTTTTTTTACAGGTGCATCGTAATAAATTAGAATAACAATGAAAGGTTGATTAATTTTAGTAATTCTATAGAAACAGTGAAACTGGTATATTAGGAAGATTCATCACACACACTGATGTATTTCAAGTGTTTATTTATTTTCATTTTAATTATTACAGCTGATAAAAACCCAAAATTCAGTGTCTCAGAAAATGAGAATATTGTGAGAAAGTTGAATATTATAGTGAGACATCACGGGTCTCCAATCATCTCATTAACTCCAAACACCTGCTCAGGTTTCCTGAGTCTTTAAATGGTGTCTCAGTCTCGTTCAGGCTCCACAATCATGGAGGGAAACTGCTGATTCGACAGTTCTCCAGAAAACAATGATTGACCCCCGGCACATGGAGGATGAGATCCCAAAGATGATCACTGAAGAAGCTGCTGTTCACAGACTGCTGGATCCAAGAACATTGATGAAAAGTTGAATGAAAGGAAAAATGTGGTAGAAAAATGAGAAACTAAGCAGATTCAAGAATGTGTGGAGATTCACAAAGAGTGGACTGCAGCTGGAGTCAGTGCTTCAAGAGCCTCCACACACAGACGTCTCCATGAGCTACAACTTACTCAGTCCTCGTGTCGAGCAGCTTCTGAACCAGAGACGACGTCAGAGGAGTCTTACTGGACAAAGGACAAAAAGCACTGGACTGTTGCTCAATGGGACAAAGTAGTCTCTTCAGATGAAAGGAAAGAACATTTTGCATTTCATTTGGAAATCAGGGCCCCAGAGTCTGGAGGAAGAAGAAGAGAGGAGAGGCACAGAATCCAAGCTGCTGGAGGTCCAATGTAAAGTTCACACAGTCAGTGGTGGTTTGGGGAGTCGTGTCATCTGCTGGTGTTGGTCCACTGTGTTTTATCAAGTCCAAGGCCAAAAGTTTTTTGCTTGGTCTTGGTCTTTTTTGAGATGGTGAAGTGGTGGGTTTCGGTTAATTGTGATCATCAAACACGTGTGTGTGTGTGTATATATATTCACACACACACACACACACACACACACACACACACACAATACCAGTTCAGGAGCCAGATCGAGATAAGTCTCCTCAGAACTAACCCTAGCATTTTTAGTGGAATCATTGGCCAATGCTCTGAAGGAAGTGAAAGCTGCTTATCAGTTTATTACAATATGCTGATATTGACTTTTTACTCTGTTTATTGCCTCACACCTTGTCTGGAGCCTTAACTCAGAAAGACAGAAGTGCAAGTCTGAAAGAAAAGGAACTGTGAATTTTTTTCCAGATGCACTGTAAATCTAATTAAGAAACCTGACCTTCACCAACTTCAGGCCAATATCAAACCTCGCTTTTACCTCCAAGATTCTAGAAAAGGTTGTAGCACAGCAGGAGCACACCTACATTGGTGGAATGAAATGATCTTATAATCAGGGTGTCCACAAACAACAAAGTTGATTCTTTTCCTCTTCCACCACAGCAACACGCAGCTCATAGGGGGGGGATTGTGTTCATCATGATACTATAAAAAGCGTAAAGTTCCTTCAGACTAAAGGAAACTCAGACTCTCGAGACTCCTTCCATACACGTTATAATAAACCTGTAGTGGTTCCTATACTATAATTCTTATAGAACAGGTAGAACTTCACTCCAGTGGTGTTGTGTTCTCTAGTCCCACATATTACTCATTTCTAATACATAACCTTGCTATGACCTTGATGTTTCGTTTTCATTTAAAAAAGTTATGTTGTGGGAAACAGCACTGAAGCGGCGTATCGAGGTTTGGATGAGGTTATGACACGCATATGAACATTCGCACGCTTTTGCACACGAAGGAACTGCAACACAAATCAATCCCACAACAGAGGAAACAAAGAAACGTGTAGATTTTTAGAAAAAATACGATTTATTTTGACCTGCGCCCGGAGAATTCCACTTCCTGTCCAAATACTTGCAGTAAACTGGAACATTGAACCATTATCCATGCAAA
>JBCEWE010000353.1:0-10000 GCA_039877035.1 Silurus lanzhouensis | reverse complement strand
AGGTGTCCCAATACTTCTGGCTGTACACTGTGTACACTGAACTGATTCAGAGATCTGATTTCAGTGGAGGTTCATCATCATAATCACTAACACACACACACACACACACACACACACACACACACACACACACACACACACACAAAGACACACACAAAGACACACACAAAGACACACACAAAGACACACACAAAGACACACACAAAGACACACACAAAGACACACACACTCACCTTCCTTTTTTCGTCCACTTGGGAAAAAAGCTCGTCCATGTCTGTCAGATATTTATCCTGTTTCACACACACACACACACACACACACACACACACACACACACACACACACACACACACACACACACACGTCAGTCAGAGATAAGACCAGCAGTGTCACATAGGAGATGAAAGTGTTTCTCACATGTTTGGTTTTGATTTTGCTGATGTCGCTGTCGCTCAGATTGTCGTCACCCTGCTTCTCTCGGTAGTCTTCCAGGTTCCTGCACACACACACACACACACACACACACACACACACACACACATGTAGGTAAAGCACACACATGTCAGGTGTTATGGTAATGTATGGTATATGTTATGGTAAACATGGGATTCGCTTCCATTGCTATGCATATGATACACAGCTGTATATTTCAGCAAAGCCAGATGAGAGAGATCAGCTTAACAATGTTGAGGAGTGTGTAAAGGACATTAGACAGTGGATGCTTAATAACTTTCTTCTGTTTAACTCAGATAAGACAGAAGAACTTTTACTAGGACCACATGCAGCTAGAAGTAAACTTTCCGATTCCGTAGCATCTCTGGATGGTGTTTCTGTTTCAGTGTGTACAGCAGTCAAAGACCTCGGTGTGATTATTGACCCGAGTCTTTCCTTTGAGTCTCACGTGAATAATATCACCAGGATCTCCTTCTTTCACCTTAGAAATATTGCTTAAATTAGAAATATGATGTCGTTACAGGATGCAGAAAAACTAGCTGATGCTTTTGTAACATCTAGATTAGACTACTGTAACGCTTTACTGTCTGGGTGTTGGAGTAAGTGCAGAAATAAGCTTCAGTTAGTCCAGAATGCAGCAGCAAGAGTCCTCACTAGATCTAGAAAATATGATCACATCAGCCCTGTTTTAATCATCTACACTGCTCCCAATTCCATCTCACACCGATTATAAAATACTACTACTGACGTATAAAGCACTTAACGCTCTCACGCCACAGTATCTGAGTGAACTTCTGTACCAGGATGATCCTCCACGCCTACTTAGATCAAAAGGTGCAGGCTATTTGTTGGTACCTCAAATAATGAAGACTCCAGCAGGGGGCAGATGTTTCTCTTATAAACCCCACAGTTCTGGAACAACCTTCCAATCAGTGTTCGGGACTCAGACACAGTCTCAGTGTTCAAGTCGAGGCTGAACACATATTTATTTAGTGGAGTCTTTAGTCAGTAGGTGTTTGTGAGGTAAAGGAGCAGATCTGGAGGGATCATGGATATGGAGTGTTTGGTGAACTGGGATATTTGGATGCTGTCGTCTCCTCACTCTCACACGTTCACTCAGGTTTGTTGATGGTGGTGTGGTGGGTCGTCTCTTATCCCAGAGATCCTCATGTCTGTGTTTCCTTCTGCTTCTCCATTTTAGTTCTGCTGCTACAGTGAATCTCACCAGAGTCCAAACTGCACAGTGACATTAACTTTCATACACCAATAAGGAGACTTAATAATCCATATCCTTCTCTTCCTGTCACCCTCTTCTCTTTCTCTCTCTCTCTCTCTTCTCTCTCTCTGTGTGTGTGTGTGTGTGTGTGTGTGTGTGTGTGTGTGTGTGTGTGTGTGTGTCGAGTTAAACATGCTCCTGAGGCTCCCACTTCGTCTTGGTCTGCCTCTGAATGATGTTCTCTTCGACTGGAGGCGACTCTGTGCAGCTGTGGATGTTTTCTCAACAACGCCTTGGGTGGTCCCATGTAATTCTGGAGTAAGAACAGGAGCTTTGAGGATTTGGACTGTAGTTAATATCAACAGTCTGCTACACTGACTCAGGACTACAGTTTGCTCTGATCTCCATCACTGCACCTCAACATCGTTTATCTGTAATAAATGGACATTCAATGCAGATGAGGATGAGGTTCCCTCTTGAGTCCGGTTCCTCTCAAGGTTTCTTCCTTCTGCATCTCAGAGTTTTTCCTTCACCACAGTCTCCACCGACTTGTTCATCAGGGACAAACTTATACTTATAAAGAACATATTTTTTTTATCACATTATCTGTGTAAAGCTGCTCTGAGACAATGTTCATTGTTGAAAGCTCAATACAAATAAACATGAATTGAATTGTTGGTGGAGGTGTTGGGTGGTGTGTATTACCGTTCCCTCTCTGCCAGGATGAGTTTGGTGAGATAGGCGTGCAGCTCGTTCTCCTGGCTGATGCGCTTCTCCTCCATGCTGTTCCAGCGCTTCTTCTTGGCGTAGCGCAGGGCACTGGGGATATCATCTCCAAAGTTCAGACGCTGCTCTTTAGCCAGATTGTACGCTACAGGAGAACAGTGGCGGGTAAACTTGTGGGTCACAACTGCAGAATCTACACCCTGTGTGTTTGTGTGTGAACAAACCTCGTTGGAGATTCCCGATGGCCTCTTCGTAGTTCTCCAGCTCCAGGTGACACTGCCCCAGGAAGAAATGAGCTTTGACCGACTGGCTGTCGAGCTCCAGGGCGTGTTTACAGTCAGCCAGAGCCTTATCATACTGCTGCAGCTTCACGTAGCACAGCGCTCGGTTAGTGTAGTACACCGCTACAGACGGGTTCCGGTTCTGCCCAGACACACACACACACACACACACACACACACCATCTTTTAGGATTTTCTACTGATTAGCAGGCCAAACTTCTGCAGAAAACCTACACTGCCATCTAGTGGCCAACTAAAAACATCATACAATACTTGACCACTAGCAGAGTAATTACTGTACCTGACCAATCACAGAGTTATTACTGTACCTGACCAATCACAGAGTTATTACTGTACCTGACCAATCACAGAGTAATTACTGTACCTGACCAATCACAGAGATATTACTGTACCTGACCAATCACAGAGTTATTACTGTACCTGACCAATCACAGAGTTATTACTTTATCAGATCAACCCAGTCATTAGTGTTACACAAGTCACGTCACTCTTAGTGCAGGTTTTAAGAACTGGATAAATGGGGAGGGTTTTGTTATGATGGACATCCAGTGTAAAACATGTCAAATTAAATATTCAGATCACGAATAAGAATTTCATAGCGGATTAATCAAGGTGCAGGTTACCAACGACCACCACAGGAATTGTTAGCCAACAGGGTACCAGAGGAAATTGGGCTACTGTTGGCCGAAGGAAATAGGTATCTGTAAATAGGAAGCAAGACAAAGAGACGTGGTGGAATGAGGAAGTGCAGGAGAGCAGAAGGAGAAAGAGGTTGGAGAAACAGATTTGGGATCGACAAAGTGATGAGAAAAGTAGGCAGGAGTACAAGGAGATGCGGCAGCAGGTAAAGAGGGATGTGCGAAAGCCAAGGAAAAGGCATATGAGGAGCTGTATGAGAGGGTGGACACTAAGGAAGAAGAAAAGGATTTGTACCGATTGGCCAGGCAGAGGAACCGAGCTGGGAAGGATGTACTGCAAGTTAGAGCAGTAAAGGATGGAGAGGGAAATGTGTTGACTAGTGAGGAGAGTGTGTTGAGAAGGTGGAGGGAGTATTTTGAGCAGCTGATGAATGAGGAAAATCAGAGAGAGAGAAGGTTGGATGATGTGGAGTTGGTGAAGCAGGATGTAGATAGGATTAGTAAGGAGGAAGTGAGAGCAGCGATTAAGAGGATGAAGAGTGGAAAGTCGGTTGGACCAGATGACATACCGGTAGAAGCATGGAGATGTTTAGGAGAGATGGCAGTGGAGTTTTTAACCAGATTGTTTAACAGAATTCTGGAATGTGAGAGGATGCCTGAGGAATGGAGAAGAAGTGTGCTGGTACTGATCTTTAAGAATAAGGGAGATATGCAGACCTGCAGTAACTACAGGGGAATTAAGTTGATCAGTCACCATGAAGTTATGGGAAAGAGTAGTGAAAGCCAGGCTGAGAGAAGAGGTGACCATCTGTGAGCAGCAGTATGGTTTCATGCCGAGGAAGAGCACCACAGATGCCTTATTTGCTTTGAGAATGTTGATGGAGAAGTATAGAGAAGGTCAGAAGGAGTTGCATTGTGTGTTTGTGAATTTAGAGAAAGCGTACGCCAGGGTGGAGAGAGGAGTTGTGGTATTGTATGAGGAAGTATGTGAGGGTGGTGCAGGACATGAATAAGGACAGTGTGACAGCAGTGAAGTATGCAGTAGAAACGATAGACTGGTTCAAGGTGAAGGTTGGACTGCATCAAGGATCGGCTCTGAGCCCTTTCCTGTTTGCAGTGGTGATGGACAGGTTGAAGGACGAGGTCAGACAGGAGTCTCCATGGACTATGATGTTTGTGAATGATATTGTGATTTGTGGTGAGAGTAGAGAGTAGGTGGAGAAGAGCCTGGAGAGGTGGAGGTACACGCTGGAGAGAAGGGGAATGAAAGTCAGTAGGAGTAAGACAGAGTACATGTGTGTGAATGAGAGGGGGGGCAGTGGAGGGGTGCGGTTGCGGGGAGAAAAGGTGGAGAAGGTGGAGAAGGTGGAGAAGTTCAGGTACCTGGGGTCAACAGTGCAAAGTGATGGAGAGTGTGTTAGAGAAGTGAAGAAAAGAGTGCAGGCAGGGTGGAGTGGGTGGAGAAGAGTGATAGCAGGAGTGATTTGTGATAGAAGAGTATCTGTGAGAGTGAAAGGGAAAGTTTATAGGATTGTGGTGAGACCTGAGATGTTGTATGGTTTAGAGACAGTTAACATCAAAGGAGGAGGTTTATGGATGTGGTGAGGGAAGACATGCAGGTAGTTGGGTTAAAAGAGGCAGATTTTTAGGACAGGGGGGTATGGAGACGGATGATCCACTATGGCGCCCCCTAATAGGAGAAGCCGAAAGAAGAAGACGACTGTACCAGACCAATCACGATGTTATTTACTGTCCCTGTCCATTTAGAAATGTTATCTACTGTCCCTGTCCAATCAGAACGTTATATGCTGTCCCTGTCCAATCAGAATGTTATTCACTTGTCCTGTCCAATCAGAACATCTACTGTCCCTGTCTAATCAGAACAGTAAATACATCATTATCAAATACAATAATCAATGTTTTAATACAACAATAAAACACACACACACACACACACACACACACACACACACACACACACACACACACACACACACTTACTATGGCTTTGCTGTAGCAGGTGACGGCCTCCTGGTACTTCCGGCAGAGGAACAGGCGGTTGCCATGCTCTTTGAGCTCCTGAGCTGAGGAGCAGCTCTTCTCCGGGCTGCCTGCCATCTTCTCCACGTGCTCGGCACCGGCCGCCGCTTCCCCCTGCTGCTTCCCAATCCTGTTCCCCGTCTCTTCAGCTGGCAACGCACACACGCACGCACACATTACACACAATCACATGACAAAACACCCCATCACACACCAAAACACCCCATCACACGCCAAAACACCACATCAGACGCCAAAATACACTAAAACACCCGATCACACGTCAAAACACGCTAAAACACCCCATCGCATGCCAAAACACCCCATCGCATGCCAAAACACGCTAAAACACCCCATCACGCACCAAAACACCCCATCGCATGCCAAAACACGCTAAAACACCCCATCGCATGCCAAAACACGCTAAAACACCCCATCGCATGCCAAAACACGCTAAAACACCCCATCGCATGCCAAAACACCCCATCACACGCTAAAACACGCTAAAACATCCCATAACACACAAAAACACGCTAAAACACCCCATCACATGCCAAAATACGCTAAAACACCCCATCACACGCTTAGGCACGCTAAAACACCCGAACACACGCCAAAACACACCATCACATGCCAAAACACACTAAAACACACAGTGACACATTGTAACACATTAAAACACACCATAACACAATAAACCACACAGTCACACACAAAAACACACTAAAACACACCATCACATGCCAAAACACACAGTGACACAGGGTAACACATTAAAACACACCATCACACAATAAACCACAGTCACACACTAAAACACGCCATCACATGCCAAAACACAATCACACGCTAAAACACACACAGTCACACGCTAAAACACACCATCACACACTAAAACGCACCATCACATGCTAAAACACACTAAAACACACAGTCACACACAAAAACACACTAAAACACCCCATTACACGCCAAAACACACCATCACACAATAAACCACACAGTCACACACAAAAACACCCCATCACACGCTAACGCACACAGTCACACACAAAAACACCCCATCAGACGCTAACGCACACAGTCACACACAAAAACACCCCATCACACGCTAAAGCACACAGTCACACACAAAAATACCCCATCACACGCTAAAGCACACAGTCACACACAAAACCACCCCATCACACGCTAAAGCACACAGTCACACACAAAAACACCCCATCACACGCTAAAGCACACAGTCACACACAAAACCACCCCATCACACGCTAAAGCACACAGTCACACACAAAAACACCCCATCACACGCTAAAGCACACAGTCACACACAAAAATACCCCATCACACGCTAAAGCACACAGTCACACACAAAACCACCCCATCACACGCTAAAGCACACAGTCACACACAAAAACACCCCATCACACGCTAAAGCACACAGTCACACACAAAAATACCCCATCACACGCTAAAGCACACAGTCACACACAAAACCACCCCATCACACGCTAAAGCACACAGTCACACACAAAAACACCCCATCACATGCTAAAGCACACAGTCACACACAAAAATACCCCATCACACGCTAAAGCACACAGTCACACACAAAAACACCCCATCACACGCTAAAGCACACAGTCACACACAAAAACACCCCATCACACGCTAAAGCACACAGTCACACACAAAACCACCCCATCACACGCTAAAGCACACAGTCACACACAAAAATACCCTATCACGCAATTAACCACACAGTTACACACAAAAACACACCATCATACACAAACACACCAAAACACAGTCACGTGCTAAAACACACTAAAACACACATCACACGCTAAAAAACACTAAAACACACATCACGCTAAAAAAACACTAAAACACACCATCACACGCTATAAAAAACACCCCATCACAAGCTAAAGCACACAAAAACACACCATCACACAATTACCCACACAGTCGCACACAAAAACACACCATCAAACACTAAGACACCAAAACACAGTCACACGCCGAAACACACACGTCACACGCCAAAACACACGTCACACGCCAAAACACACCATCACACGCTAAAACACACCAAAACACAGTCACACAGTAAAACACACGTCACAAGCTAAAACACACAGTCACAAGCTAAAACGCACCATCACACGCTAAAACACACCAAAACACAGTCACACACCAAAACACAGTCATATGCCAAAACGCATCATCACACGCTAAAACACACCAAAACACAGTCACACACCAAAACAGTCACACGCTAAATCACACCATCACACGCCAAAACGCACCATCACACGCTAAAAAACACCAAAAAACAGTCACACGCTAAAACACACTTCACACGCTAAATCACCCCATCACACGCCAAAACACCCCATCACACGCTAAAACACACAGTCACACCCTAAAACGCACCATCACACGCTAAAACACCCCATCACATGCCAAAACACAATCACACGCTATAACACACCGTCTCACGCTAAAAAACACCAAAACACAGTCACACGCTAAAACACACCGTCACACGCTAAAACACACGTAACACGCTAAAACACACCATCACACGCTAAAGCACACCATAACACGCTAAAACGCACCGTCACACGCTAAAGCGCACCATCACACGCTAAAGCACACCATAACACGCTAAAACGCACCGTCACACGCTAAAACGCACCGTCACACGCTAAAACGCACCATCACACGCTAAAACACAGTCACACGCTAAAACGCACCGTCACACGCTAAAACGCACCATCACACGCTAAAACGCACCATCACACGCTAAAACACACCGTCACACGCTAAAACACACCGTCACAACACTAAAACACAAAAAAACACCGTCACACAATAAAACACACAGTCACACAGTCACACACAAAAACACCCCATCACACAGTCACACACAAAAACACCCCATCACACGCTAACGCACAGTCACACACAAAAACACCCCATTATACACTAACGCACACAGTCACACAAAAACACCCCGTCATACACTAACGCACACAGTCACACACAAAAACACCCCGTCATACACTACAGCACACAGTCACACACAAAAACACCCCGTCATACACTAAAGCACACAGTCACACACAAAAACACCCCATCATACACTAAAGCACACAGTCACACACAAAAACACCCCATCATACACTAAAGCACACAGTCACACACAAAAAAAACACAAAACACACAACAAAAAAATACACTAAAGCACACAGTCACACCGCTATCAAAAACACCCCCATCATACACTAAAGCACACAGTCACACACAAAAACACCCCATCATACACTAAAAGCACACAGTCACACGCTAAAACACCCCCCATCATACACTAAAGCACACCAGTCACACACCACAAAAACACCCAACACAACATAACAATACACTAAAAGCACACAGTCACACACAAAAAAACACCCCAATCAAATACAAAACATAACGCACACAGTCAACAACACAAAACAAAAAAACACCACATCATACACTAACGCACACAGTCACACACAAAAACAAAAACACCCCATCATACACTAACGCACACAGTCCACACACACCAAAAACCACCCCATCATACACTAAGCACACAGTCACACAAAAAAAACAAAAAAAAAAAAAAACACCCCATCATACACTAACGCACACAGTCACACACAAAAAACACAACCCACATCACACCCCCCCATCATACACTAAGCACACGTCACACACAAAAAAAAAAAAAAAAAAAAAACACCCCATCATACACTAACGCACACAGTCACACACAAAAACACCCCATCATACACTAACGCACACAGTCACACACAAAAACACCCCATCATACACTAACGCACACAGTCACACACAAAAACACCCCATCATACACTAACGCACACAGTCACACACAAAAACACCCCATCATACACTAACGCACACAGTCACACACAAAAACACCCCATCATACACTAACGCACACAGTCACACAAAAAAACCACAACAAAAAACACAAAACACCCAATACATAACCACATAACACAAAAACACATAACAAGACACAACAAAAAAAAAAATCACAACACAAAAACACACAAAAACACCCACATCATACACAACGCACACACACACACAAAAACACCCCCATCATACACTAACGCACACAGTCACACACAAAAAACACCCCATCATAACCACTAACGCACACAGTCCACACAAAAACACCCATCATACACTAAAGCACACAGTCACACACAAAAACACCCATCATACACTAAAGCACACAGTCACACACAAAAACCCCATCATAAAAAGCACACAGTCACACAAAAAAACCCATCATACACTAAAGCACACAGTCACACACAAAAACACCCCATCATACACTAAAGCACACAGTCACACACAAAAACACCCATCATACACTAAACGCACACAGTCACACACAAACAACACCCCCATCATACACTAACGCACACAGTCACACACAAAAACACCCCACATACACTAAGCACCAGTCACACACAAAACACCCATCATACACTAACGCACACAGTCACACACACCAAAAACACCACCCATCATACACTAACAGCACACCAAAACAC
>JBCEWE010002063.1:0-19266 GCA_039877035.1 Silurus lanzhouensis | reverse complement strand
TATTTCGGTTTTCGAACCAACGAATTTGCACAAACTGCATGCACTTGCCATAATCATTTACATTTTTATGAAGAGATATAATATTACACAACATTTTCTGACCAAATAATGACATTTTTCATTAAAATTGATATAACTTTCAAAATATTCATTTTCATATTCAAAAATTATTTCATAAAAACTATTTAAAACTGGAAAAAGTAAATGAAAATGCTTAAAAGTCATATTTGATCAAAAACAAAACAACAGCACATATTTTGCAATGCCTTCTAAGTGTTGTCAATAATGATTTTTAGACCCTGAAAAAGCGATTCCGCAATCTCAGGCTTCTAGGACAAAGAGAAAGCGGTTTTTCGAACCAAGCGAATTTGCACAAACAGCATGCACTTGCCCATGATCATTTTACATTTTTATGATGAGATATAATATTACTGACCAAATAATGATATTTTTCATCTACATTTTATTAACTTTCAAAAATATACATTTTCATATTAAAAAAATCATAATTTCATAAAAACTGGAAAAAGTGAATGAAAATGGCTTAAAAAGTCATAATAATCAAAAACAAAACAACAGCACATATTTGTAAGTGTTGTCAATAATGAGTTTCTTAGACCCTAAAAAAGCCATTCCGCAAGTCTCAGGCTTCTAGGACAACGATAAAGCGGTTTTATATTATTAAATTATATTATAATTTGATTATAATATAATCAAATATTATTAAGCACCCAAGAAGCTCATTGTTGACAGCAACTGTTTTATATAAAAAAAACCCTAGCTTTTAATATGATAAATAATAACTGTTAAAACTCTTTATTAATGAAAAATATGTCGAAAAATAATTGTGTCAGTTTATTGTTTTTCGTTTACTTATTGCAATATTAAATGATTTTCAATTAAATGATGCTTCTAAATATCAAAAAAAATTTTCATGAAAAATTGTCTTAATTTGTCAAAACATGCTTTTTAGGTTTATTTTTTTCTTTTGTGTAATAACGTTTTACGTTAATTCTTTAAACGATGCTTATGGATATTATTGCTTTTTTATTAAAAAATACATATTTTTCTCCAACCATAATTTGTCATTAAACCTTTTTCATTTACTTATTGCAGATTTGAACGGTTTTCATGAAAATTTGCTTATGAATATGAAACTTCATATTTTCCCAATAATAATCATATTCTTTTCAAAAATAGACATTGTTTTTAAACCACCGTTGTCATGTAACATTTTTCGTTTACGTCCTGCACTTTTTAACGTTTTGACAATAAATTATCCTTATAAATCTGAAAATTCATATTTTTACAACTAATTGTTTAGGATAAATGTTAACGAATTTTTTTGTGAAATTATGATTATGAATATAAAATGTAATATTTTTTTATATTTTTCATAAAAAATACTTTTTCAAACGTTAGCACGTTTTGTGTTGCCAATTGATAAACCTTTAACGTTTTTAGTTGATGATGCTTATGAATTTGAAAGGTCAAATTTTTTACAATAACTTGTAAAAACTTGATTTGTCATATATCGTTATTCATTAACTTTTTAACAGTTTTTCATGAAATTATTAGTATAAATATGAAAATTTTACCAATTAATTTCATATTTTTAATAAAAAAAGTTCTATTTTTCTCAGACAATGGTTTTTCATGAAAGTATTTCGCTTACATATTGCACTTTTTAATGTTTTCTATTAAATGATGCTTATAAATATGGTTATGTACCTAAATCCTTCAAACTGGCAGTTATCCACCCCCTATTTAAGAAACCTGACCTTGACCATGTCAGCTGTCCAACTACAGGCCAATATTAAATCTCCCCATTATATCCAAAATTTTAGAAAGGTTGTGGCACAGCAGTTCTGCTCACATCTACTTATGAATAACATTTTTGAAATGTATCAGTCAGGATTTTGGCCTCATCATAGCACAGAGACGCGCTAGTTAAGGTGGTAAATGACCTGTTATTGGCCTCTGATCAGGGTTTTGTTTTTTTACTTGTTTTGCTCGACTTTAGTGCAGCTTTTGACACCATTGATCACACTATACTGTTGCTAGACTTGAGAACGTTGTTGGAATAAGGGAACAGCTTTGTTTTGGCTCAGGTCTTATTTGACTGATTGCTATCAGTTTGTTGATGTAAATGGTGAGTTCTCCACACTCTCTGAGGTAAAGTTTGGTGTTCCTCAACGATCTGTCTTAGTCCCACTGCTTTTCTCTTTATATATGCTGCCTCTTGGTGAAATTATACATAAACATGGTATTCGCTTCCATTGCTATGCTGATGATACACAGTTGTATATTTCAGCAAAGCCAGATGAGAGAGATCAGTTTAGCAATGTTGAGAGGTGTGTAAAGGACATTAGACAGTGGATGATTGATAACTTTCTTCTGCCCAACTCAGATAAGACGGAAGTACTTTTACTAGCACCACATGCAGCAGAAGCAAACTTTCCAATTATGTAGCATCTCTGGATGGTGTTTCTGTTTCAGCGTGTACGGCCGTCAAAGACCTTGGTGTGATTATTGACCCTAGTCTTTCTTTGAGGCTCACGTAAATAATATCACCAGGATTGCCTTCTTTCACCTTAGAAATATTGCTAAAATTAGAATATGATGTCGTTATATGACCAATCACTCCTGATTTAATCAGTCTACACTGGCTCCCAATCAAATCTCGCATTGATTATAAAATACTACTACTGACGTATAAAGCACTTAACGGTCTTGCACCGCAGTATCTGAGTGAACTTCTGTACCAGTATGATCCTCCATGCCTACTTAGATCAAATGGTGCAGGCTATCTGTTGGTTCCTCAAATAACGAAGACTACAACAGGGGGATGATCTTTCTCTTATAAAGCCCCACAGTTATGGAACAGCCTTCCAATTAGTTTCAGGACTCAGACACAGTCTTAGTGTTCAAGTCGAGGTTGAAAACACATTTATTTAGTCAAGCCTTTGATCAATAGATTCTTTCTTAGGTAAAGGCGCAGATCTGGAGGAAACATGGATATAGAGTGTTTGGTGAACTGGGATATTTGTATGATGTCGTCCCCTCACATTCACTCAGGTTCGTTGACAGTGGTGTGCTGGGTCGTCTCTTATCCCAGAGATCCCTCATGTCTGTGTTACCTTCTGGTTCTCCCTTGTAGTTATGCTGCCAGAGCGAGTCCAAACTGCACAGTGATATTAATTAACTTTCATACAACAATAAGGACACTTAATAATCCATATCCTTCTCTTCCTGTCACCCTTTCTCTCTCTCTCTCTCCCTCTCTCTCTCTCTCTCTCTCTCTCTCTCTCTCTCTCTCTCTCTCTCTCGCTCCCTCTCTCTCGGTCGAGTTAAACATGCTCCTGAGGCTCCAGTGACCACTGTTCCTGTGGATCTTCCCACTTCATCCAGGCCTGCCTCTGGATAGTGTTCTCTTCGACTGGCGGCCACTCTGTGCAGCTTGGGACGGTTTCTCATCAATACCTTGGGTGGTTCTATGAAATTCCGGAGTAAGAACGGGCGCTTTGAGGATGGATTGGACTGTAGTTAATGTCACCAGTCTCCTACACTGACTCAGGACTACTTTTCGCTTCTGATCATCATCACTGTACCCCGCAACACCGTATATCTGCTACAAATGGACATTCAGTGCAACAGAGATGAGGATGGGTTCCCTCTTGAGTCTGGTTCCTCTCAAGGTTTCTTCTTTATGCCATCTCGGGGAGTTTTTCCTTGCCACAGTCGCCACCGGATTGTTCTTCAGGGACAAACTTACTTATAAATAACATATTCACTTTTAATCACCACATTATCTGTGTAAAGCTGCTTTGAGACAATGTTCATTGTTAAAATGGGATAAACAAATAAAAATGAATTGAATTGAATTGAATTGATATTCATATTTTCACAATATCACATTTTTTTATGAAAAAGTCATATTTTTGTCAAAACAGTTTTATTTTTCACTGACTTTTTTTTTTAAAGGTTTTCCATATGCTTTATAGTTTCACAGTTACTCATATTTTTATGGTAAAGGTTAACGTGTTTTTTTTTTTTTTATGAAAATATGATTATGAATAGGAAATTATATATTTTACTAATTAATTACATTCGTCATAAAAACGTCATAATTATGTCAAAAAATGGTTCGTCATGTGAAAGTTTTACGTTTATGTATTACACTTTTCAATGGTTTTTAATGAAATTATACTAATAAATATATTACATTTTTATGAAAATTTAACTTTTTTTAAATGAAATTTTGGATATGACTATATGTAATATTTTAATAAAATCAATAAATTTTTTATAAAAGAAAGTCAGATTTGTTTCAAACCATTTTCATATCCCTTTTTGCAATGAATATTTGCACTTTCAACGGTTTTTAGTTAGATGATGCTTATGAAAATGAAAAGTCATAATTTCACTATAACTTGTAAAAACTTGATTTGTCATAGCTCGTTTTTTTTCACATTTTTGCACTTTTTTATAAAGTTTTTCATGAAATTATTCCTTTCAATATGAAAATTTCTATTTTACCAATTCATTTTATATTTATATGAGAAAAGTCATATTTATGTCAAAACATGGTATTTCATGAAAATAAAAAAGATCATTCATATTTTCACCATAACTTGTTAAAACATGATGAATTTTTGCACTTTTGAACAGTTTTTCTTGAAATAATTCTAATGAATATGAGAATTCATAATTTCCCAATTAATTTGATATATTTACTCATTTTTTTTACAATTACTCGTATTTTCATGGTAAAGGTTAACATTTTCTTTTTTTTTTCTTTATTAAATTATTATTATGAACATATTTTTCTAAAAACTCTAATGTTTAAATGAAAATGTCATATTCTGTTCAAAAAAATGATTTGCTATATCATATTTCATTATAAACATGTAAAATTGTCATAGGCAAGTGCATGCTTTATGTGAAAATACGCTTGGTTCGAAAAACCGCTTTCTCCTTTTCCTAGAAGCCTGAGACTTGCAAAATCGCATTTTCAGTGCCTAAGAAGCTCATTCTTGACAGCATCTAGAATGCTTTGCCAAATATGTGGTGTTGGTTTGTTTTTGAATAACTAGGACTTTCTAACCCATATTTTTTTTTTGCAATAACTAAAAAAAATTTTATATGCAAAATGTATTATTTTGGTTGTTTTCTTTTACGTATTGTTTTTTTTTTTGATAACTTTTCCTAAAATTACACATATGAAATTTATATTTTCATAATTATCAAATTTTTTATATATAAAAGCATATTTTTGACAAAACATGATTTGTCATGTCATGTCACAACACGGGGCTCGCCACCGAGGACATGGATGAGTACAAGGCTGCGTCTTACAGTGTTTGCAGAGCGGTGAAGGAAGCAAAGCGGCGCTACGGGAGGAAACTAGAGTCACAGTTCCAACATCACGGACTATAGAACACCATCTTCTAGAATCGTGAATGCGGACAGTTCTCTGGCAGACGAGCTAAACACCTTTTACACTTGTTTCGAGGCTACAGCTAACCACGCTATCGGCGCTATCAGCGTGCATGCCGAGAGAGCCGGAGAGGTGAACACGTTCGCCATCTCGGAGCATGACGTGAGGAGGGCATTCAAGAGAGTGAATACCAGGAAGGCAGCAGGACCAGATGGCATCACAGGTCGGGTTCTGAAAACCTGCGCTGACCTGCTAGCACCGGTGTTCACTGAGATATTCAACCTCTCACTGGAACAGTCTGTGCCATCTGTCCCCTCATGTTTCAAACAGTCCACCATTGTTCCTGTCCCGAAGAATCCCCAGCCCACCTGCCTTAACGACTACCGCCCTGTAGCCCTGACCTCAGTAGTGATAAAGTGCTTTGAAAGACTGGCCAGAGACTTCATCACTGCATCACTACCAGACACACTGGGCCCACTACAGTTCGCGTACTGTCAGAACCGTTCCATTGAGGATGCCATTGCTCATCTCCTCCACACAACGATGAGCCACCTGGACCAAAGAAATAGGAATTATACAAAGATGCTGTTTGTGGACTACAGTTCAGCATTTAACACCATAATTCCCTCCACACTTACCTCTAAGTTGGAGGTCCTGGGATTATATATCAAATCATTTTTTGATTTCCTGCATCCTATACTTTCCATTTTCTCCGTTTTGTCTCTTTTTGCTTTCGGAAGAGAGCTTTATTCCCTGTTCGAGGGTTCGAAAGCAGTACGTGGAGACCATTCCCACCAGAACTACGAACACACACTACAGTAACCACATTAAGGTGAACAACCAGTTCATTCAGTGTGTGAAGTGTGACATGTTTAGTCAGTCTTCATCAAAACTATGATTTAACACATGGAATTATATATGGAATTAAATACATAACAAAAAAGTGTGAAACAACTGAAAAATGTCATATTCTAGGTTCTTCAAAGTAGCCACCTTTTGCTTTGATTACTGCTTTGAACACTCTTGGCATTTTCTTGATAAGCTTCAAGAGGTAGTCACCTGAAATGGTCTTCCAACAGACTTGAAGGAGTTCCCCGAGAGATGCTTGGCACTTGTTGGCCCTTTTGCCTTCTCTCTGTGGTCCAGCTCACCCCTAAACCATCTCGATTGGGTTCAGGTCCGGTGACTGTGGAGGCAAGGTAATCTGGCGCAGCACCCCATCACTCTCCTTCTTGGTCAAATAGCCCTTGATGCCTTCAGTGTGACTTCAATTTTCATAGTCATTAAAATATAGAAAACTCTTTGAATGAGAAGGTGTGTCCAAACTTTTGGTCTGTACTGTGTATATATAAAACTGGAGACTCGATCTACCTCAGCTGCATTGATGTTGACTGGTAGATGTCTCCTGCTGTTGGATTTCCGATAGTCCACAAAGACTAAAGAGCTCAGGTAGAACATAGGTAGATCAAGTCTCCAGCTTTAAGTTCCTGAGAGTTCACATCTCTGAGGATCTATCATGGCAGCAAGAAAGTCTCAAGAAAGTCTCAACAC
The DNA here is from genome assembly GCA_039877035.1 of Silurus lanzhouensis. NCBI lineage: Eukaryota > Metazoa > Chordata > Actinopteri > Siluriformes > Siluridae > Silurus > Silurus lanzhouensis. Next base: position 12,275 of record JBCEWE010002063.1, on the reverse strand, counting down.
TGGCATCCTGCAGGGCTGCCAGTGTTCAGAATGAGGGTTGAGGATACCTGGTTGTCCAACCTAACAGATTAAAGTCTGTGGTATGAGTGTTGTGGTCTTCAGGCATGTAGGAACCATGGCTTGGGCCAGTGACAGGTTGAAAATGTCAGTGAAAACCTGTGTCAGTTGTCCAGCGCATGCTCTGAGAACACGTATGCCATCCGGGCCAGCTGCCTTGCGTGCATCCACTCTACAACGCTGAATAGACGTCTGTTATTGAGAGTAAAAGTAAGCTGTAAAAGAGTTGAGGTGAAAGGTCCTGTGCTTTGATCGAAACGAGCAAAAAAGCGACTGTGTTCGTCCGGTTGGAAGGCGCTGCTGGTTGGTTGAGCTGTACATTTGTAGTCTGTGTTGGTCTGGATGCCTTTCCACGTGCATCTGGGGTCAAAGTTGTGAATGTGCTCTTCTATGTCGAGTTTAAATATGAGTTTTGCTCTCCTAATGCCTCTTTTCAGGTTGGCCCTGGCTCTTTTGTAGTCCTCTACGTTGCCAGATTTAAAGGCCGCATCTCTTGCTTTCAACAAGAGACGGACTTCAGAGTTTATCCACGGCTTCTGATTAAGAAAGCATTTCACGTGTTTGACGGTAGTGAACTTGTCAATGCACGTGTTGATATGGTCCAAAACAGATGAAGTATAAATGTTCGTGTGAGAGTCCAGTGTGGCCCGTGAAGCAAACGTTCCAGTCAGTATCCTGAAACTGTTGCTGTAGAAAAGAAATGGTCCCCTCTGGCCATACCTTTAATGTCCTCACAGCTGATTTCACCCGTTTGATCAGTGGTGTGTATTTGAGTAGCATGAACAAAGAGAGGTTATCCGACTGACCCAAGTGGGGGAGGAAAATGGCTGTGTATACCCCAGGTATGTTTGTGTACACCTCGTACAGTGTTTTGTCTCCTCTGGTAGAGCAGGAGACATTGCGGTGAAATTTTGGATCTCAGATCTCAGGTTGGACTGGTTGAAATCTCCAGCAACAATGATAGCTCCTTCGGGATGTGCAGACTGCTGTTTGCTGATAGCTGCGTGCAGTTCCTCCATAGCTAGTTTCGCATTAGCATCCGGCGGAATGTACACCTCAGTCACAACAACGGCTGAGAATTCTCTTGGTAAATAAAAGGGTCTGGATGAACGAATGGTGCTCCAAAAACAACGTGGGCTTCAAACATTTTTGAGCAATTTTGAGGGCAAGGCTGGACTGTTAAGGCGGGACGGTATCCATCCCACTCGGGAAGGTGCTGCTCTTATTTCTTGTAGTATAGGTCATAGTCTCAGAACAGTGCTACATGCTACAAGGCCAGGGAGCAGACAGACAGGCTAAAGAGACCGTCTGCTAGCTGCACAGAGTCGTCACTCAGGATCCACCAAATTGATACTGTGTCTGTCCCCTGAGCGAAACTAAAATGTAAGAATTCTCAGAAAGTTTCTGTTTCAGCGTGTACGGGTGTCAAAGACCTCGGTGTTATTATTGACCCTAGTCTTTCCTTTTGAGGCTCACGTGAATAATATTACCAGGATCGCCTTCTTTCACCTTAGAAATATTGCTAAAATTAAAAAATATGATGTCGTTACAATATGCAGAAAAACTAGTTCAATCTTTTGTTACATCTTGATTAGACTACTTTAACGCTTTACTGTATGGGTGTTTAAGTAAGTGCATAAAAAGTCTTCCGAATGCAGCAGCAAGAGTTGTCACTAGATCTAGAAAATATGACCATATCACCCCTGTTTTAATCAGTCTACACTGGCTCCCAATCAAATCTTACATTAATTATAAAATGCTACTACTGATGTATAAAGCACTTAACGGTTTCTCACCGCAGTATCTGAGTGAATTTTTGTATCAGTATGATCCTCCAGGCATACGTAGATCAAAAGGTGCAGGCTATTTGTCAGAGCCTTGCCAGAGTCCAAAGTGACATTAAATTTCATACAACAGTAAAGACACATAAAAATCCATATCCTTCTCTTCCTGTCCACCCCTCTTCTCTCCCACTTCGTCCCTCTTCGTCCAGACCTGCCTCTGAATAGTGTTATCTTAGACTGGAGGCCACTTTGTGCAGCTTGGGACGGTTTCTCATCAACGCCTTGGGTGTGGTTCCATGAAAATCCGGAGTAAGAATGGGTGCTTTGAGGATGGATTGGACTGTAGTTAATGTCAACAGACTGCTACATTGTCTCAGGACTACTTTTTGCTTCTTATCACCATCACTGTACCCAACATCATATATCATTTTACATGTTTATGTTGTGATTTGATTATTCACAACATTTTCTGACCAAATAATGACATTTATCAAATCAATTTTATTACCTTTCAAAAATATACATTTTCATATTAAAAAATCATAATTTTATAAAAACTGCAAAAAGTGAATGAAAATGGCTTAGAAAGTCATAATTAATCAAAAACAAAACAACAGCACATATTTGTAAGTGTTGTCAAAAATGAGTTTCTTAGACCCTGAAAAAGCGATTCCGCAAATCTCAGGCTTCTAGGATAACGATAAAGCGGTATTTCAAACCAAGCGAATTTGCACACAAATCATGCAATTTACCATGATAATTTCACATGTTTTTGATGAGATATGATATACCAAAACATTGGTATTTCGGTTTTTCGAACCAAGCGAATTTGCACAAACTGCATGCACTTGCCCATAATCATTTAACATTTTTATGATGAGATATAATTATTACACAACATTTTCTGACCAAATAATGACATTTTTCATTAAAATTTGATAAAACTTTCAAAAATATTAATTTTCATATTCAAAAATTATTATTTCATAAAAACTATTTAAAACTGGAAAAAGTAAATGAAAATGGCTTAAAAAGTCATATTTGATCAAAAACAAAACAACAGCACATATTTTGCAATGCCTTCTAAGTGTTGTCAATAATGATTTTCTTAGACCCTGAAAAAGCGATTCCGCAAATCTCAGGCTTCTAGGACAAAGAGAAAGCGGTTTTTCGAACCAAGCGAATTTGCACAAACAGCATGCACTTGCCCATGATCATTTTACATTTTTATGATGAGATATAATTATTACTGACCAAATAATGATATTTTTCATCTACATTTTATTAACTTTCAAAAATATACATTTTCATATTAAAAAAATCATAATTTCATAAAAACTGGAAAAAGTGAATGAAAATGGCTTAAAAAGTCATAATTAATCAAAAACAAAACAACAGCACATATTTGTAAGTGTTGTCAATAATGAGTTTCTTAGACCCTAAAAAAAGCCATTCCGCAAGTCTCAGGCTTCTAGGACAACGATAAAGCGGTTTTATATTATTAAATTATATTATAATTTGATTATAATATAATCAAATATTATTAAGCACCCAAGAAGCTCATTGTTGACAGCAACTGTTTTATATTAAAAAAAACCCTACGCTTATTAATATGATAAATCAATAACTGTTAAAACTCTTTATTAATGAAAAATATGTCGAAAAATAATTGTTTGTGTCAGTTTATTGTTTTTCGTTTACTTATTGCAATATTAAATGATTTTCAATTAAATGATGCTTCTAAATATCAAAAAAAAAATTTTCATGAAAAATTGTCTTAATTTTGTCAAAACATGCTTTTTAGGTTTATTTTTTTCTTTTGTGTAATAACGTTTTACGTTAATTCTTTAAACGATGCTTATGGATATTATTGCTTTTTTATTAAAAAAATACATATTTTTCTCCAACCATAATTTGTCATTAAACCTTTTTCATTTACTTATTGCAGATTTGAACGGTTTTCATGAAAATTTGCTTATGAATATGAAACTTCATATTTTCCCAATAATAATCATATTCTTTTCAAAAATAGACATTGTTTTTAAACCACCGTTTGTCATGTAACATTTTTCGTTTACGTCCTGCACTTTTTAACGTTTTTGACAATAAATTATCCTTATAAATCTGAAAATTCATATTTTTACAACTAATTGTTTAGGATAAATGTTAACGAATTTTTTTGTGAAATTATGATTATGAATATAAAATGTAATATTTTTTTATATTTTTCATAAAAAATACTTTTTTCAAAACGTTAGCACGTTTTGTGTTGCCAATTGATAAACCTTTAACGTTTTTAGTTGATGATGCTTATGAATTTGAAAGGTCAAATTTTTTACAATAACTTGTAAAAACTTGATTTGTCATATATCGTTATTCATTAACTTTTTAACAGTTTTTCATGAAATTATTAGTATAAATATGAAAATTTTACCAATTAATTTCATATTTTTAATAAGAAAAAGTTCTATTTTTCTCAGACAATGGTTTTTCATGAAAGTATTTCGCTTACATATTGCACTTTTTAAGTGTTTTCTATTAAATGATGCTTATAAATATGGTTATGTACCTAAATCCTTCAAACTGGCAGTTATCCACCCCCTATTTAAGAAACCTGACCTTGACCCATGTCAGCTGTCCAACTACAGGCCAATATTAAATCTCCCCATTATATCCAAAATTTTAGATAAGGTTGTGGCACAGCAGTTCTGCTCACATCTACTTATGAATAACATTTTTGAAATGTATCAGTCAGGATTTTGGCCTCATCATAGCACAGAGACGGCGCTAGTTAAGGTGGTAAATGACCTGTTATTGGCCTCTGATCAGGGTTTTGTTTTTTTACTTGTTTTGCTCGACCTTAGTGCAGCTTTTGACACCATTGATCACACTATACTGCTTGCTAGACTTGAGAACGTTGTTGGAATAAAGGGAACAGCTTTGTTTTGGCTCAGGTCTTATTTGACTGATTGCTATCAGTTTGTTGATGTAAATGGTGAGTTCTCCACACTCTCTGAGGTAAAGTTTGGTGTTCCTCAACGATCTGTCTTAGTCCCACTGCTTTTCTCTTTATATATGCTGCCTCTTGGTGAAATTATACATAAACATGGTATTCGCTTCCATTGCTATGCTGATGATACACAGTTGTATATTTCAGCAAAGCCAGATGAGAGAGATCAGTTTAGCAATGTTGAGAGGTGTGTAAAGGACATTAGACAGTGGATGATTGATAACTTTCTTCTGCCCAACTCAGATAAGACGGAAGTACTTTTACTAGCACCACATGCAGCTAGAAGCAAACTTTCCAATTATGTAGCATCTCTGGATGGTGTTTCTGTTTCAGCGTGTACGGCCGTCAAAGACCTTGGTGTGATTATTGACCCTAGTCTTTCCTTTGAGGCTCACGTGAATAATATCACCAGGATTGCCTTCTTTCACCTTAGAAATATTGCTAAAATTAGAAATATGATGTCGTTATATGACCAATCACTCCTGATTTAATCAGTCTACACTGGCTCCCAATCAAATCTCGCATTGATTATAAAATACTACTACTGACGTATAAAGCACTTAACGGTCTTGCACCGCAGTATCTGAGTGAACTTCTGTACCAGTATGATCCTCCATGCCTACTTAGATCAAATGGTGCAGGCTATCTGTTGGTTCCTCAAATAACAAGACTACAACAGGGGGATGATCTTTCTCTTATAAAGCCCCACAGTTATGGAACAGCCTTCCAATTAGTGTTCGGGACTCAGACACAGTCTTAGTGTTCAAGTCGAGGTTGAAAACACATTTATTTAGTCAAGCCTTTGATCAATAGATTCTTTCTTAGGTAAAGGCGCAGATCTGGAGGAAACATGGATATAGAGTGTTTGGTGAACTGGGATATTTGTATGATGTCGTCCCCTCACATTCACTCAGGTTCGTTGACAGTGGTGTGCTGGGTCGTCTCTTATCCCAGAGATCCCTCATGTCTGTGTTACCTTCTGGTTCTCCCTTGTAGTTATGCTGCCAGAGCGAGTCCAAACTGCACAGTGATATTAATTAACTTTCATACAACAATAAGGACACTTAATAATCCATATCCTTCTCTTCCTGTCACCCTCTCTCTCTCTCTCTCTCTCTCTCTCTCTCCTCTCTCTCTCTCTCTCTCTCTCTCTCTCTCTCTCTCTCTCTCTCTCGCTCCCTCTCTCTGGGTCGAGTTAAACATGCTCCTGAGGCTCTAGTGACCACTGTTCCTGTGGATCTTCCCACTTCATCCAGGCCTGCCTCTGGATAGTGTTCTCTTCGACTGGCGGCCACTCTGTGCAGCTTGGGACGGTTTCTCATCAATACCTTGGGTGGTTCCATGAAATTCCGGAGTAAGAACGGGCGCTTTGAGGATGGATTGGACTGTAGTTAATGTCACCAGTCTCCTACACTGACTCAGGACTACTTTTCGCTTCTGATCATCATCACTGTACCCCGCAACACCGTATATCTGCTACAAATGGACATTCAGTGCAACAGAGATGAGGATGGGTTCCCTCTTGAGTCTGGTTCCTCTCAAGGTTTCTTCTTTATGCCATCTCGGGGAGTTTTTCCTTGCCACAGTCGCCACCGGATTGTTCTTCAGGGACAAACTTACTTATAAATAACTTATTCACTTTTAATCACCACATTATCTGTGTAAAGCTGCTTTGAGACAATGTTCATTGTTAAAATGGGATAAACAAATAAAAATGAATTGAATTGAATTGAATTGATATTCATATTTTCACAATATCACATTTTTTTTATGAAAAAGTCATATTTTTGTCAAAACACTTTTTTATTTTTCACTGACTTTTTTTTTTAAAGGTTTTCCATATGCTTTATAGTTTCACAGTTACTCATATTTTTATGGTAAAGGTTAACGTGTTTTTTTTAATGAAAATATGATTATGAATAGGAAATTATATATTTTACTAATTAATTACATTCGTCATAAAAATGTCATAATTATGTCAAAAAATGGTTCGTCATGTGAAAGTTTTACGTTTATGTATTACACTTTTTAATGGTTTTTAATGAAATTATACTAATAAATATATTACATTTTTATGAAAATTTTACTTTTTTTAAATGAAATTTTGGATATGACTATATGTAATATTTTAATAAAAACAATAAATTTTTTATAAAAGAAAGTCAGATTTGTTTCAAACCATTTTCATATCACTTTTTGCAATGAATATTTGCACTTTCAACGGTTTTTAGTTAGATGATGCTTATGAATATGAAAAGTCATAATTTCACTATAACTTGTAAAAACTTGATTTGTCATAGCTCGTTTTTTTTTTCACATTTTTGCACTTTTTTATAAAGTTTTCATGAAATTATTCCTTTCAATATGAAAATTTCTATTTTACCAATTCATTTTATATTTATATGAGAAAAGTCATATTTATGTCAAAACATGGTATTTCATGAAAATAAAAAAGATCATTCATATTTTCACAATAACTTGTTAAAACATGATGAATTTTTGCACTTTTTAACAGTTTTTCTTGAAATAATTCTAATGAATATGAGAATTCATAATTTGCCAATTAATTTGATATATTTACTCATTTTTTTTACAATTACTCGTATTTTCATGGTAAAGGTTAACATTTTCTTTTTTTTCTTTTTTTATTAAATTATTATTATGAACATATTTTTCTAAAAACTCTAATGTTTAAATGAAAATGTCATATTCTGTTCAAAAATGATTTGCTATATCATATTTCATTATAAACATGTAAAATTGTCATAGGCAAGTGCATGCTTTATGTGAAAATACGCTTGGTTCGAAAAACCGCTTTCTCCTTTTCCTAGAAGCCTGAGACTTGCAAAATCGCATTTTCAGTGCCTAAGAAGCTCATTCTTGACAGCATCTAGAATGCTTTGCCAAATATGTGGTGTTGGTTCGTTTTTGAATAACTAGGACTTTCTAACCCATATTTTTTTTTTGCAATAACTAAAAAAAATTTTATATGCAAAATGTATTATTTTGGTTGTTTTCTTTTACGTATTGTTTTTTTTTTTGATAACTTTTCCTAAAATTACACATATGAAATTTACATTTTCATAATTATCAAATTTTTTTATATATAAAAGCATATTTTTGACAAAACATGATTTGTCATGTCATGTCACAACACGGGGCTCGCCACCGAGGACATGGATGAGTACAAGGCTGCGTCTTACAGTGTTTGCAGAGCGGTGAAGGAAGCAAAGCGGCGCTACGGGAGGAAACTAGAGTCACAGTTCCAACATCACGGACTATAGAACACCATCTTCTAGAATTGTGAATGCGGACAGTTTTCTGGCAGACGAGCTAAACACCTTTTACACTTGTTTCGAGGCTACAGCTAACCACGCTATCGGCACTATCAGCGTGCATGCCGAGAGAGCCGGAGAGGTGAACACGTTCGCCATCTCGGAGCATGACGTGAGGAGGGCATTCAAGAGAGTGAATACCAGGAAGGCAGCAGGACCAGATGGCATCACAGGTCGGGTTCTGAAAACCTGCGCTGACCTGCTAGCACCGGTGGTCACTGAGATATTCAACCTCTCACTGGAACAGTCTGTGCCATCTGTCCCCTCATGTTTCAAACAGTCCACCATTGTTCCTGTCCCGAAGAATCCCCAGCCCACCTGCCTTAACGACTACCGCCCTGTAGCCCTGACCTCAGTAGTGATAAAGTGCTTTGAAAGACTGGTCAGAGACTTCATCACTGCATCACTACCAGACACACTGGGCCCACTACAGTTCGCGTACTGTCAGAACCGTTCCATTGAGGACGCCATTGCTCATCTCCTCCACACAACGATGAGCCACCTGGACCAAAGAAATAGGAATTATACAAAGATGCTGTTTGTGGACTACAGTTCAGCATTTAACACCATAATTCCCTCCACACTTACCTCTAAGTTGGAGGTCCTGGGATTATATATCAAATCATTTTTTGATTTCCTGCATCCTATACTTTCCATTTTCTCCGTTTTGTCTCTTTTTGCTTTCGGAAGAGAGCTTTATTCCCTGTTCGAGGGTTCGAAAGCAGTACGTGGAGACCATTCCCACCAGAACTACGAACACACACTACAGTAACCACATTAAGGTGAACAACCAGTTCATTCAGTGTGTGAAGTGTGACATGTTTAGTCAGTCTTCATCAAAACTATGATTTAACACATGGAATTATATATGGAATTAAATACATAACAAAAAAGTGTGAAACAACTGAAAAATGTCATATTCTAGGTTCTTCAAAGTAGCCACCTTTTGCTTTGATTACTGCTTTGAACACTCTTGGCATTTTGTTGATAAGCTTCAAGAGGTAGTCACCTGAAATGGTCTTCCAACAGACTTGAAGGAGTTCCCCGAGAGATGCTTGGCACTTGTTGGCCCTTTTGCCTTCTCTCTGTGGTCCAGCTCACCTCTAAACCATCTCGATTGGGTTCAGGTCCGGTGACTGTGGAGGCAAGGTAATCTGGCGCAGCACCCCATCACTCTCCTTCTTGGTCAAATAGCCCTTGATGCCTTCAGTGTGACTTCAATTTTCATAGTCATTAAAATATAGAAAACTCTTTGAATGAGAAGGTGTGTCCAAACTTTTGGTCTGTACTGTGTATATATAAAACTGGAGACTCGATCTACCTCAGCTGCATTGATGTTGACTGGTAGATGTCTCCTGCTGTTTGATTTCCGATAGTCCACAAAGACTAAAGAGCTCAGGTAGAACATAGGTAGATCAAGTCTCCAGCTTTAAGTTCCTGAGAGTTCACATCTCTGAGGATCTATCATGGCAGCAAGAAAGTCTCAAGAAAGTCTCAACACTGGCATCCTGCAGGGCTGCCAGTGTTCAGAATGAGGGTTGAGGATACCTGGTTGTCCAACCTAACAGATTAAAGTCTGTGGTATGAGTGTTGTGGTCTTCAGGCATGTAGGAACCATGGCTTGGGCCAGTGACAGGTTGAAAATGTCAGTGAAAACCTACGTCAGTTGTCCAGCGCATGCTCTGAGAACACGTATGCCATCCGGGCCAGCTGCCTTGCGTGCATCCACTCTACAACGCTGAATAGACGTTCCAGTCAGTATCCTGAAACTGTTGCTGTAGAAAAGAAATGGTCCCCTCTGGCCATACCTTTAATGTCCTCACAGCTGATTTCACCCGTTTGATCAGTGGTGTGTATTTGAGTAGCATGAACAAAGAGAGGTTATCCGACTGACCCAAGTGGGGGAGGAAAATGGCTGTGTATACCCCAGGTATGTTTGTGTACACCTCGTACAGTGTTTTGTCTCCTCTGGTAGAGCAGGAGACATTGCGGTGAAATTTTGGATCTCAGATCTCAGGTTGGACTGGTTGAAATCTCCAGCAACAATGATAGCTCCTTCGGGATGTGCAGACTGCTGTTTGCTGATAGCTGCGTGCAGTTCCTCCATAGCTAGTTTCGCATTAGCATCCGGCGGAATGTACACCTCAGTCACAACAACGGCTGAGAATTCTCTTGGTAAATAAAAGGGTCTGGATGAACGAATGGTGCTCCAAAAACAACGTTGGCTTCAAACATTTTTGAGCAATTTTGAGGGCAATTTTTCCTTTTGAGGCTCACGTGAATAATATTACCAGGATCGCCTTCTTTCACCTTAGAAATAATGCTAAAATTAAAAAATATGATGTCGTTACAATATGCAGAAAAACTAGTTCAATCTTTTGTTACATCTTGATTAGACTACTTTAACTGTATGGGTGTTTAAGTAAGTGCATAAAAAGTCTTCCGAATGCAGCAGCAAGAGTTGTCACTAGATCTAGAAAATATGACCATATCACCCCTGTTTTAATCAGTCTCATTGGCTCCCAATCAAATCTTACATTAATTATAAAATGCTACTACTGATGTATAAAGCACTTAACGGTTTCTCACCGCAGTATCTGAGTGAATTTTTGTATCAGTATGATCCTCCAGGCATACGTAGATCAAAAGGTGCAGGCTATATGTCAGAGCCTTGCCAGAGTCCAAAGTGACATTAAATTTCATACAACAGTAAAGACACATAAAAATCCATATCCTTCTCTTCCTGTCACCCTCTTCTCTCCCACTTCGTCCCTCTTCGTCCAGACCTGCCTCTGAATAGTGTTATCTTAGACTGGAGGCCACTTTGTGCAGCTTGGGACGGTTTCTCATCAACGTGGGTTCCATGAAAATCCGGAGTAAGAATGGGTGCTTTGAGGATGGATTGGACTGTAGTAAATGTCAACAGACTGCTTCATTGTCTCAGGACTACTTTTTGCTTCTTATCACCATCACTGTACCCCAAAATCATATATCATTTTACATGTTTATGTTGTGATTTGATTATTCACAACATTTTCTGACCAAATAATGACATTTATCAAATCAATTTTATTACCTTTCAAAAATATACATTTTCATATTAAAAAATCATAATTTTATAAAAACTGCAAAAAGTGAATGAAAATGGCTTAGAAAGTCATAATTAATCAAAAACAAAACAACAGCACATATTTGTAAGTGTTGTCAAAAATGAGTTTCTTAGACCCTGAAAAAGAGATTCCGCAAATCTCAGGCTTCTAGGATAACGATAAAGCGGTATTTCAAACCAAGCGAATTTGCACAAAATCATGCAATTTACCATGATAATTTCACATGTTTTTGATGAGATATGATATACCAAAACATTGGTATTTCGGTTTTTCGAACCAAGCGAATTTGCACAAACTGCATGCACTTGCCCATAATCATTTAACATTTTTTTATGAGATATAATTATTACACAACATTTTCTGACCAAATAATGACAATTTTCATCAAAATTTGATAAAACTTTCAAAAATATAAATTTTCATATTCAAAAATTATTTTTTCATAAAAACTATTTAAAACTGGAAAAAGTAAATGAAAATGGCTTAGAAAGTCATATTTGATCAAAAACAAAACAACAGCACATATTTTGCATTGCCTTCTAAGTGTTGTCAATAATGATTTCTTAGTCCCTGAAAAAGCGATTCCGCAAGTCTCAGGCTTCTAGGACAAAGAAAAGCGGTTTTTCGAAACAAGCGAATTTGCAAAACAACATGCACTTGCCCATGATCATTTTACATTTTTTTGATGAGATATTATATTATACAACATTTTCTGACCAAATAATGACATTTTTCATCAATTTGATATAACTTTCAAAAATATTACTTTTCATATTCAAAAATTATTTCATAAAAACTATTAAAATGAAAAAGTGAATGAAAATGTTTAAAAGTCATATTATCAAAAACAAAACAACAGCACATATTTTGCAATGCTTCTAAGTGTTGTCAAGAATGAGTTTCTTAGTCACTGAAAAAGCGATTCCGCAAGTCTCAGGCTTCTAGAAGAAGAGAAAGCGGTTTTTTCAACCAACGAATT
>JBCEWE010002085.1:0-19268 GCA_039877035.1 Silurus lanzhouensis | reverse complement strand
AGTATCCACAACAAACCTTCTAACTACACCCTCAGAACCATCTGACAACCACCGGTGTAAAACTTACTTTACATTAAAAACAATGATTCAAGGAATGTAAAGCTTTGAACAATTAGTTACAGTAGACTGTTGTGGCGTTTGTTTATTCAACATCGTATGCTGGACCTGTGGTATCAGCTGGGAATCGGACTCTGGTACTGGAGCGGTTTTTACTCAAACATCTGTGTAAGTGAGCACAGAATCAGATGCAGTTTTGATCCATGCCCGAGTTGTTTCGCAGAGGTGTATGATGTAAAAATGGTCATAATTAAGCGGAAAAAATTCTAAAAATCGAACAGGAGGTTGAGAAGTGAACTGAGGGAGAGGAAGAGCGGAAATAAAGAGATAAAAGACAGGGATGAAATGTGTAGATATTCTACAATACAATTAAGTATTCTAGTATCGTTTTCACCTTCCTGCAGCAGAGAACACACACACACACACACACACACACACACACACGCACACACACACACACACACACACACACAACACACAGGTTTCTAAGGTGCTGCTTTCCCACGCATATTAAAGAGCAGGCCTCGAAGAAGCTCCTGTTAGATGTGTGTGTGTGTGTGTGTGTGTGTGTGTGTGTGTGTGTGTGTGTGTTTAAAACAGCGGTAATGTGAAGACAGCAGATAAGATAAGACTGTAAGTCTTTTTCTCTCTACGTTATTCTCTGGCTTAGTTTACACACACACACACACACACACACACACACACACACACACACACACACACACACACACACACACACACACACACACACACACACACACACACACATGTCAGTAATCTGAGATAGAGCGAGGGATCTCCACTCATCACACTGCGTACTGCGTCCTCACCTGTCCCTCAGACTTATAATTCATGATCAGGAAAAGACCTGAGGTCAGATCCGCTCTCACGCTATCCGATATCGAACGTGTGCAGAGTGTGAGGTCACCTGTGCATTGTACGTGATGGCCTCCGCCTGCTCGTCGTCATGGCCGCCAGCGTGTCAGTCGGCTCCTTTTCGCATGGTCATGCAGCCCCGGTCCGCCTGAGGACGGAGGAAAAAAACACGGGGGTCAAACAAACAGCGCTAATAATGAATGAAGGAAAATGTTGGCCGTTATCTTGTTAGCATGCTGACACACAACGCAGGCTGCGACTGTCTCTGTAGCTCAGGACTTTCCTAACCAAAGGTCATGACCCCACCACACTCACAATCTCTTCTTTTATTTATTTATTTACTTACTTACTTAATAATAAAATATATCAATTTCTCCATCCATCCAACTACATGAAATACACTGGGGATGCGTCTCAAATCACACACTTGTGTGTAGTTTACCAACACTACCCTTTTTCTCAGTCCCTTTCCCGTGCCTACAGAAAGCTCTGGTGTGTGTACTGGCCTTGTAGATTTTCTTGTAAACCCTTTTGAGTTTTGTGGAAACAATCGTGACAATGGCGGAACGTTTTGTAAAGAAACAGGGACTCATAGTGAAGGCATGATTTAGATCGGACATACATTAGATGCTTGTGCATGAACACGTTTAATAGTAAATCAGTGCATGGAAAATTACTTCAGGTTTTATTCACTCACGTTACTGGCGTAATGAAACGTGCAAGTCTTATATCGTACTGTACATCGAGCAACAGCTTCACAACCATTCATTATTACATCTCAACCACCTTTTAAAAACCTGAAAAAACAACTATTTGTACACAACCACTGAAAGGTCATACCAACTATTCTAGCGTTCAAATGAGATTATGTATAACCACGTACGAACAATCCATCAACACCTATCAACACCGAACAGACACCACAGATACCACCTAGTGGCACTGGTACCCTTTTAGCAACAGTCAGAACAACCCCTAGCAACCACCTGGACAATTATCTAGCATCAAACTGAAATTACATCCGATACACACCCTAACAACCACCTGTTAACTCCCTACCAACTACTGCCATTACTGACTAACTGACATAACTAAAAACATAAGCCTAAATAAATTCCTAAAGATTTTAAGACCATATTATAAGACATCAAACCACAATTGATGCACATCATTTTATTAAAACTGCATTTCTAAAACAGTGCAATGTTAAACTGTAAAACTTCAAAGCTACAGTAACAGAAGGATTGTTCATGTGCAATTGACTAAGAATCTACAAAACAGAACTAAAGTCCATTAACAAACGTCTGTTGGCCGCTCCACACTGACACGGTTTTCGTTCGAACAGGCGTATTTTCTCGCTGTTTTGCCTCACACCGACACGGACGTTCACTGTGTGTGAAAAACAGAGGCTTTCGGAAACCATGACGTGTTTTAGTAGTTGTTGTGATGCTTTAAAGAGCGGGAAAGTAAACAAAAGCCAGGCAGAAATGGCACGAGTCAAAGTGTCTTACGTTTTTGCTCATGCGCAGTATAAAGACGTGAGCGGTTTTAAACGTTTCAGTGCGGATAACCAACTTTTAGGAAACCATTGAAATGTGGACGCAGAGCATTTTAAAACCTTAACCCTAAGATTTTAACCCTAACCCCTTAAGATTTTAACCCTAACCCCTTAAGATTTTAATCCTAACCCCTTAAGATTTTAATCCTAACCCTTAAGATTTTAATCCTAACCCTTAAGATTTTAATCCTAACCCTTAAGATTTTAACCCTAACCCCTTAAGATTTTAACCCTAACCCCTTAAGATTTTAACCCTAACCCCTTAAGATTTTAATCCTAACCCTTAAGATTTTAATCCTAACCCTTAAGATTTTAATCCTAACCCCTTAAGATTTTAATCCTAACCCTTAAGATTTTAATCCTAACCCTTAAGATTTTAATCCTAACCCTTAAGATTTTAATCCTAACCCCTTAAGATTTTAATCCTAACCCTTAAGATTTTAATCCTAACCCTTAAGATTTTAATCCTAACCCCTTAAGATTTTAACCCTAACCCCTTAAGATTTTAATCCTAACCCCTTAAGATTTTAATCCTAACCCTTAAGATTTTAACCCTAACCCCTTAAGATTTTAATCCTAACCCCTTAAGATTTTAATCCTAACCCTTAAGATTTTAATCCTAACCCTTAAGATTTTAATCCTAACCCTAGATCCGGATTCGTGTAGACGTAGCATTTTTTTAACATTAAGCTGCATTAGATGCCAACGCCTGCTCCTTTACTCTACAGCTGCTGTGAACTACAAATGACTTCCTGTTCAGTTAAAGCTAGGTCAGGAAAGACGCTAGGCTAGCCCCGCTCATGTACAGCTAATTAAATATTAACGTCCACATCTTACACTATTAATGAATTATAACCACATAAAAGCATGTGAGGAGGGCAAATACACTATTTCTTCCCGGGACACAGCGGGAACCAGGCCGTGTTAACCTTTTTTATAAATAAGATGATCCTGTGCTCTCGTAGTCGTGAAGAGGAGCAGAGAAAACCATTAATAATTATATCTCAGTGTGCACTCGGACTGTGTTTATGGGGGTTTAGAGGATCCATAAACAGAGCGAGGTGAAGGTGATTACAGAGTCGAGTGAAACGCATGCGTCAGGTGTGCTCCTGTCTCTCTGTGTAACATCTGTATGGAGGAGAAGGGCTGAGTTTACCTGGGAGCAGGATCCCAGAGGCGAGACACTCCATGACCCTGCGCAGAGCCTCTCCGGCTCCCAGGGGCCGGTTACACGTCGCAATGGCCTTCTCACACAGCAGCTCCAACGGCTAACAACCGCAAAAAAAAACATGCATCTCGGTAAAAAATCTGGAGTCAGAGGTACGACACTTATGTTATGTATGACAGAAAAGTATAATCGACAAGGTGATTTCTATCTCTATTTTCTATTTCTATCTCAATAAAATATTGTATTCAGATAAACAGATATCAAGAAAGAACTGAGTTTGGGGGTGATTTCCCCTTATTTTTTTCTATGTTCTAATTATGAACTGACAAATAAAAAGATTTGGTACACCAAAAAAAAAAAAAAAAAGGAAATCATTTAAACCTGAAGAACAATGAATTAAAAAAATATGAATTTTTAAATTCTTTTAAAACAAGAAATGAGAATATTACACTTGAAAATCTATAATATTTATAAATATAATAGTTAAATTTTAACTTGATGAATTAGATTAATTAATAATTGTAATCGTTAATAAAATGTAAATGTAATGAATTAACATCATTGGGAAAACAGAAATCGCTGTTGAACGCGGCAGCACTCACCCATCCTCTGAGCGGTTCCCAGGCCGGCACTCCGGTTGCACATGTCCCTCAAAATCCGTAAAACGATCACTCCTGATTTTAAGCCGTTTACTCTGGCCTGAGAAAATACAGGTGCATCGGTGTGAGCCGGGACGCTAACATCACTCGCAACGTAACCCGTGACTTCAGTCTTACTCAGCTCTCGGTTAGTGTGTGTGAGTGAGTGTGTGAGAACTTGGATCTCTGATTCATCAGAGGTCCAGCATGTCATGGGTTCGGGTGAGGAGGGAGACGGGGGAGGAGGAGGAGGAGGAGAGTCCAGGTGAAAGCACTTTATAATTTTTTTAAATGACAAACAAGCAGGTTACAAAAAAATAAACAAACAAGGCAAAATAAAAGTGAGTAACAATTGCTTTTGTAGCCTTACGATAAGAACAGAAGTCATTACGTTTTTGTGGGTTTTTTTGTGTGGGTTTTTTTTATACACGTGAAGGTCATAAGGCTACAATAACAATGAGAGAAAGAGAGCGCCAACCTGGAACCATTTAGCATGTCGCAGAGAGGCCAGCGCCACCAGGCACCTCTGTCTATCCAGCAGGTCCGACGGCTCGCTCGCCTCAACAGCGCTCTCTATCGGCGAGAAGAACGGGACAAGAAATCAAATCACACGCACGCATACGCGCTCGCGCACACAAAAATGCATACACTTGCACAAGATGGCTCTGTTAAGGTTCGGCAGTGGCACAGGGAGGAGGTGATGCCGAGTGACCGAAGTCCAACGCAGCCGAAATGAGATGAGAATTGACTGATCATAAGCCACGCCCCTCGCACGGTTACTGTTGCTATCCTGGACAAACTGTGTATATACAAACATACAACGCTTCATTGCAGCGTGATTCACTTCAGTGCTCTGTAATACGTGAACTATGTGATCTGAATCTCACCGTCTGCTGCACTGCACACGTGATTTGTTTATTTGATTATTGGTCAGATTAAGGAGCGTTACACAGATAACTGTTGACTGGGAAGAATTAGGCCACGCCCACAAAGAGGAATACATTTCACCTCAAAGAGGTTATAGATAAACATATCATGAGAACATCAAGACCTTTTTTGTTTTACGTCACGGCTCGTAGAAGAACCTCTAAACGATGACATGCTGCAATTTTGTCTGAAGCCACGATGAGAAAAAAAACACAATGAGACGTAAGTAGATGTGAGCATGTCATTTTCATAAACGTGCTATATGTGATTAGCATGTCAGCTACACCTAATACATTTATTATAACTTAATGTTTGCCGTCCCTGCAATTGTTTTAATACCAAAAGATCTCTTCATATCTGAAGATCTAAAGCTTATTATAAAAATATGATTTTGTCATATGAGGAATTAACCACATGTAAAAAGATCTTCAAGACCCAAACAAAAAATAACCACGAAGAGCCAGACAAAATATCCCCGGCTTGGGATCAGTCATTCTGTGCCATCTCATTGGCTGGCTGGAAACTGGGGCAGGGAAAGTGGGCGGGATTTGCTAACAGGTCTTAGCATGCCCATGCTGAGTTTCTGCGTGAAACTCTAAGCGGTCAGGACAGAGAGACAGAGAGAGTGGCATGGCCTGATGGAGCGAAACATCAGGCTGAGATCTGCAGAGATCTGCTCCTGCTAAGACCTTTAGCGAATCGCTGCCAGACCGCTCGGATATTCAGTGGAGTAAATGTTCACATGCAGTGGGCAATGTTAGAACAGTTACATCTGGAAGAGAATAAAGAAACACACACACACACACACACACACACACACACACACACACACACGGACCACTGTGTAACTCATTACCAAGCTCTGTGAGAACGATGTGCTGTACGGTGAATGTAAAGAACAAATTAAATAAATAATTGAACAAATAAAGCCACATCTGTAAGGGACTGGTGACGAGAAATAAACGAGTGCAGGAGATTAATCACAGAGATCAGACGCTCATAATGAGAGATTTCACCCCACACTTTCCCTGCACAAGAATTTATCAACCTACCTATAACCTCTCCGTCTGTCTTTCTTTCCACTTTTCATCCATTTCTTTCATCACTCCTTTTTACCTATTTCATCTCCATCTCTTTCTTTTCACTGTATGTCTTTATCCTTCTCCATTCATCCCTCAACCCATCTCCCTGTATCTAATTATCTCTTCTCTCCGTGTCTCGGCAAAATATTTGTTATCACACCATCTCTCTTTTCCACTAGACACCTTCTATTCAAATCTTGGTCTTAACTCTTATCTGTCTTACTGTCTCTCCATCCATGTCTGTCCCACTCTCAGTGTATCTGTTTATCTGTCTGTCTCTATGGCTCATTCTCCATATGTCTCTCCATGTCACTCTCTATATCAACTTCATTCTCAAACCTCTCCCAATCTCTCTGTCGATCTCTCCATCCTGGTGTCTGTCTGACTCTTGGTCTCTGCATTCCGGTGTCACCTGAGAATGGGTCTGAGCCTGGGTATGGACTTGGACCTGGACCTGAGCCTATGTCTGAGCCTGAGCCTAATCATGGGCATGGGCATGGACCTGAGCCTGGACCACTCAACTCCATCAAAATGAAATGCTAACTATACAGGATGAAAGGAAGCTGATGAAATGCTGAATCTGCTGGATGATCTCAGGTAAATGTGGTTGCTCTGTTCCACTCAGGTTTTCTGTTGGAAAAATCAATTACACCTGCACTTCCTGTTAGCTGGCAGATTTAGCACATGGATCACGGATCAGTGGACATCAGGTGGCCTTTAAATAGCCACAGCAGGAGCAGACATCACTCAGAGAGGGAAGCTCTATCTGCTCATCTCTCGCACTGTGTGTGTGTGTGTGTGTGTGTGGGTGTGTGTCACTCTGATGAGTTTTATCTGGACTGTCGGTCAGAGATTGAGCCGTTCCTCATGGGGACGAGGTCTTTGACCCGAGAAATATGAGCAGTGATGTGAGCTACAGCTTCTCACTCTCTCACTCTCTCGCTCGCTCACTCACATCACTCACATCCCTCACATGCACAGAAAGATGGATGTTACTAAGCAGTGGTGCTATCGATCTCTAAAGTGGATACACACTGCTCCATTTCCTAACCCAATCTCCATCCTCACATCTGAGAGAGAGAGAGAGAGAGAGAGAGAGAGAGAGGAGAGAGAGAGAGAGAGAGAGAGAGAGAGAGAGAATGCGACTTAAAGAAGAGAGAGATGCAAGAAAGATAGAGAGATAGAAGCCGATAGGCATAGAGACAAAGACAGGGAGAAGACAGAAGGAGGGGGAAAAGAAAATGAGAGAGAGAGAGAGAGAGAGAGAGAGAGAGAGAGAGAGAGAGAGAGAGAGAGAGAGAGAGAGAGAGAGAGAAGGTTGTGAAATTAAAAAAAGAAGGAGAGAATAACAGAGATGAAGGGAAAAAGCCAGTGTGATATAAACATAAATATATAGGGAAAAATCTATTTAATTACTTCTCTAACCTCAGAAAGGGTTTTGGATCAGTCACGTGTGTGTGTGTGTGTGTGTGTGTGTGTGTGTGTGTGTGTGTGTGTGTGTGTGCGCGTGTGTTTTCTCTAGTGTAAATAAAGCATTCTTATAAAAACACAAATGCGAACACATCAAACTTTCCTTTTATTTGCACCATTTGCTAACCGCAGTTCTCATTCTCTCTCTCTCTCTCTCTCTCTCTCTCTCTCTCTCTCTCTCTCTCTCTCTCTCACAACACCACTCTCTCACACACACACGGGTACCTTGCTCCTCTGACTCGCCATCCTCTCTGATCTGCGGAGAGGTAAGTGTGACCTTCAGGGAGAGTTTGGGTTCTGCTGTACAGCGAATCAAAATGGCCGCCTCGGGGATGCTGCTCTCCACCTCGTACTTCTCCTCTGTTAACTTCTGTCAGAAAACGTCAAAGGTCTTTTAGAGTCAGTTACGATAGAACGTGTTACACTTCAGCACTGCGAATTATAAGTCAAACAGATTCGTAATTAAACATAAAGCTTAAAAATAAATAAATATAATAATAAATATAACGCAGAAGTGAATCCTGTAATCCGTCTGGATGTGTTTTTATCAGCGCTGTCAAAATTAACGTGTTAATACAAATTCCTTTTAACGCACTAATTTTATTAACGCGCGATTGACTGTTTGACTGTTTTTATTCAAATATAAATAAATATAAAAAAGCTTCGACTCGACACACATTTATTCACAGGGTCCTGTCTTCACTCGTAAAAAAAACTCCACTGAATAATTCTTTTTAATCACTAAACTTTAGTTTTACTGATGTGCCGAGTCTCGAATCGAGCACCAAAATCCACCATGACGCACATGTCCGGCAATAAAACACGTCCGTGTGGAAACATTGCAAAGGTTTCATTTGGTGTCCTGATGATTTACGTGATTTAAAACACCATCGTGTCTTTAAAACATTTACAAGATTATTTAGTCTTCATGCTCCATGTTGAGTTCGGTTTCACTGATAATAAAACACACATTTACATCAAGCATCAATATTTATCCATGTTCATGTTGATTAGAGTAAAAAGTATTAATTAAAGGTACATTTTGAACTGATACAAATTTGAATATTTGATTCGATTGACAGCCCTAGTTTTTATATTTTACGTGTGAAACTGCTGATTAATATTCTCAAGTATTTTTTATAGTAAATACATTCCTGTAAAATTCCCACTGACCTTCTAGAACATAAAACCTCTGAATCTATTCCAGACATGCACAGCACTGCTCTTTTAATATAAAAGAGGGGATAAGCCCTCCCTCAATCCATTTTGTGTGTGTGTGTGTGTGTGTGTGTGTGTGTGTGTGTGCGTGTGTGTGTGTGTGTGTGATATAATGACAGAAAAGATACACAGCAGCATCTCATGCCTGTATAAATTCAGAAAAAAGACAGAATAAAGAGGCAGAAAGAGTGAGTGAGAAAAACACGAAAGAAGAGGGAGGAATAGAAAAGTATTCCATTCCATTACAGCCTGATTTATTACAGTATGAGTTCACTACTGACAAATCGTTAACTAAATAACGTCTGTATCAGTTATGCGTGTGTGTGTGTGTGCCTGTGCCTAGAGTGTGTGTCTGCACTGCGCAGTGCGAGTGTGCAAATGTGAATGCAGTGTGTGTGAAAATGCCTACAGTGTGTGTGTGTGTGTGTGTGAGAAAGTGTGAAAGTTTCAGCAGTGTGTTTGTGAGTGTGTGCAGTGCGAGTGTCTACATTGTGCGTGTGTGTGTGTGTGTGTGTGTGTGTATTGACGCGGTGATCAGAACCCCTGTGGCCTCATGACCTGATGTGTTCGGTGTCTAATTAAGGGAAGCTTGTGGTTGGCAGGATCAGATTAATTACACATGATGAATATAAATAGACCAAGCTTGTTAGTGCCAGTGTGTCTGCCAGTCCCTGTCTTTGTCCTCACTTTCTCGCTCTCTCTTCTCCCACCACACACACACACACCCACACACACACACACACACACACACACATCCCTACACTTTCCAACGTAACTCACACAGTAGAAGAACTGCTAAACCTTTAATATTGAACACAATCCAGATAAATATAAAAAAGTGTGGAGTGAATTTGTCACTCTTGTAGTTTGTGTGTTCTGGTGAGGGTTTGGCCTTTCCAGGGTTTTTTTAATGAGAGTAAAACAGAATCAGTGGGAGCTGTTCTTCAAGACAATCGTTTGAAAATGTTCACTTGCAGTTTCATACCTGACGTGAGTATAACTGGAGAATTTATCTCATATGTAAAAGAAAGAGAACAAGAAAGAGAGAAAGAGAAGGTGTGAATGTGTGTGTGTGTGTGTGTGTGTGTACCTCTATCTGCAGTGGGAGATTATCACAGACGGTACTCAGCAGTGTGTGTGTGGGTTTCTCTCGGCACATGAGTACCAGCTCCAGGTCCATGTCATCTTTAATGATCAGCCCTTTAGCTACCAGGCCGATCCGCATCACCCCACACAGCACCCTGCCCATCACCCCCGGTACTGCTGCTGCTACTGCCCTCACTGAGGGAGAGAGAGAGAGAGAAAGAGAGAGAGAGAGAGAGAGAGAGAGAGAGAGAGAGAAAGAGAGAGAGAGACGGGGAAAGTAGATTTAAACAGTCAGAAATAAATGCTGAATGATTAATGACTGATAATGGACTGCAATTGGAATGTGTCTCTCTCCCTCTCCCCCTCTCTCTTACTCACTCTCTCTCTCTCTCTCTCTCTCCCTCTCCCCCTCTCTCTCACTCACTCTCTCTCTCTCCCTCTCCCTCTCCCCCTCTCTCTCTGACAGTGCTTTATAGTCATGGAGGTTATAAATCACACTGCAGTGAGCAAACAGTGCAGGTTTACAAAACAATAAGTTATAAATAATAAATATATCTGCATATGTGCATAAACATTACATTGAGTTTTCTCTCTTTCCCTCTGTGTACTGAGCTGGAGTGCAGTGAAGTCACTCCACTTGGTGCTTTCCTCTGCTGATTCGTCAGCGCTGGCCTCAGTCTCCTCCTCCGGCCCACTGGACTGGTTCGGTTTGCTCGGCCTGCGACTGGTCCATCCAATCGGAGACGTGTTTGAGAGCGCGCTCGACGGTAGAGACGAGGCTCTGTACGGCTTCCAGTGTCTCGGAGGACGGGTAGATGCTGGAGTGTTTGGCCATGACGTGACGGTCGTCGTTTCCGAAGGAGCGAATGGACCTCTGAGAGAGAAGATGAAGGAATTTAAATAAACGGAGTAAATCGCACTGAACGGATGACTGCGACAATTTAAAATTTCAAAGCTGATTTATTATTAATATCCCACTGAATCTTACTCCACTCTCCACTGTCCTTTTTCTCTCTCCACACCTCAAATCTTCATCACTCACCACAAATCCATCTTCTTACCAAAAACTCCCACTGAACACTATAAAAATAATTCACAGCAATAGTGTTTAATTCTGACTTCCTCAAACCTCTCAAAAATCATCATATGCAGGACCGGAGGTGTTTTAGCAGATTGATATAATGGCGAATTTTTTTTTCTTTAAAAAATCATGGGATTACATGGACATTATATGGTCTAGCACGACATTTTCCCTTCATTTTCACTAGGAGGCCCAAACCTGTTCCAGCATGACAATGTCCCTGTGCACAAAGCCAGCTCCATAAAGATCTGCTTTCCATGGGTTGGAGTTGAAGATCTCCTGCTATCGAGCTCTGATATCAACCCTATTAAACACTTTTGGGATGAATGTAATCGCTGACTGCTCTTCACTTCACCTACATTAATATCTCAATTTATCAACACCCGTGTGGCTTCCCAGAAGAATGGGGGTTATTATAACAGGAAATAGGGACTGAATGTGAAACAGGATGTTCAAAAGCCACCAATACCAATCGTATGCTCACTTTTAGTCATATAGTGTCTGCCAGAAACCGAAAATAAATAATAAACCTTGTGTACACACTGAACGATGCACACACACACACCAGTGCAGCTCTAAAGCGGCTGACCACATGCCCCCTCACGCCAGTGCGGCTCGGTCAAATGTAAATGTGTCACACTGGGCAGTGAAACAGAGCGGCTACAGGTCTCACATCCACACATGCATTGAAGATCAAGAGGTGGAACTGTGGATGGAGTGCATTGCTCATTTTACACATTTCTGCTATCCATCCATCTATCCATACATTCATCCACCATCCATCTCAAAATTTGGCAAAAAAATCTCGACATGTATCTAGAAGATTTCTGGTGTTTACTGATGCCAAATTCACCCGATTGGACAAGACCTTTGTATGCAGACCAATAAAGCCAATAAAAGTCTGTGTATGCCCAAAGAACTTGCATAGACCCGTGTGAGGGTATAAAACCATGTGAATCTCCAAGTAACTTACATTAGAAAATGAACTGATATTTGCCCTCATTAGACGAAGAAGTAGCCAAGAACCAGATGGACACTCTTGATCTTCCGAAGTTCATCAACTCAGATGTGGTTCTCCCAAGTCCACTAAGATATCAGTAAATTCCACCCCCTCTTTCTCTGCCTCTCCACCTCCCTCAATAAAACAAAAACAATGTTCTGAGATGAACTCGAAGAGCAACGTCTGACCTAAACCAGGAAGTGCTCATCAAAAAGTCCAGACTTAAACAGAACGTCTCTGAAGATGTGAATCTTCATAGATGATTCCACATACGACCTGACTGACCTTGAGAAGATCTGCCGTTATGAACTAGAATAATTGTCCAAATCCGGGAACGAAATGCCTCATAAAGATGACTCTGTGCTGTAATTTATCCTGCAGAGAGCTTCTACAAGGTATTAGATAAAAGTTCTCAATATGTACTGTATGTATGAAAAGGTTTCAGGATTTATTTTTAATAAATTAAAACAAAACAAATTGAGATCAAGACAACGGATCAATACATGTCTATATTAATGCAGATCTGTCGACTTCCCGAACCTCTAATAAATGTGTGTGTTTACTGGCAGTGTTGCAAGCCTGTGTGTGTGTGTGTATGTGTGTGTGTGTGTGTGTGTGTGTGTGTGTGTGTGTGTGCAACAAGATTTCCTTGTTGCTGTATTTAACAGTCAGAGTAAATTTTATGAGGCATTTCTAATAGGAGTCAGGGCATGGATGTAAAACTCACTGCTGGAGTGCTCAAGTGTGTGTGTGTGTGTGTGTGTGGTGTGTGTGTGTGTGTGTGTGTGTGTGGTGTGTGTGTGTGTGTGTGTGTGTTTAACAGCCAAGGAGGATTGTTGAATCTTAATCAGGCGCTCGTTCTCTAACACGTCTCAAACTTGGCATTGAATATTTCCTGAATGGAATCATCACAGCGTTGTGAATATCTGCAGCTTCAGTTGATGAGACGTGATGAAGCCAAAGTGCACAGAAATTTCCCAAATATCCGACTGAGAGTAAAAGCGTTTGCGCACACACACAATCACACACACACACACTCACACACACACACACACACACACACTGTAGTTTTGCTCATGACTATATGCAACATTTTTCCCAGAAGTGTTTCTCGCGTGCACACACACACACACACACACACACACACACACACACACACAGCTGTGGAAGGTTGCTTATACACACTCGGTATTGAGCATGGCACAAATGTCAAAACAAGAACGACACTTTGTTTAAAGATATTGCTCTGAAGCTCCTGTCCTCCCACGTCGCCACGTCAGCGCGGCTCTGACTGGCGTAAATCAGTCGGGTATAACGGAGCAGCTCTGTGTCCTTTCACCTCCCACACCTTTGACGAAAGGCCGAGAGCCGAACTGTGGACGTCTGGTCAGACAGAGTGCTGGAACATCTTGCATCAGCTGCTGCTGCGGTATTATTATTATTATATTTATTACGTTTATAATAAATAAATACATCGAAATAAATCACATGCTGGTTTAAGCTAAAAATAAAGCTGAAACATTTGGGCATGTGGAATCCAATCATATTTCAGTGACCGGAATAAAAGAAGGGACTCTTTTGGGCACTGATGAACTGAACTCACACTAAATATAATTGAAAGTAATCTTGTCTAAGTCACGGGAGTGAACAATGCAGTGTCCATCATTATGCGTCCAATAAGTAAGTGAGAAGATACAAAAAAATGGAGCTTCCTCAAAAAATTTACTTTTTTTGAACATTCCATCCCACATGTAGCTCCTATTTGCTGTTATAATAACTCCACTTCTTCAGGAAGATGTTCCACTAGATGATGGAGTGTGCTTGTGGAGATTTCTGGAGATTTATTGATCCACAAGGGTGTTAGTAAAGTCAGGCAGTGATAAAGGTGAGACGGTGAGAGGAGGCCTGGGGTGCAGTCAGTGTTTACATTAATCCAAAGGTGTTCAAAAGGGTTGCTATCTCAGATGTTCCACATCTTCCAACTCATGGAAAGCATATGTTCATGGAGCTGGATTTGTACACGAGGGCATCGTCATGCTGGATTTTGCAGATTCTGTCAGTCAATAACGTTTCTGCATCAGTAGATGAGGTTAAAAACGTGGACGCAGATGCTGGTTTCCCTTTTTCAGTTCCAGAGCTTTAATTGTGAAACACACAGACACACACACACACACACAAACACACACACACACACACACACACACACACACACCACACACACACACACACACACACAAACACAGAAATCCGTTGACTTCTACTACGTTACCCAAGCGATCTTTTCTCCATGTCATCACAGACTCTACAGGAATGTTAAATGATGACAGCACCACCTTCCAATTATATAACCACAATTTAAAGCACAGACTCATTAATATTCAAATGCAGTCATATCTAAAAGCTTTCGGCTCATTCAAATTCAATGAGAAGAGTGTACTGATGAAAAGTGTGTGTGTGTGTGTGTGTGTGTTGTGTGTGGTGTGTGTGTTGTGGTGTGTGTGGGGAGGGGGGGTGGGGTGGGGTGACTGACGGCACTTCATGTGATAAAGGCCTGTAAAGAGCCACAATAAAAATTCGTTCTCACACCACACACACACACACCACACACACACACACACACAACAACACACCACACACACACACACACACACACCAGCTTCTGAGTAGCCGCAGTCAAAAGAGCATGACCACACAATGCACCTCAACCAATGAGCACGTTTCACATCTTAAATGTCTGCTTCAGAAGTGCCAATCCCAACAATTACCCCAGCATGCACTGCTCCGGGTTGGCTAGTGTTTATGGAGGGCTGCTAAGCTTACAGTGTGTGTAAAGGTTGATACCAAGATGAAACAAGATGTGTGTGTGTGTGTGTGTGTGTGTGTATGTGTGTGTGTGTGTAAATGAGTGAAACAGTCCAGCAAGGTCAGCACATTCTTTCAGCCATAATCGATCGACAAATAGACACGAGACATGAGAAACGTGCTTGCTATTTTATGTATGTATGTGTGTGTGTGTGTGTGTGTGTGTGTGTGTGTTAGGGAGAGATGCATAAACGAGCCCAAGGTCACTTTAGCCTGAGTGTTGCTGCTGGATTAGCATTAGCGCTGGTGCTAGCATTGTGCTGATTGCACTGGTTTATTTATGAGGCCTGTTCGTCGCACGCGTGTTAATAATTCAAAGCGCACAGCCTTCGTTCTCCCCGGAGACCTCACTGCAGCACCAAGCCATTTATCAAACCCTCATCTCTCTCTCTCTCTCTCTCTCTCTCTCTCTCTCTCTCGCTCTCCCCTCACTACTCATCTCCTGCGTCCATGCTCCCTCCCTCGCTGTCTCTGTGCATGTTACTTGTGGACGTTATCAGGAGAGCTTGACATCTCACTGTAGCTGTAATCGAGGGTTAAATTACAGCGAGTGTGTGGTGCGCTGGAGCTCACACAGCCTGGTGTACACTATGTGAACAGAAATATAACCAGAGCGTCTGATAGCCGAAGGAGGTTTCAGCGTTACGGTCATGATGATGATGATGATGATGATGATGATGATGAGCGGAGGTGGACAGTTCAGGCGGAGATGCTGCTACAAACAACCAGAAAAAAAAATAATCCTGTGCCTCAATGTGTGTTCTGTATAAAAGATGATCATTTTGTCAGTGTTATTTTCATTGCTGTGGTGGTTTAATTCCCTAAATGTGAAACAAACATTGTGTTGAAAGGATTATTAACCAGATGAAGTAAAATTATGGAGGAAGCAGACGATGACGGCCCAGTTATATTCCAGACAGGTTCTGGGTAAACCCAGAGCATTTTGCTCGATGATTCCGACTCTATGCATCATGAGTTTTATCTCTATTAGAAAAGAATCGTTTTAGACATGTATTTATCCTGTCAGCTGTAACGTTTTTACATTTAGGATAAATACCCTGTAGGGTGTTTGTATTGTGTGTATCAGTTTCTTATGTTTTATGTGATATGTTTGTTTGCAGCAACCAAAATTGCGTTTGGGAAATAAATAAATATGAACTGGATATTTGATCGTGCGTTACCGTTTCTATAGTAACACCTCATTCCCATGGATGTTAAATTTACAGAATCTTTCTGTGGGAACATCATCTGGGAAATTCTGGAAAAGTTGGAAACTTACCAGAAATGTATGGGAATTTATAGGAATTAATTAGAGAAATGTATGTAAACTGTACAAGCATAAAAATAAACAAACATAAAAATAAACATTTTGTTCGGTCATAAGCTGACATGCATGCAAACTAATACAGATTTTTAAAAATGTAATTTTTGATATGATTTAATTGTTAGTATAGTTACGTTTTAAACATAAATGTATGTAATATTTGGAATTTTTTTTTACATGATTTTGTGTGCAGGATTGAAGAAATGATGTGTGTGATGGAGAAACACACAGTGCCTGTAGGGGGCGTGGCCTCCGTTACCCTGCAGTAAGTGTGTGTGTGCATGTGAGTGATAAATGTGCACGTAGAAATTACACTGAAGAGTCTCCAGCATCGGCACCTTTTAGAACTTTCGGCTCTCCATCCTGCCATCCACCTATTCTTTCACCCACTCTCCAGCACCCACCCATCCATCCTTTCAATCCATCCCTTCACCTATACCTCCCCCAAGCCATTCATGCACCCATCCCTTCCTCATTCCTTACACCCATTTTCTCTCCATCCCCTTCACCAACTATCTCTTTATCCTCCTTCAACAAACAATCCACCCACAGATCCCTCCATCCATCCCTATACCCATCAATTTAACCGCTCATTCTCCTTTCCTTCATCCACTTATTCTTCTATCCCTTCACCCATTCTTCTATTCACCCACCTATCCATTTGTTTACCCATCCCTCCACCACTCCATCCCTTCACCCATCTCATCCACTGGTGGTTTGTGTACAAGTGTGTGTAAACGATCAGGATTCTGACAGCAACAGTCATTAAATAAACATCTCTGAGAGCACACAGGATCTTCAGTATCTGGTTTAGAAGAGTTCAGGGAAGTGATAAAGCAGGGCAGCGGAGATCTGTTACACAGTAATGTCACTGTCGAGCGAGTGAGTCTGACTGACACTGGGTCGTGTGTGTGTGTGTGTGTGTGTGTGGGGGGGGGGTGAATAAGAACAAAAAGTCTTACCATGGCTGCTTGTGGACGTGTCTCCGTTTAATTACGTTGCGTGTGCAAGCGTATGATTGTGTGCAAGCGCTGTGTGTGGGGACAGGGGTATTCAGATATTCCTCATGCGCTTGCCTCCAGCCTCCCGCTACCCTACACCACTGAGACCTGAGAGAAGAGAGAGAGAGAGAGAGAGAGAGAGAGAGAGAGAGAGAGAGAGAAGAGAGAGAGAGAGAGATCGTGTCAGTCATTATTTTACATTATTATTCCTTGTAGAGAAGATAAACACATCAGTGGCTCACAATAGACAACCACACACACACAGCTTTTCTCTGTTACAAGAAAGAGCAGACTGAAGATGATATTTTATAATTCGTGACACGTGACCCTCGACACGTCATCTTTTATAATGTCACATTTGATTAGAGCACTATCTGCCTCTTCTGCATACCTGACCTCTCAGGAGGAAAGAGAACCTATCCAGGAATCACACCTCATCTTACTCTCTCAGCTCCTCAACATAATTCAACAATACAGCATTTGGCATATGCAGAGCGACTTGCATTTATCTCATTAATACAACTGTGCGGTTAAGGGCCTTGCTCAGGGCCCAGAAGTGGCAGCTTGGTGTGCTGAGATTTGAACTTCAAAACCAAAGTTCAATGTCTTAACCACTAAACTGCCTCCTAACATTATTGCTTGTGGTATCTGTGTGCGTCAAGGTCTTAAGTCTCAAAAAGAATCTTGAGTTAATAACGTAGCCATATTGAAGATATTTTAACTTATGGTACGTACGATATGTGCTTTTGAGCATCGCATTCCACAATTATCTAGTTTCCTCTTATAATTCCTCCACTCTTCTGGAAGACATTTGTGTGTTAGTAAAAGGGATTGTAGGTGAGGAGACCTGGGGTGCAGTCAGCGTTCAATTCATCCCATAAGTTCCGTAGGGTTGAGATCAGAGCTCTATAGATCTTCTTCTCCAACCCATGATCTCGTGAAGCTGGCTTGTGCCAGGGCACCGCCATGTAGGAACAGGTTTTGGGTGTCCAAGTTTAAATAAATGCAAAATTCTATTATAAACACGGTGTCAAATTTAACAGGTAATAAATAATAAATATATTTATAGAATTAAGCAAATCACATGGAAACAAATATTCTGTAATTCTGTAATCCGTATGAAAGCTAAAGAGGCACAGTTTCTCCGGTATCACCTCATTAACCGTCCGTGTGAAACATAGCATAAGTCTGTTTGGTGTCCTGATGATTACATCATTTAAAACACCAGAATTACTTAACATTTACATTTATGGATCACTAATAATAACATACATTTGCATAAAGTATCAATACTTGTTCATGTTGATTAGATATTAAAACTTGAAAAGTATCATTTGAGGTTCGTTTAAACCGATAAAAACGTGCGACCAGTGCAATAGATTGAGATATAGAATTGTGTGCCTCCTGCTTTGTGGTAACAGTTTTGGGAGAGAAAACACATATGGCAGAAATGTCAAGTGTTCAATACATCTGTCTATATATGTATGATTTTCCTGATTTGGGAACGAGATCAAATTCTTCACAAAATCAGAGCGATGTGCGACGGCAGCTGCGGGTTGAACGTTCTACGCTATTAGTTACGTTTGAGACAGCCAACCGCTGCTTTTACGATAAAAGACACTTGATTAGGTAGTGCTGTTTATCACAGTGCGATCGGATCAATTCTGCAGCTGCCCACTCAAATCTCCACTCAAAATCAAGTGCAATCAGTCCATTACACACACACACACACACACACACAGCGTTATTCCGAGGCACTTAGTCAAATCTTTTCCAGGATAGTAATTCATGCTCAAATCCCTTTTGTTAAATCCCCACCTCTGGATTTGTTTCGTTGATGAGATTTAAAATTGTGTGACAGAGTAACGCACACGTCAGTCCACGGTCTCTCACGGTCAATGGCACGAGCAGATCACACAG
>JBCEWE010002061.1:17500-19279 GCA_039877035.1 Silurus lanzhouensis | reverse complement strand
GTCTACAGAGACAGCAGGGAAAGGAGAAGTGTAGGAGAAGTGGAGGAGAGTGGAGGAGAAGTGTAGGAGAAGTGGAGGTTCGGGTTGGTACTGTAAATGTTGGTACTATGACTGGTAAAGGGAGAGAGGGAGCGATATGATGGAGAGGAGAAAGGTAGAGATGTTGTGTTCAGGAGACCAAGTGGAAAGGGAGTAAGAGCAGGAACATTGGAGGTGTTTAAACTGTTCTATCATGGTGTGGATGGAAAGAGAAATGGTGTAGGGGGATTCTGAAGGAAGAGTACAGTAAGAGTGTAGTGGAGGTGAAGAGAGTTTCTGATAGGGTGATGAACGTGAAGCTGGAAGTTGAAGGGATGATGATAAATGTCATCAGTGTTTATGCTCCACAAGTGGGTTGTGAGATGGAGGAGAAGGAAAAATTCTGAAGTGAGTTGGATGAAGTGGTAGAAGGTGAACATAGGAATGAAAGATTGGTGATTGGGGCAGACTTTAATGGGCATGTAGGTGAAGGGAACAGAGGTGATGAGGAGGTGATGGTAGGTATGGTTTTAAGGAGAGGAATGTGGAAGAGCAGATGGTGGTAGATTTTGCTAAAAGGATGGAAATGGCAGTGGTGAACACTTATTTTAAGAAGAAGGAGGATCATAGGGTGACGTATAAGAGTGGAGGAATGTGCACACAGGTGGATTATGTTCTATGTAGGAGATGCAACCTGAAGGAGATTGGAGACTGTAAGGTGTTGGCAGGGGACAGTGTAGCTAGACAGCATCGGATAGTGGTCTGTAGGATTGTTTTGGAGGTGAAGAAGAAGGAATGTGATGACTGAAAGAAGAATAAGATGGTGGAAACTGAAGGATGAAGACTGTGAGGTTTAGGGAAGAGGTCAGACAGGAGCTCGGTGGTGGTGAAGAGGTGCTGGATGATTGTGGAACTACTGCAGAAGTAATAAGGGAGACAGCTAGAAAGGTTCCTAGTGTAACATCTGGAAATAGAAAGGAAGATAAAGAGACGTGGTGGTGGAATGAGGAAGTGCAGGAGAGCAGAAGAAGAAAGAAAATGGCAAAACAGAAGTGGGATAGACAGAGTGATGAGAAAAGTAGGCAGGAGAACAAGAAGGTGCAGCAGCAGGTAAAGAGGGATGTGGCGAAGGCCAAGGAAAAGGCGTATGAGGAGCTGTAGGAGAGGTTGGACACTAAGGAAGGAGAAAAGAATTTGTGGATAGGAGAAGTGGATAGGATTAGTTAGGAGGAAGTGAGAGCAGAGATTAAAAGTATAAAGAGTGGAAAGTCGGTTGGACCAGATGGCATACCTGTAGAAGCGTGGAGATGTTTAGGAGAGATGCAGTGGAGTTTTTAACCAGATTGTTTAACAAGATTTTGGAAGGTGAGAAGATGCCTAAGGAATGGAGAAGGAGTGTGCTGGTACTGATCTTTAAGAATAAGGGAGATGTGCAGACCTGCAGTAACTACAGGGGTATTAAGTTGATCAGTCACACCATGAAGTTCTGGGAAAGAGTAGTGGAAGCCAGGCTGAGAGAAGAGGTGACCATCTGTGAGCAACAGTATGGTTTCATGCCGAGGAAGAGCACCACAGATGCCTTATTTGCTTTGAGGATGTTGATGGAGAAGTATAGAGAAGGTCAGAAGAAATTGCATTGTGTGTTTGTGGATTTAGAGAAAGGGTACGACAGGGTGGAGAGAGGAGTTGTGGTATTGTATGAGGAAGTCTGGTGTGTCAGAAAAGTATGTGAGGGTGGTGCAGGACATG
Source organism: Silurus lanzhouensis (assembly GCA_039877035.1). NCBI lineage: Eukaryota > Metazoa > Chordata > Actinopteri > Siluriformes > Siluridae > Silurus > Silurus lanzhouensis. The sequence continues at coordinate 17,512 of JBCEWE010002061.1, read as the reverse complement.
TATGAGGACAGT
>JBCEWE010002061.1:5000-7500 GCA_039877035.1 Silurus lanzhouensis | reverse complement strand
CGTATGGTTTACTTTATAGTGAACAGTGGGTGAGGGTGGGGGTGGGGGTCAGGACACGTCCAGAATAAAGTGATGATGGTGAAAGTGTGTGTGTGTGTGTGTGTGTGTGTGTGTGAGTGAGGGAATGGAGGTGTGTTTGCAGTGTGTATGAAGTTAGTATAGAGGGGAGTGTGTGTGTTGTGAAGGTCAGGGTGAAGGACTGAGAGGGTTTTCTCACCCTGTCTGGACCAGGAGCTACATTAGCGCTTAGCACTTAGCCGATCCACAGGGGTCACGTGGCAGTGTTATAAATAGCTTTGGTGTTTTCAGGGGGACGAGGGAGTCTCTTTACGCTCTCTGTCTTCCAGCAAAGCCCAACACTTGTCTCTTTATTCCACAGATGGTGAGAGGGAGGAGAGTGTGATCATCAGGGAGCCCACAGGAATCATGGGAAAGATGTCAGTAAGCAAAGCCAGTTAGCATCACGTCATGCTAGTCACCTGGGGTTCACCAGCAAAAACTGTCTAGTGTCCAAACTTACACTCGTTTCTTCAGCTAGGAGACACGGAGACAGTGTTCAGGAGGAACCTTCACCAAGAACAGTGTGCTACAGTGTGTGTTTGTTGTTTGTTGTTGATCAGGGCCCTGTTGGTGTGGTGCTGAACAGACAGCGCTAGTTCAGCACCAGTGTTGTGGAAAGCTAAAAAAGCACATGGGAGGAGGGCAGAGAGGAGAAATGGGATATGGCTGGTGGCTGATGAGGAGCACGGATGCTTCTCACCATCCTTAAACAGACCAAGGAGTATAAATGGAAGCCAGGAGGCCGTTAGAACCGAGCTTACAGTTAACTTCAATAACAACCAGAGTCTCTCCTCCTCTGAGCCTTCAGGACTGGGACCATCAAGTGTCAGCACTACAAACCACAACCCCATAGATCGGCTCCCTCAGGTCTCATCCTGCACACACCTACACAAACCCACTCACATACTCTCACACACTCTCACACACACACACACACGAGTGCGCACACACACACACACACACACACACACACACACACACCTCCAACCACCGTAACATGCTAAAACTAAATAAAGCACCCATGTGAGCACTAATCTGTTTTTTTGGGTGTGTGTGTGTGTGTGTGTGTGTGTGTGTGTGTGTGTGTGTGTGTGTGTGTGTGTGTGTGTGTGTGTGTGTGTGTTCAGCTTGATGTAATGGAGGGGCTACAGACCAACGTCATTAATCTCACAGCAGTGACATGGAGTGTGTATGTGCAGACATGTAGAGTGGAGTGTGTGGAGTGTGTGTGTGATGAAGAATGTAGAGTGGTGGACAGTAAGGAGATAGACAATATGTATTTTAAATGTTGAAGATGTTGGACAGTGAAGTCCAACAGTCAGGATGCTGGATGGTGATAAGTTGGAAGATGATGTTGGACAGTGAAGAGGTGAACAGTGAAGATGTTGGACGGTGAGGATGTTGGACGGTGAAGAGGTGGACAGTGAAGATGTTGGACGGTGAGGATGTTGGACGGTGAAGAGGTGGACAGTGAAGATGTTGGACGGTGAGGATGTTGGACGGTGAAGAGGTGGACAGTGAAGATGTTGGACGGTGAGAACGTTGGACAGTGAGGATGTTGGACAGTAAAGAGGTGGACGGTGAGGACGTTGGACGGTGAGGACGTTGGACAGTGAGGATGTTGGACAGTAAAGAGGTGGACGGTGAGGATGTTGGACAGTGAGGATGTTGGACAGTGAGAACGTTGGACGGTGAGGACCTGGATGTTGGACGGTGAGGACGTTGGACGGTGAGGATGTTTGACAGTGAGGAGGTGGAAGATGAGAATGTATCTACAGTGAGGATGCTGGATGGTGAGAGTTGGACAGTAAGAATGCTGGATGAAGGATCTGGATGAGCGCGAGATGAAACCGAAGGGAGGCGAATTGGAATAATCTGGAAATTTTCTGCTGCACACTCGACACAAAACGCTGAATTCAGCAAAGCTGCAGGGAAAAGAGACAGAATTAGAGAGAGAGAGAGAGAGAGAGAGAGAGAGAGAGAGAGAGAGAGAGAGAGAGAGAGAGAGATGGATAGAGAGAATAAGCAGAGAAGGCATGTGTAAGGACGAATGTGTGCAGAGCGCAGGAGTGGAGGAGAAAATGATCTATAATATTACTTTACTGTAAAGCAGAACAGAATAAATCTTCATATAAAGTGCTTCAGGTCTGAAAGTGACGTTTCACACAAAAGATAAAATATAGCTGTTATTATACATTTATACAATCAGCACATCCTCCACCTTCTCCACGTTCCCCACATCTCCACTCGTTTAGCTAAATTACTCCCAATAACCCCAGATTTAATAACGCTGCTCTCCCTATATCATCACACAGACCAGGAGGAAGACCAGGAGGAGGAGGACTTTAGAATGAAGCAGCAACTCAGAAGAAATCTAAAACCTTCATCGGAATAATAAAATCCAAATCCTCAAAACTCTTTCATTTCAAACCAGATATCT
>JBCEWE010002060.1:0-17500 GCA_039877035.1 Silurus lanzhouensis | reverse complement strand
GGACTTGAAATCTGTTGGCTTCTCCCTGCGTAGGTCGATCCTGCGACTATGATTAATTTTCTGTTCACATTTTGGGTTAATTATAAAGATGTGTTTTCTTGTGTTAATAGGGGTTCCAGTTCAAATAGGGGTGCCTGTTAACTGTGCAGTACACATGGCGAGTGGTTAAGGCGATGGATTAGAAATACATTGGGGTCTCCCTGTGCAGGTTCGAATCCTGCTGACTACGATTCACTTCTGTTTACATTTCGGGTAATTGTAAAGATTAGTTCCCTTGTGTTATTGAGGTTCCAGTTGAAGTAGGTAAGCGTTACTGTGAAGTAGTCGTGGCTGATGGTTAAGTCGATGAACTGACAATCCATTGGGTCTCCCCGTGCAGGTTGGAATCCTGCTGACTAAGATTCACTTCTGTTTACATTTCCTATGAATTACCCCGATCTAGTAATTTTACAGGTTGTTGTGTTAATAGGGCTGACAGTTTAAGTAGGGGATAATAGAGAATTGTGTAGTAGTTGTGTCTGAGTGGTTAGGTGATGGACTAGAAATCCATTCGGGTCTCCCCGCACAGTTTCGAGTCCTGCCGACTACGATTGTTTTTGTTCACATTTCGTGTTAATTATACAGATATGGTTCTTTTGCATTTTCTTGTGTTAATAGGGCTTCCAGTTTAAGTAGTGGATGATAGAGAGTTGTTGTAGTAGTTGTGGCCGAGTGTTTAAGGCGATGGCTAGAATCCATTGGGGTCTCCGCGGAGATTCGAATCCTGCCGACTACGATTTATTTTCTGTTCACATTTCAGGTTAATTATAAAGATGTGGTTTGCTTGTGTTTTCTTGTGTTAATAGGGGTTCAGTTGAAATAGAAATAGGGTGACCGCTAACTGTGCAGTAGTCTGTGGGTTCGAGTGGTTAAGGCGATGGCCTTGAATCCTTTGGTGTCCTCCTGCGCAGGTTCGAATCCTGTGACTACGCTAATTTTCTGTTCACATTTTGGGTTAATTATGAGCATGTGTTTTCTTGCGTTAATAGGGGTTCTAGTTGAAATAGGGGTGACTGTTAACTGTGCAGTTGCCGAGTGTTAAGGCGATGACTTGAAATCCATTGGGTCTCCCCACGCAGTTCGAATCCTGCTGACTACGATTTCACTTTCTGTTTACATTTCCTATGAATTACCCCGATTCAGTAAGTTTACAGGTTGTTGTGTTAATAGGCTTCCAGTTTAAGTAGTGGATGACAGTGACTTGCGTTGTAGTCGTGGCGAGTGGTTAAGGGCAATCCATTGGGTCTCCCCGCGCAGGTGTGAATCCTGCTGACTACGATTCACTTTCTTTTACATTTCCTATAATTGAATCCAGTAAGTTTACAGGTTGTTGTGTTAATAGGGCTTCCAGTTTAAGGGGATCACAGAGACTTGTTGTAGTAGTGGCCGAGTGGTTAAGGCGATGGACTAGAAACGGTCTCCCGTGCAGGTTCGAATCCTGCTGACTACGATTCACTTTCTGTTTACATTTCTTATGAATTACCCCGATCCAGTAAGTTTGCAGGTTGTTGTTAATATTGCTTCCGTTTTAATAGATGACAGTTTGTAGTAGTTGTGGCGAGTGGTTAATGCGATGGACTTGAAATCTATTGGGTTCTCCCCGCGTAGGTTCGAATCCTGCCGACTATGATTAATTTTCTGTTCACATTTTGGGTTAATTATAAAGATGTTTTCTTGTGTTAATAGGGTTCCAGTTCAAATAGGGGTGACTGTTAACTGTGCAGTACACATGGCCGAGTGGTTAAGGCGATGGACTAGAAATTGGGTCTCCCTGTGCAGGTTCGAATCCTGCTGACTACAATTCTTCTGTTTACATTTTATTGTAAAGATGTAATTCCCTTGTTTAATTGGGTTCCAGTTTGAAGTAGGTAGCGTTAACTGTGAAGTAGTCGTGGCTGAGTGGTTAAGGCGAAACTGGAAATCCACTGGGTCCCCCCGCAGGTTCGAATCCTGCTGACTACGATTCACTTTCTGTTTACATTTCGGGTGAATTGTAATTTTTCTTGTGATAGGGTTCCAGTTAAGTGGGTGACTAACTGCAAGTAGTCGTGGCTGAGTGGTTAAGCGATGATGACTGAAATCCATTGGGTCCCCACAGTTCGAATCCTGCTGACTACGATTTTTCTTTTTACATTTCGTGAATTAATAGTAAGTTCGTTTTTGTGTTAATAGGGCTTCCAGTTTAAGTAGGGATGACTGACTTTTTTGTAGTATGGCCGAGTGGTTAAGGCGATGGACTGAAATCCATTGGTCTCCCGCGAGTTCGAATCCTGCGACTACGTTCACTTTCTGTTACATTTCATGAATTAGATGTAAGTTTGTTGTTGTGTTAATAGGGTTCCAGTTAAGTAAGGTGACAGTGACTTCGTTGTAGTTGGCGAGTGTTAAGGCTAACTTGAAATCCTTTGGGTCTCCCCGCGCAGGTTGAATCCTGCTGACTACGATTCACTCTGTTTACATTTCCTATGAATTACCCCGATCAGTAAGTTTACATGTTGTTTAATAGGGCTTCCAGTTTATGTAGGGATAGAGTGACTTGCTGTGAGTATGGCCGAGTGGTTAAGGCGATGGACTAGAAATCCACTGGGTTCTCCCTGTGCAAGTTCGAATCCTGCTGACTACGATTCACTTTCTGTTTACATTTCGGGTTAATTATAAAGATGTAGTTCACTTGTGTTTCCTTGTTTAAGTAGTGGATGAGTGACTGTGAAGTAGTCGTGGCCGAGTGGTTAAGGCGATGAACTTGAAATCCACTGTCGTCCCCCTGCGCAGGTTTACATTTCCTATGAATTACCCGATCCAGTAAGTTTACAGGTTGTTGTGTTAATAGGGCTTCCAGTTTAAGTAGTGGATGACAGTGACTTGTTTCGTAGTCATGGCCGAGTGGTTAAGGCGATGGACTTGAAATCCATTTCTCCCGCGCAGGTTCGAATTCCTGCTGACTACGATTCACTTTCTGTTTACATTTCCTATGAATTACCCCGATTAGTACAGTTGTGTTAATAGGGCTTCCAGTTAAGTAGTGATGACATGACAGTCGTGGCCAAGTGGTTAAGGCAATGGCCTAGAACTCCATTGGTTCTCCCCGCGCAGGTTTGAATCCTGCTGACTACGATTCACTTTCTGTTTACATTTCCTATGAATTACCCCGATCCAGTAATTTTACAGGATGTTGTGTTAATAGGGCTTACAGTTTAAGTAGGGGATGACAGTGACTCGTGTTGTAGTCATGGCCGAGTGGTTAAGGCGATGGACTTGAATCCATTGGGCTCTCCCCGTGCATTCGAATTCTGCTGACTACGATTCACTTTCTGTTTACATTTCTATGAATTACCCCGATCCAGTAAGTTTACAGGTTGTTGTGGTAATAGGGCTTCCAGTTTAAGTAGGGGGGATGATAGTAGTTTGGGCTGAGTGGTTAAGGTGATGGACTCGAAATCTATCGGGTCTCCCCGCACAGAGTCGACTCCTACCGACTACGATTCGTTTTCTGTTCACATTTCGTGTTAATTATACAGATATAGTTTTTTTGCGTTTTCTTGTGTAAATAGGGCTTCCAGTTTATTTAGGGGATGATAGAGAATTGTGTAGTATTTGTGGCCGAGTGGTTAAGGCGATGGACTAGAAATCTATTGGGTCTCTTCGTGCAGGTTCGAGTCCTGCTGACAACGATTTGTTTTTTTTTCTGTTCACATTTCGTGTTAATTATACAGATATGGGTTATTGGGTTTCTTGTGTTAATAGGGCTTCCAGTTTAAGTAGGGATGATAAAGACTTGTGTAGTAGTTATGGTCGCGTGGTTAAGGTGATGGACTTGAAATCCATTGGTGTCTCCTTGTGCAGGTTAAAATCCTGCTGACTTTGATTCACTTTCTGTTTTTTATTCCTTATAACTCACTTCACCATTCACTCACATCAGTGACCATCACCTCACACTCAATGACCATCTCACTCCCATTACTGATCTTTACACATCACTGATTATCACACTCATCACCGACCATCACACTCATCACTGACCACTAAACTCACATTTCTGACCATCACATCACATCACTGATCAACACACATCACTGACTTTCAAACTCACATTGCTGACAATCACATGACCATCACATGACCATCACACTCATCACTGATCACAATTACAACTGATCATCAACCTCACATCACTGACCACACACTCATCACTGACCATCACATTCACATCACTGACCATTACTGACCATCACAATCACATCACTGATCATCACACTCATCACTGATCATCACACTCAACACTGATCATCACACTCACATTACTGACTATCACATTCACATTACTGACCATCACACTAATCACTGACCATCACTCATCATCACTGATCATCACGCTCACATCACTGATCATCACGCTCACATCACTGACCATCACGCTCACATCACGGACCATTACACACTGACCATCACACTCACCACTGACCATTACACACTCATCACTGACCAACACACTCACATCACTGACCATTACACTCACATCACTGACCATTACACTCACATCACTGACCACCATCACACTAATCACTGACCATTACACACATCACTGACCATCACACTCATCACTGACATCACATTCACATCACTGATCATACACTCACATCACTGATCATCACTCACATCACTGATCACTCACATCACGGACCATTACACACTCATACTGACCATCACACTCACCACTGACCATTACACACTCATCACTGACCAACACACTCACATCACTGACCATTACACTCACATCACTGACCATTACACTCACATCACTGACCATCACACTCACATCACTGACCATCACATAATCACTGATCATTACACACATCACTGACCATCACATCATCACTGACAATCACATTCACATCACTGAATCATCACACTCATCACTGATCATTACACACATCACTGACCATCACACTCATCACTGATCATTACACACATCATGAATACACTTATACTGATCATTACACACATCACTGACCTATCAACTCACATCATCACCTCATCACTGACCATCTCATTCAATCACTGATCATCACACTCACATGATGACATCACATCATCACTGACCATCACACTCGCATCACTAAACAATAGAGAAAAAGGAGAAACAGTAATGAAATCTTTGAAAATCTGAATGTGGAGTAAAAGAAGCTGTAGGTTCTTCAGCTCCAGACAGTATTTTCAGGTGTTAATCTACTGGAAATACACTGATCATCACACTCATCACTGATCATCACACATTTATCACTGACTATCACACTCGTCACTGACTATTACTCACATCACTGACCATCACATGACCATCACAATCATCACTGACCGTCATATTCACATCACTGATCATCACACTCATCACTGATCATCACACTAATCACTGATCATCACACTCACATCACTGACCATCACGCTCATCACTGACCATTACATGCACATCACTGACCATCACACTCATCACTGACCATTACATTCACATCACTGACCATCACACTTATCACTGACCATCACACTCATCACTGACCATCACAATCACATCACTGATCATCACACTTAACACTGATCATCACACTCACATCACTGACCATCACACTCACATTACTGACATCACATCACATCACTGACTCACATCATCACTGACATCACACTCCATCACTGACCATCACACACTACTGACCATCACACCATCACTGACCATCACACTCATCACGACCATGACCTCAATCACTGACCATAACACACTCATCACTGACCATCACACTCATCACTGACCATGACGCTCATATCACTGACCATTACACACTCATCCACACCCACACTCATCGGATCCTTGGCAGAAACATCATACAGAAATGAACCTGAGATATTAGAGGAGTGCAGGAGTTCTACCGCCCAATCACATGTATGTGTAGGTGATTGGTGTTTTTAAGGAGTTCACCTGTGACTCCCTCGAAGATGAACTGGTGCTGATGGTGTATGAGGATGAAAAGTGTTTGCTAATGAAGGTAACAGGCTCCATCTTACCAATAACAACCTTAAGGAACCTTTGAACATCCAGTTTCCAGGAACCAAAGAGTACAATCGAGGTCAAAGCTTTGAGGACATGGTGAGATGGACTTCAGTGTTTCTAAGTTTAATTCCAGCTTCAAGAGCTTCCTGATTTTCAATCTCTCATATAAAACCTTTACATGATCAGAGATCATCGATCTTCACAAACCTTTTACACAATATCATCTAGTGATACAGAACATCATTTAGCATAATATTAGGAACAATAAGGAGAATTATGCATTATTCAATTATAAATAACACTTATTTATAATTAATATTATCTTTTTATTTTCTTGATATTTTGAGTCAGTGAGATCCCTTAATGTCTAAAATCAAACACTAAATACTTCTGATAAATCACACAGAAATATTTTTACTTTAGTATTTTAATACATTATAGACTTACAGAGTGGAAGTGTAGTGTGTGTGTGTGTGTGTGTGTGTGTGTGTTGTGTGTGTGGTGTGTGTGTTTACAGGTTTAATGAAAAACACAGTCATAAGGGATGCACAAGTCAGCTCACTTTAGTGTCGGTCTCAAGTCCGGATAATGTGGAGGATTGTGTTATAAAGGACATCCAGCATAAAACATGGCTTTAAGGAGAGGAATGTGGAAGGGAGATGGTGGTGGATTTTGTTAAAAGGATGGATTTTGCTAAATGGCAGTGGTGAACACGTATTTTAAGAAGAAGGAGGATCATAGGGCGATGTATAAGAGTGGAGGAAGGTGCACACAGGTGGACGATGTTCTATGGAGGAGATGCAACCTGAAGGAGATTGGAGACAGGAAGGTGATGGCAGGGGACAGTGTAGCTAGACAGCATCAGATGGTGGTCTGTAGGATGATTTTGGAGGTGAAGAAGAAGAGGAGAAGAGTAAAGACTGAAAGAAGAATAAGATGGTGAAAGAGGAAGAGTGTAGTGTGAGATTCAGTGAGGAGGTCAGACAGGGGCTCGGTGGTGGTGAAGAGGTGCTGGATGATTGGGAAACTACTGCAGAAGTGATGAGGGAGAGTATGTATAGTTTAGAAACAGTGACATTGAGTAAAAGACAGGAGGTGGAGCTGGAGTTAGCAGAGCTGAAGATGTTGAGATGTTCGTTAAGAGTGACGACGATGGACAGGATTAGAAATGAGTTTATTAGAGGACAGCGCATGTAGGACGTTTTGGAGACAAGGTGAGGAAGGTGTGATTGAGATGGTTTGGACATGTGCAGAGGAGGGACATGGGGTATATCAGTAGGAGAATGCTGAGGATGGAGACACCAGCAAGGAGGAAAAGAGGAAGACCAAGGAGAAGGTTTATGGATCTGGTGAAGGAAGTCATGGCTGTAGTTGGTATGAAAGAGGCAGATGTAGAGGAGAGGGGGGGTATGGAGACGGATGATCCGCTGTGGCACCCCCTAATGGGAGCAGCCGAAGGAAGAAGAAGAAGAAATAAATAACAAATAACAATACCAAACAAATAACTACAAGACTAGAACACTGTGATCAAATGTTTATTTCATGTTGTGCATGTCTTGTTGAGCACAAAATCCTCGTTATCCACATTGAAATACACGATATGAACAAACAAAAAAAAGTATAGCGAAAGCGATTTGATAAATGTATTTACAAATAACCAAATTAATAACAAATAAATAACAAACAAATAGAACACTGATCGCTGTGAATTTACACTGAATGCTTTTTAGTATCATCATCATAAACTTGTTTGATGCTGTAGCGACTTCTGTTTTCCTCAGATATTTTTTCCATTCATCCTGTCATCAATCCATCAAAGTAATCTGTCATTGTTTGTACTAAATGTTTAACTGTGGCTGTTGGAAATTGTGCCATATTATTTGTAGCAATCAAGTATTTACTTCTGGCTTCAGTCTCAGCACAGTTACCAGGAGTATTTTTATTTTGTGTGTTTAGGTAGACAAAACAGCTGATTGCAGGTGAAACATGGTGGTGGTTTCACCTTGCTCCGGTTCTTCAATTTGTACGCTCTACAGGTAACACAACTCGGAAGTTCTGGATCTCTAGAGTCATCTGGAAACACTGACATCACAACAGAGGCCACTTTGGGATGGCAGACATGAAGACAGGAAACAGCAGTCATGATCTTGTTGGCGATGTGACTTCCACAGGACAGAGGCACTCCATAGTATCCACACCTGCCACTCTCACAGATGCACATGACGGTGGGAATCAGAGGATATTGACCACCTGATTTGTGACAATTATGGAATAGATCAGGAAATATCTGCTTATGCACCACTGCAGCTGCATCGGTTGAGTCGTACAATGTTGTGGTCTGAGGGAAAAGACATCAGTGAATATCGAGGGAAATAAAAGTCATTTTATTATTCTAACTGATTCTGTTTCACTGACCAGTTCCAGGAAGTAGGAGAAAGGTGTTTTGAGAGGAACATAGGTTTTGTAGCAGTTGAATGGCCCTGGGAAAGCTTCCATAGTACGCCTTAAAATCTCGCTATCACAACATCAGCACGACTGTATTTTAAAATAATATCTGCATCCAACAGACCAATTTATTGCACAGACAGCGAGTGTGAAATGTAGATCTTTCTGCAACGACAGTGTGCAACTGCAGAGTCATGTGCTAACCTCAGTTTTCTGGGTTTCGGGTCCTCTGTGGAATTCCTTCTTTTCATGGAAGGCTTCCAGGCATCCTCAGCCTTCTTCAACTCTACCTCTTCATTCATAGGCACATTCAAGAGGAACTTGCAGGGTGGAGGCGCCTCCAAATTGCATTCGGCTGCTAAAAGGGCAAACGTTATAAAGGAAAAAAAGAAGGCAAAATATTTAGATATTACTGATATAATTTATATATTACTGATGATCTGTGAAACAATATTCCTTATTTGGTTTTAAAGTTAAAATAAAGCCCACATGTCAGGGGCTTACCTTGTGTAGCACCACATCAGGTATGGGTGGAAGCCCCTCTGGCTTCTGCATACAATCAAGCATGAACTGGATGCTCAAAAGAAAGTCTCTACTATATTGTATCCTCTTATTCTCCATCTCTGGCTCTGAGGAAGGAACGAGCAAAAGCAGACATGAAAGTAGTGAAAAACATGATGAAGTGTGCGAGTCAGAAGAAGTAGGTCTCACTGTGCATGGTGTTGTTGTTGGGCTCTTCCACAGGTGAAAGGACCCCATCGTTGCTTTCCTCCTCAGAGCTGGGCTCGGGTTCGTTGTTCAGCGGCTCGGCTTCCTGCGCTTCGATCTCATCTGCTGGTGTTTCTGCTGAAGCCAGATGCTCCACAATCACAGGAGACACACTGGAATTCTCGACTGTGGTTGAGACTGGCTCAAGGTCAAAGTCAGACTGCTGGAAAGCGAGCTCTGGCTTATCCTAACACACAAACACACCCAATTAATCATAAAACACCAGGATTACTGTGAATTTGTAGTGTAAATGTAGGTTTCACACATTCACCGAAGTGAACGACAGCATTTTATTTTATATATAGTTATTTAAAGAAACACTCCAGTGTTGGCACCTGGCTTTGGTGTGACGGCTTGTGCAGGACCGGGCTCACATGAGTAAAAAATAGTGGAAAAGGGAAATGGTAATACAGGTAAATATAAGGAGGAAGGCTGGTGAGCTATTAGCCAGAAGAATCTGCTTGCTCTATGAATGTGTGTGTGACTGTTACCTGCAGAGGCATAGGGACGGAAAAGACATTTCCCACTGGCAGAGTGGGCTTCCGACTCCTGCCAGCTTCTAAAATGATCTTCTCCGTGATGTCCTTGTTGTCCTGGTTAGGATCTCGGACAACGATCTTAATGGGAAATAAATAGCACATGATAGCAATTTACTCAGTAAATGAACCAGTACTGAACAAAGAGTAAGCACACGCACCGTTTTCCTCTTCCTCTTGGTAGATGGATGTTGCTGCAATAGAGGGACCATTGGGAATGGAGTCTGGTTGTACACGGCCTGATCATTATAGTAGAACATCCCTGCAGCCGACACTTCGAGAAACACGCAGAGTTGAGGTGCTGGGAGCGTTAGGTTCAACCCGGAATTTACCTGAGATGAGTGAGCGTCCGCCCGGGATGTTTCCAGCACCGCTTTCCGCTCTAGCAACTGGGCATGCTTTACCTGTTTCTGAAAAGCCTCCATCTTTATCTGCACCGTTCTCAACTCGAACTAATCGTCACCTGTGCTCAAAGGCAGACACACAGCCGGCATAGTGCTTATAATAGCAGATAGAGTTCAGATGCAGAGATGTGATAAAGTGAGAGGGAATGAATATAGTCAACACTAGTGATAGTCGAGTAAACTAACTACAGACACAAGTCAGGAAGACAACAACAATTTAGGATTATTAAAAGAGGAAAAAAGGAGAGATAAATAGTAAAGTTTGTTTAAAATGCAGAGAGAAATACAAGTCAAACACAGGAAGCTACGTCACAGGAAGCCTGCAAGCAGAGAGTCTCCTTTCCACGTCATGACCTGCCCCATCCTGCTGCCACCTAAAAAGATAAATAACTGACAACAATCTGCACTTACTTTATCTTTAATACGAATGTACAGTAAATACATAAATAAATATATTGGCAATTCACACAATGATCAATAAACAATTGGCCATTGGCAATTCACACAACAAACAAATTAAATAAATTTTTCACTACAAAGTATTTCACTAAAAACAGACCTTTCTTGCTTTGTTTGATGCAAAGTCATCAATTACATCATCGTTGCAAATCTGACCAGCACTTGTATGGTAGATGTTTATGACAGCGAGGCTGCTGAAGTGCTCTTGTGACATGGTGGATCTCAGGTATGATTTCATTAGTTTCAGTTTTAAAAAGCTTCTTTCTGCTTCAGCTACAGTCACTGGAAGTGTAAGACAAAGTCTTGTTTGTGTGTGTGTGTGTGTGTGTGTGTGCGTGTGCCTGTGCGTGTGTGTGCATGCGTGTGTGTGCGTGTGTGCGTGCGTGCGTGCATGGTTATGGTATGAGGTGTTGATATTCAGTGCTGTGTAGAAGAAGATGAAGGTTGTTATCCGTCTCACCAAATCAGTTTAGCACACCTGCTGCTGTGGACTTTAATTAAAGTAAATTCTTCAAGAAAAAAGCTTGTTCAAGTGAAAGAAAAGTGTCAATGATTTTCTTTGGTTTTAAAGTAGAAAAAGTTTAGTAAAAACCTACCGCAATTTCGTAATTTCCGTAATATGTTTATTTTGAACATAAATAAGCCGCACCTGTCTATAAGCCGTAAATGAACTTACACAGGCTTTAATGAAAGACAGTGTCTGTTACACGGCTTGTATCTAAACAGTAGCCTTATTTTAAATTGTTTCCAGTGAAACTATAAAATAGGTGCTGTCTGAGTCACATTATAAATGAAACACAAACAGTAAGAATAATTACATCTGGTCTTCCTGCACATAAATGTCTTTAAACACTTCTTTATCATACAGTACTGTTTAATCTTCCACTTCATTTTAAAAAGTGTTCGATGTCCAGTAGATGGCAGTAATGTTCTACTAACCTTTAGCTCCCTCTAGCGGTATCACGATGAATTACACTGTACTACACTTGTAAAGGGAATTTACATCAAATGTTGCTTTTTTAAATAAACCAAGTTATAAACAAACATTACCAAATTTCGAATTACAAATAACACAAATCCCCAAATTATACACAACTATATAGTCAAATATTGTTAAAACATATCATGTGACTCAAAAATGAGATGTTACAAAATCTCGGATCTCTGAAAACCCAGACATTATTACAGTATTTAAAACTTTTAGAATAGACTTTAAATCAGAATATTAATGAATACAAGAATATTTTCCTCATCTGTGTTTCATGCAGTCTTAAATAAAACAATTTTTTTACATACACAAAGCTTCTGTGTCTAAACTGCAATTTGTACAACAGGTAAATTTCTTGGGGCATCTGATATCAGAACAATGTAAAACTTTGAAGGAAAAAAAAAAGAGCAGGCGGTGATTGAGGGGCAGTAATGAATTTAATTCAATTCATTTTTATTTGTATAGCGCTTTTAACAATGAACATTGTCTCAAAGCAGCTTTACACAGATAATGTGGTGATTAATGTAAATATGTTCTTTGTAAGTAGTTTGTCCCCTGATGAGCAACTGTGGCAAGGAAAAACTCCCCGAGATGCATAAGGAAGAAACCTTGAGAGGAACCAGACTCAAGAGGGAACCCATCCTCATCTGGGTTGCACCAAATGTCCATTTGAAGCAGATTACAAAGTTGCAGGGTGCAGTGATGATGATCAGAAGCAAACTGCACTCCCGAGTCAGTGCAGCAGACCGCCGACACCAACTACAGTCCAATCCGTCCTCAAAGCACCCGTTCTACTCCGGAATTACATGGAACCACCCAAGGTCTTGAGAAAGACCGTCCCAAGCTGCACAGAAGTGTGAAGATCCACGGAGGGGAGAGGGCAGGAACATGGGTCACTGGAGCCTCAGGAGCATGTTTAACTCGACCGAGAGAGAGAGAGAGAGAGAGGAGAGAGAGAGAGAGAGAGAGAGAGGGTGACGGGAAAGAAGGATATGGATTATTAAGTGTAACTATTGGTGTATGAAAGTTAATGTCACTGTGCAGTTTGGACTCCGGCAAGACTCGCTATGGCAGCAGAACTAAAAGGGAGAACCAGAAGGTAACACAGACATGAGGGATCTCTGGGATAAGAGACGACTCACCACACCACCGTCAACAAACCCGAGTGACCGTGTGAATGTGAGGGGACGACAGCATACAAATATCACAGTTCATCAAACACTCTATATCCACGCTCTCTCCAGATCTGCACCTTTACCTAAGAAAAATCTACTGATAAAAGGCCTGACTAAATAAATAAGTTTTCAGCCTCGACTTGAACACTGAGACTGTGTCCGAGTCCCGAACACTGATTGGAAGGCTGTTCCATAACTGTGGGGCTTTATAAGAGAAAGATCTGCCCCCTGCTGTAGTCTTCATTATTTGAGGAACCAACAGATAGCCAGCACCTTTTGATCTAAGTAGGCGTGGAGGATCATACTGGTACAGAAGTTCACTCAGATACTGCGGTGTGAGACCGTTAAGTGCTTTATATGTCAGAATGCTTTCTGTGATAAAGAGACATTAGACATGATTGAAATTCTTTTTCTTTAAATAAAACTTTAAATTATAATTTATTATAAATTTAAGATGGTAAACAACATGCACAATAAAGTGGATGAAACGTTCGAATTTCACCCATCTTCCTTATTCCTGAATCATTTTCATCTCTTCAAGTTGCTTAAACAGATCCTCGAAGCTGTCATGTCAAAGACTGGTACAGAATCCAGGAGCTCTGTGCTGTTGTGGGGGTCTTCAGAATGTACAAAGTTTAAGAGATAAAACACGATTATGATCTTTGTGACTCGGTCTGACGACAAAGGAAGCTGATTTGCGTAATGCATTTGATGACGGCTGGGGGAACGCGCTGTGTGCTGTTTTTCCTCCATGATTCCAAAGTCTTCAGAGCTGCTTCAGGGTTGCTGGGTGCCAGATCATGAATGGCATAGATGACTGAGAGCTGCACTTCCCATGGCATACCTGCACACAACATCCAATACACAATTAGGATCTGCTGAAGCACAAAACTAAAAATCTGAGAATAAGATAGGGTGATAAATACATCTTTAATTGATGCTTTAAAATACCTTTTGAGAGTTGTTGTGTTACAAACTGATTAATGCTTTTTGCCAGAATTTGAAATGACATTGGCAGGTTCTCCTTAAGTCCTAGTTGACCAAGTCGCCCTGTTTGAGAAGGCAAGACCACAAGTGAAAAGCTGAAGATCCAGGAATAATGTGAGATGTTGCTCTGAAACAGGATTTACAGTAAACTTACCAAGTAGCCTGAAAACTGCTGCTACACAGACGTCTCGGAACGGTGTTTGCTCTGTTCTTGCTTGCCTCAGCCAAGTTGTCAGGATCAGCCAAGATCCTTCCTAGTAAATAAAAAAGAGGAGAAATGGATATGTTGAGGGTCTTTGTGGTGGTTATGAGCAGCCATTGTGGTTTTACGATCAATTATGAGTTTATACAAGAATGGGAACTTGCAATGTTTCAAACAACCACTAGAACTTTGACCCTTAATGGAAAAAGTCAGGAATAAGAACTAGTTCCTAAAGGTAATGATGCTTTATATGTACTTTACACCACTGAGAAAGCCGGGGGCAGAGCACTGGGTCAGCCATGACTACAGCACCCTGGGAGACAGAGAGTTAAGGGTCTTGCTAAAGGCTAAAAGTGGACTTGGTGATCCTGGGGCTTGAACCCCGCCTTCCCATTCAGTAATCCAGAGCTTCACCACTGAGTACCACTTCCTAAAAAGACCTCTCATGGTGAAATACTTACAGCTAAAGTTACAGAATTCTCTCTGACTGTCTGAGCACTGATCCTGGAAACTTTATTTATAAATGCAAATAGAAATTTCCTCACAGAAACATCACCATATCAACAAATACCAGTTTTTCACTCTGAGATCTTATTGTGTTAAAGATTAGATATAAAAATGGGCGTAAATATCAACTTTGCGACCGAAATCCTCTCAGCGCTGATGTTATAGAGAAAAAATCGGTAATTTCTGATCATTTGGATTCAAGTATTAAAACTGAGAATGAAATATGTTGAAGATGTTTTGCATTCAGTACCGTATAATATTGGTAATGGTCCAAGTCCAGCCCAGTTGTGCACACAGAAGATCCAGCTGAAGATGTAGTTCCAGGTGCAGGGCAGAGATCATAACCATACCAGCTGGTTCTCAGAACCTCAGACGCTGTCTCCAGAAAAGACTTCAGGGTGCTGGTGATCATATTGTAGATGTTTCCTGGAGGCTCCTGGGCAAAAAATACATCAATTATTTAATACCCAGTGCAATAAAACACTGTTTAATGACAGCATAGTTCAACATAATGTACAAAATGCACTAGGTAACATGATACTTGGAATTTAGTAGATTGCAGAAATACATGAAAAGTAGTTAAAAAAGATGCTTGATGACAGTTCTGGCCTGCCAGTAATAAACATTGACACTGAGAGGAACACTAAAGATCAACAACTTACCTCACCCAGTGCAGATAGTTGCTGAGCAAGTAAAATATCTTTCCTTTGCTTTCAGGTTGCTCACTACGTGAATCGATCGGCATAAAGAACTTCATGGGACAAAATACTCGGCCATGCTGTGATCATGACCATAATCACTTTGGGGGCTTCAAGAAAGTCTGCAAAGCAACAAAACAACAGGATAAATACACTGTATAAAAAGAAATACATTGGATAGATAAAATCAACAAACTTGTATGAAATTGCAGGGTTTTTTTTATATAAAATGGAAATAACAACATAAATAATATAAATATGCAAGCCAGTGATTCAGTCAGCCATGTGGGAAAACACCATACTGACAGTGAAGCATAGTGGGTTTAACATAATGCTTTGGGGCTGCTGGTCAAAACGCTGAAAGAAAGCTGAGGAATTTCAATTTCAACATGACAATGCCCAAAGCACACATCAAATTAAACAAAGACGTGGTTTCAGGAAAGGAGAATCAAAGTTCTGGAATGTTCCAGCCAGAGCCCAGACCTCAATTCGAGCTGTACACAGGAGAACCTTACAATTTGAAGGAACTTTTTTTTGCAAAGAAGAGTGGGATCAAATTCCCAAGTGTAGATTCGTTTTTGTTTGTTGTTAGATCACATTAAAGATTTGTTAGATCACATAATTGACTTCTCTGTATAAGAGTCTAGATCATTTTTAGTAGATAAGTAATGAAATATCAGTATAATCTCACCTTCTTAAGGAGTCTGTAGGCGAGACCATGTGCTTGTGAGAGTCTCCTCTCTGTTGACACACGCCTACATAAACCCTACAGAGAGACTGCAGGAGATCATGTCCCATAATCCCTCTCTCAGCTTGATCTTCTCCAAAATCTCAGACAGAAACGTCTCTGCTAAGGACTAAATAAGACGGAAGAAAATTATTATTTGATATATGCAACTGGACTAGGAAACTACTAGATATTGTATAAACCAAAACTAGAGTCAGAATTTGCCAGGACCAGTGAATTATGGATCGACTTTAATACATTTTAAACTCAAATCCACAGCTAAAGAATAAAGTGTTTAAATCACATGCACACTAAATAAAACAGAAGATAAGAACTGACCTCGTTTACACAAAACTCAGAAATGACGTGTTTCTCTTCATCTCTCAGAACAGGAAGTTCACTTGTTCCTGTGAGAAGTGCATGAATCCTGTCTGTAGGTAAAACATCAGAACAGGACTTTTGTAGTGTTTTAAAGCACTGGAGATGAGAGATTGTGTTGTGTGTGTTGTGTTTGTAGGATCAGGTGAAGCAGCATCAAGTCGAGGCTTTTGAGCTTTCCTGGGTGGTGACATGTCTGATCCAGTTCTCTTTGCTGTGGGGTTTGGGCCTGTATGAATATTAAATAAAACATGTACAATAAAATAAACAATAAAACAAAGCTGCGTGTTTGATTTCTGCATAATGAATATAACTTTTAATCTGATCATTTGAGGGAAATGTACAAATAGGTTTAGCACAAGTGTACAGTGGAACCCACTTATCTCGACCTCGAACTCACCAACCCTATTAAGTTGACATTTTTTGAAGTGGAACCGCCAAATTCTCGCTTTTTCTAAGCATTTTTTAATCGGTTATGTCGATTTTTATGTGCAAACCTAATATCTCGAGCACAAGGGGGCAAATTTTATAGCATGCCTTCATCAAACAAATCGCGCAACGCTGTTTGTAAAAAAACCCAAAAACACGTGCATGCACATTCTCATTTATTAACGCACATCATATTGTGTGCCGCCATATTGTTTTTCGTTTATCTCCATCATCGGTTATCTCGACCCTTTTTGCGTCCCCTAGGCCCTCAACATAACCGGGTTCCACTGTAGTATAAATCTGTATCTCTCTAGAAAATAGTTTATAACATGTCACATCTAAATACCTTTGTCAGCTTCCTGCTCGTTCTCATCTGCGTGAGGAGCACTTTTTCTCTGCAATGACAAAACAATTTATTACAGTCAAAGCAAATACCTTCTCATCAACATCTACAGAAACTCAGAGAGATTTCAGTGTTACCTTTGTTTAACTCATTTCCTGTTTGAAGAGTTTTTCCTGTTAGTTTAAAAACAAAATAACATTTAGTTTATTTAGTCACATTCTCACTTCAGTTCAATGACGTCTGCGTTTGTAATCAAAAGAAAGTACCTCGATTAAGCAGATGCTTTTCTCGAAGCTACTGATTGTGTACTTCAGGACTCGGATTTCCAGATTTTGTCTGGTGTTCACTTCTGTAAAATTTTACTAAATGAAATGAAAA
>JBCEWE010002067.1:0-19324 GCA_039877035.1 Silurus lanzhouensis | reverse complement strand
TTTGTCGACCCCAGAGAGTTGATTGTGTGCATCATGGCGGATTTCGTTGTTGATTTGAGACTTACCACATCAGTAAAACAAATGTTTACTGATTAAACACATTTTTTGGTGGAGCTTATTCATCTATTTTTTATCATCATTTTTATCAAAATGGTTAAAAAGAAATGTGCGCTGCATCAATCACGCATTAGTAAACCAGTGCCTTTAAATAAATTAGCATTTTGACAGCCTTAATTGATATATTAAAAACGTATTAAAAATTGTGTTAACTAATAAATGTATCCAGGCTGAACAGCCACCATATAGAACACGAGCAGAGAAATGATGATGATGATGATGTCTCTGTCTCATTTTTACATCACTGACTCCCTCTGTCTCATTCACATTACCCCCAGAATTCTTGTTGCTTTCTGCCTGCTAATTGTTTGCTTCATAAACTAGCCTATGTCTGTGGTGTGTGAGAGCCAGGAAATTATACACCAGTGGCAGATTGAAAAAATGCGCAATGACAAGAAATAGGCTGATGGTTTGAAAACAGTGAGCAATGAAAAGAAAAAAATTTACCTTTCACCAAATAGATTAAAACCTTCCACCTCTGAATATAAGTATTACAAAGCAAAATATTCTTAATGAATTTACATATACTACATTGCAAATCAAAACATGAGCATACTGTATATTTTAACCTGTAAGTGCTGAATGCTGCTATATTCGTGCAACTAGTCTGCTGCTGCCGCTACTGACAGAAAGTGTCAGTTATGCTCATTAGGCTAAAAATTTTATAAATCATCCTAAGAGAATAGAGGCCACCAGTCACAGACAGTCATAGAGATTGTATAGAAATTGAGGCATTCGAGACCATTTGTGGAAAAGACTCTTCTGGGATTGCCAAAATTTGTGTTTCTCCATCAGATAACACTAAACAACAATAGTTTGTGATAGCAGTGCAAATTAAACATTCCAAGTAGAACATTGCTGGCTGTTTGCAGTTTGTCTAAAGATCACATCGACAAGCCAGAAGTCTACTGGAAAAATGTTTCATGGACAGCTGATATATGACCAAAACCAAAACAGGTATTTTTGGGTTAAATGAGTGGTGTTATGTTTGAGCAAGAATACCAGCACTGCTTGGGTGTGGTGTTGCACTGATCTGCTTGGTGCTGTATCCAAACCATGCTATGAGGTTTCTCATCAGGATGTAATCAGTGAAGGAAATCGGCTGTCAACAAACTAAATTCCATTTTTGTATACAGATGGCTCAGGGTTGTATGTAAGAGTGTGTGTGTTTGTGTGTGTAATGGCAGTATATGTTGAGGAAATGGGATTGTATGCTAAAATATAATGAATTCGGTGTACAGTTGATGAAAACATTCTTCACATTTTTGCTCTGCATTTGCCTGCTTACACAATTACATGATAAATAGTACAATAGACATTGTAATTGTCTCTTGCAGTAAAGAGATGTCACTATGTCAATCCTGTTGTGTTTTTAGAATAATATATGGGAGAAAGAATGTGTTGTATGTAAGCTAATAAAGAGTTTTTAGCAGGCTACACTCATTTATTAAAGAAGTGGTAAATGCCAAAAGAAGACAAATTGGATTTCGGTCAAGAAAGAGATGCTTGTATTCGAGGATGCTTCTGTCACGCGTGGTCCAAGTTGGAAACTGGAGCAAGGTTAAACACTTTATTTGTCTGCATATACCAGGCAGAGGATTGAAAGTAAGTACGAACCAGATAGCGGGTATAATCCGTAATGCAGGTAGAATCTGTAACACGGATAGTCCAGAAATGATCGCCAATGTGAACCTTTAAAGGCAAAACCTATCTTGCGCGCTTCCTCTAAATCGGAGCGAGGAGCATGGAAGTACGGGGAGTACTAGTGTATGAAGTCCGGTAAATCTCTTATGGCAAAGAGTAGATCCGACAGTGAGTAAGGTGGAATCGGGACATTATAAAGGGGAAAGGTAATGAGGAACATGTGTAGGTGATTTAGAGCAGGAGAGGCTGAGTGAAAGTTAGAGCCTTGGAGGGAGGCATGGCTGGTGGTTCCCTGACAGGTGCAAATAAAGGTTGTTTTTTTTTTTACCTCAGTAACAACAGATGTGAGCACAAATGTGCCCCCTGTTTATAGTGTTTTGTCTAAGCTCATTGTATGTCAGGTATAAAAATAAATAAATATTTGGAAATTATTTTATGAAACCTTATTGTCATAAAACAAAAAAGGTCCTTATATATTTATATTACCAGATTTCCAGACACCTTATTTATAACATCCAGGTCTATAATGTGTATAAATATACAGCACCTTTCAAAAAATTGGAAGTACTTTGTCTTTGATGGTATTTGAGAGACAAAGGCATGTTCCTTTTGTTATATGTAACAAACGAGATTATTTAATGGTATAAAGATTTACTACAATAAATATACTTATAAATATAACTTTATTTTCATTTAAAAAAAATCAGTCAGCATGAATAGCAGCTTTTCACAATGAGCAGAAGTTCAGATGAAATTGAATGGTGTTGAAGCATGGAATGGTAGCCAACCTGTCTCCAACCTTCTGTCACCCAAGTCCATTAGGCTTTCACATCCATGTTTGATATTTCTCCTGTTCTCTGTCTTACATAAGGTTTCTGTTAGAGCAAAGATGTCACATTTGGACTCAAGAGATTTAAACAGTGTCCACCGAATTTTCTTCTAGCCAATCGCCGTCTAATTCTTGTCTGTTTTTTGCCTTTTACCTAGTTTATTGCTACAAACAAAACAACATCCATGTGTCTCAAAAGCAAGGTGTCTGGGTGTTTCCAAACTTTTAACAGGCACTCTAGTGTATATATGTATGTGTGTGTGTAATATATATATATATATGGTTGTATTGGGACTACTGACCATTAGACCTCCTTTTCCCAGCTTCTTGTAAGGCTTTCCACAACATTTTGAGTGTTTCTGTACAAACCTTTTGCCAATTTATCCAATAGAGCTAACAGCACCATACATTTTTTTTAAATACTTTTATGCACCATGCGCCTCAGCACTCTGTGATCCTGCTCTGATTTCTTCTAAATGTTTCCACTTTCCAATAATACCACTTCCATGTGACCATGGAATATTCTTCACTGGGCTCTTAGATGACCCTTTTAAATTTTAAATTTGTAGTTATTTAGTTATTTATACTCTGTGGCAATTGGTTTGATTTAATGTAATAATTAACTGGTGTATCCCACTTTTTTTGTCCTAGTATGTTATCTATTTTGCTCCTTTCATTTCATTCACTATCCAGATATCATCAACACCCCCAAACCTGATGAAAGAGCAATCATGATCCATGTGTCCTGCTTTTACCATGCTTTTGCTGGAGCCACGCAGGTACAGACTTTCAATCCCTTCTTTACTGACTTTCAATCCCCTTCCCTCCAGCACATACCTACACCTCTCCAGGTTCTTTTACACCTGCTCCCTACTCTCACCACAAATCACAATATCATTGCAAACATCATAGTCCAGGGAGACTCCTGTCTGACCTCGTCCATAACCTGTCCATCAACACTGCAAACAAGAAAGGGCTCAGAGCTGATCCTTGATGCAGTTCAACTTCCACTTGAAGCAGCCTGTGATTCATACTGCACACTTCACTGCTGTCACACTGTCCTCATACATGTTCTGCACCACCCTCACATACTTCTCTGACACACCTGACTTCCTCATACAATACAACTCCTCTTTAGGCACCCTGTAGTATGCTTTCTCTAAATCCACAAACACACAATGCAACTCCTTCGGACCTTCTCTATACTTCTCCATCAACATTCTCAAAGCAAATAAGGCATCTGTGGTGCTCTTCCTAGGCATGAAACCATACTGTTGCTCACAGATGGTCACCTCTTCTCTCAGCCTGGCTTCCACAACTCTTTCTAATAACTTCATCCAATGAAGCACTATCACTTTAAATAGGGAAAACATTTTCTCAGAAAAAACTCCAGCAAAAAAATTGTTCAGTCCTTTAATTTTCTTTAATTTGCACATACAACTGATTGAACACGGCAATGATTCATTTACTTGCATATGGCTTAAGAAGTACAATTAAAAGACACAAGGTCCTTCAGGATATAATATAATTCATATCATATATTGCAAATCCATGCACTATTATCAACACTATTATAATCATTATTGAGCTTTTAAAGTATAATGATTTAATTAGACTGTTCATTTGAATTCAGTGGGTTTACTATTAAATTGGAAACACAATCCTTTTTTGTATTACACATACTATTAAACATACTATGCAGTCAAACAGGAAAGTGCAAATCAAATGGTAAATCTGATTTAACAATATTTGATAAACATTGCTACTTTTTAAAATGAATATAGTATAGTCATATAGGGGTAAGATACTGTTACAATGCATCCCAGAAGCGATGGTCATTTTTGTGTTGAAATGATGGAGGGTTTTCCAATAAACCCAATATATAAGAATATTAAGTCAATTTCTAGACACAGTAGACACAGTCTAGATACAGTACATATAGCTTAAATTTTTTTAATTTCATTTACAAATGATATTAGAATTTCTTTTAATAATTATACAAAAAAATTGAACAATAATATTTTTTCAATATAATTATAATTGTTAATGCTTTATGGGCAGGTGCTGGGTTACTGATCATAAGGTCAGGGGGTTTAAGTTCCAGCACTGCCAAGCAGTGGTGAAATCCATCCCTGGGATGTGTCCCACCCTGGTGGGTCCCGAGCAGGCTCTGGTCCTGGAACAGGAAGTGCGCACACTCCTGGGGAAAGGGGCCATCGGGGTGGTTCCCCCTGGGTTCAAGAGTCAGGTTCTACAGCCCATACTTCATTGTTCCGAAGAAGGATGGTGGGTTGCGTCCCATTCTAGATCTTCGCTCCGTGAACCGCTCTCTTAGGAGACTCAGGTTCAGGATGCTCACCCTCAAGGGGGTCGTGACACAGATCAGGGACTGGTTCGTCACTATAGATCTGAAGGACGCATACTTTCACATCTCCATCCTTCCTGCACACAGGAGGTTCCTGAGGTTTGCTTTCGGGGGCATAGCATACCAATATCGGGTCCTCCCGTTCGGTCTGGCACCCTCGCCCCGCACCTTCGCGAAGTGCGTCGATGCTGCACTAGCCCCGCTGCGGCTTCCGCATTTTTAATTCGGAGCGCCAGGCGATTCGGCATCAAGATGTCGTCCTCGCCTACATGAAGGTGCTTGGGTTTCGGCTAAACGCCAGCAAAAGCGTGCTTTCTCCAGCACAGAGAACCACCTTTTTGGGCGTAGTGTGGGACTGTGGAGCGGCCCACGTCTCTCGTGGCATATAAATTGCCTGGAGATGATAGCAGTGTTTTTAGGGTTAAAACACTTTCTCCCGGACCTGAGAGATCGTCATGTGTTGGTCCGCACGGACAATACGGCGGTGGTCTCCTACATCAACCACCAGGGGGGTCTCCGATCTCGCCCCTTGTACAAGCTAACACGGGCGGTCCTCTTGTGGTCTCAGGAAAGGTTCCTGTCCCTGAGGGCCATTTACATCCCGGGTCGGTTAAATGTCAGAGCAGACGCCCTGTCGAGGCAGGGGCGGAGGCCTGGGGAATGGCGTCTCCACCCCGAGGTGGTGGAGCTCGTGTGGTGGAGGTTTTACAGAGCCCAAGTGGATCTTTTTGCGACCCAGGAGACCTCGCACTGTCCCCTCTGGTTCTCTCTCTCTCGCCCAGCCCCGTTAGGGCTGGATGCCATTGTGCAGTCGTGGCCGAGGCTACGTCTGTACGCCTTTCCCCCGATCGCTCTGCTCCCTGGAGTTCTGGAGAGAGTTCGCCGGGATGGAGTCCGTCTCCTCCTGGTAGCGCCTCGATGGCCGAGCAAACCGTGGTTTGCGGATCTGGTGTCCCTACTCGAGGGCCCTCCATGGGAGATTCCTCCCAGGGGGGATCTTCTCTCGCAGGCGGGCAGAACCCTGGTTCACCCCCGCCCGGAGTTGTGGAAGCTGTGGCTGTGGCCCCTGAGGGGGGACAGTTCGTAGCGGCCGGTCTCTCCACCGAGGTGGTGGAGACCCTCCTCCACTCCAGAGCTCCATCCACAAAGAGGTCATACGCCGCAGGATGGCGACTGTTCATGTCCTGGTGCGAGCACCATGGCCTGGATCCTGTCAACTGCCCGGTTGGTTCAGTTCTGAAGTTCCTACAGGAACAGTTTGCCGCAGGGTTGTCCCCTTCGACCCTGAAGGTTTACGTGTCCGCCATCGCGGCATATGGCTCCCGCCTGCGGGGCAGTCGTTGGGTAGACACCCACTAGTGACACGTTTCCTTCGCGGCACCCGGAGGCTGAGGCCCAGGATGCGACCCAGAGTGCCTGTCTGGGATCTGGCGGTTGTGCTGGCGGCTCTATCTGAGCCCCCCTTCAAGCCTTTAGCCGATGTGGCCCTTAGGTTTCTGTCGATTAAGACCACCTTCCTTCTGGCGATTTCCTCCCTGAAGAGGATCGGGGATCTGCAGGCTCTGTCCATGGCCCTGTCTCGCCTGGAGTTTGCCCCTGGCATGGCCAGAGTGTTTCTCTATCCGAAACCTGGGTACGTGCCTAAGGTGCCTTTGGCTCCCTCAAGTCCTGTCGTGTTGCAGGCATTCTGCCCTCCTCCGTTTACTGCCCCCGACCAGGAGCGACAGCACCGACTGTGTCCAGTGCGAGCGCTGGATGCTTACCTCTGCAGGACGAGTCCTTGGAGAAAGTCGGAGCAGTTGCTAGTCTGCTATGGCCCTAATAGGAAAGGTTTCCCGGCCAATAAGCAGACTTTGAGCAGATGGGTTGTGGATGCGATTGTGTCGGCTCACAAGTCCTCTGGCCTCCCCGCACCGCTCGGGGTTCGAGCTTACTCCACCCGGAGTGTGGGGCGGCCTTTACGGCCTGGTCCGCTTGGGTCCCACTCCAGGACATCTGTGACGCGGCGGGTTGGTCCACCCCGCTGACCTTTGTCAGGTTCTATGACCTTGACCTCAGAGCCACCCCGGGCTCCTCTGTCCTGGTGCCAAGGCCCTCACTCTCTAGGCAGGGTCTGGTCAGTGTGGCGTGATTGGACACTCGTTCCCATAGCGTTTCAACGCAGCTCGAGTTCCTGAAGGGGAACATCTCTAGGTTATGACCGTAACTCTAGTTCCCCGAGGGAACGAGACGCTGCGTCTCCGTGCCACACTCCCTGCGTCCCTGCGGCGCTTACCTTCTCTCGCAGGAGCAAGTGTCTGGTCCATCTCGCAGCCATTTGTAGCCTCCTGTTTACGCGACGTCGCCCGCTGATGACGTCATGTCCCAAACGCCTATTGGTCACCTCTTCTCCCTGCAACTGCACCACTCCACTGTCCTTTCTCTCATTTACACACATGTACTCTGTCTTACTCCCACTGACTTTTATTCTCCTTCACTCCAACGCATACCTCCACCTTTCCAGGCTCTTGTCAAGAAAAATGTTCGAATTAACCTTATCTAGAGTGTGTTTTAATCCAACTAATATCCATCCAACAAATTGACCTAATAATTAGTATAGAACCTATTAGATACAATAGAAGCAGCTTGATTAAACCTATTTAAACTTATGTGTTTTAATCAATCTCATGTAGTCTATGTACTCCAAGTATAATTACCATAATAGTGATCATTTATTAATAAATAGAGTAGAGTAGAGTCTGACTGGTGTTATGAGTGTGTTGGAGAAACAAAAAAGAACAACATAGAAGGCAGACTTAAGCATGTTTATTGTGCAGAGAAGAGGTGAGATTTACGATGCTGTTAGTAAAGAATTCTCCTAAGAGATGTCCCAGGACGTCTGTAAGTTGGAGCTGAATAAAAGAAACAAACAGAGATCACAATGACTAAAAACATACAATTAATATGTGCATGTAACCAGAAGTGGAAAACTTGAGTCATATGACTTGACTTGAGTTAGACTCGAGTCACAATTTTCTGGACTTTAGACTTACTTGACTAGATCTCTATAAAGACTCGACTTGACTTTAGACTTGCTCCTTGTGACTTTAGACTTGACTCGGACTTGTGCCTATTTACTTGAAATTACATTGTGGAAAATAATTTTTTTCAATTATTGTGATTTTTTTATATATTTAAGAACGAACTATATATTTTCCAATTAGTCGCCGAACCCAAACTACTCTTCTGCATGCGTTAACCTAGACGCTAACCGAAAGCCGCTTGCAGCCTGCCAAAACAGCAGATCCCTTCGCGGACAAGACAACATGGACACCGCAACAACACCACCAGCCCCAGCCCCGAGGATAATAAAGTTTGGGTTTAGAGATTACGCGTACACGGCCAAGAAAAGAACGGCTGTGTGTAATATCTGCAGTGCCAAGATAAGCGATTCATCGGCCACAACTGCAAATTTCATTCGTCACTTCAAGTTGCACAGCGAGAAGTAAGTAGTGGTTGGTCATTGGGGCAACGCAAATGTTTTGCTAGTTTTCAAGCACAAGGTGTTCTGTGGTATCCATCTACTTTCAACTTAAATTAATCAGTTAGCGATATAATAATGTAAACTTGAGGTCCACATTCATCAGAATCAGAGTTGAAACGACGCTAAAGATAGCTTTATTCGGTATGTTTTTCTGTGCCGACCCGAAGCGTACATTAAAGGTAGGTTTGTAATTAAATAATATTGTTCAATTTATAATATAACACGAATTGGTCTATAAATTATTTTAGTGTAGAGGTCATGCCTGTAACTCAGTAACTAACTATAATTTATAATCCATACATATCTTCAACATTTTGCAATGAATGTTCTGTGTTTTTCAGACCTGATTATCGAAGAGGCACACAAGACCATGCCATCTCCAGCTTCCACCAGTAACCCTGAAGTCCAAGTTGGAGAGCCAGAGGCAGGGCATCAATCTGGACTTTTCACAGGTTACCGCAAAAAATTGAAAACCAATTCGTGCTCTAGTCCGCTTATCCAGCTTAACCACTACCTTGACATTTGTGATGGACAGAATGCTCTTCAGTTTTGGTCTTTAAATAGGAATGCATTGCCCTCTTTATTTAGGGTGACTACCAGGCTTATGGCAATTCCAGCATCTAGTGCACCAGTTGAACGTGTATTCAGCCATGGGGGAGTGATAATGCGACCCCATCGCTCACAAATGACCGATAAAGTTTTGTCCAGTTTGATTTTTTGAAAATGCAATTCACTGTAATTTGCCTTCACATTGGCATTATTTTAAACTGTCCAAACATCACAGTTTAACATTGAAGTGGTCAAGGGTTAAAGTTGTTATGGCCAAATACGTAAATATGGTTTGATGTACGGTAAATATCTCCATAAATACTGGGGCATGACCTGATAGTTTTATTTTTTTTTTACATTATTAAAGATATTAGAAAATGAAAAATTAAAAGTAACATGATCATAATAGTTTGTGGATACTTCTTAACAGAACAAACAATGTTGGGTTCATCAACTTTTAAAAACCACTGCCTCACTTGTACAGTAAGATTTTTTTTTTCTTTCTGATATTGATATTCTACTTTGAGTATGCAACCCATTGTTTGGTGTCTGATGAGATGACAGAGTATACTTTACATTTATAGGTATTATTATTACTATATGTTGAGATGGGGGCATGTGACTGTTCACTCCATGTTTATACAGATACATCAGGGTATTCATAGATAGAAATGATCCAGTTTAACAGCTGTAGTTCTGACTCCTCCTGAGAAGGGAACATCAGCACATTCTTCTGTCTAAAAAACTTACAATAATATGAAATTCCCAGATATATGTTCTTAGTTGTTTTTTTTTTTTTAACTGTGTTCACATTGGCCTAATTGGATTAAATTGAAATGTTGAATGTTTTTGTTTAGTTTACACTTTCATAGGGGACATCACAGCAAAATAACTATATGTAGGGCTAGCACAAGATGGGAAAAGTTTTATTAATTCTTGTTTACTTGTTCATTTAACTTATTTTTATTTGAGAGCATTTAAAGTGCTTCTTAACGATATTTTATTACACAGAAGTTAATTTATTTATTTTTGTAACCCATCATCAGCCCTCTGTATCTAAATAAGTAATAAAAGTCCTGAGTTAAAAAGCTTAACACATTATGCAACAGTCAGTTCAGATAATATAAATTAAGTATGACCTAGACACTAACATAACCATGTAGAATAATGTAGTTAAACATATACACATTTAAGTAAAATAATATAGCTTGATTGAATAAAAATGGGATAGCAAATAGCATTATAAAAGCAGAACACTTACACAGAGTAGATGTAGGGAAGATAAAGTGGACCACAAAGTGGTCCACACATAAAAAGCTGAGAGCAGAAGGAAGCGGTGCCTGGCTGTACCAGAGGGGGTAAAGTTGTATACACATTCTTTTCTTAAGTGACATAGAGAAAAGGCTATAAATAAGGTTAATGTTGGGAACAGAAAAACCCAAATATGGAATCACAGGAAGAGGACTTTGCTAGGATGAAGAAAAAAAAGCAAAAAAAGCAAACGGTGTCATGTAACACCAGGGTTTAAGAATGAGTGTGTGCAAAGTGTGTGGGTGTTATACCTCTGAAAAGAGGGAGATAAAAAAATCATGAACACGCGGATGTTTCCCCTCTGCAAACTTTATGTAGAATCATATTTTCATGACAGTTGACAATAACAAATAATACACTTTGCCAACATAAATGGTCTTCTCTTTTCATTTCACACATTTTTACAATACTTGTTAATTATATACCCTTTTTAGTTATTTATATATAATAATTAGTTATTTATAATCAATAATACATAAATTAATTAATACAGCTTTTTAGAACTTGCATCTGAAAATACATCAATATCTTCAATTATCCCCAATATATTCACCCTTTTTCAGCAAATCTACCAATCAACACTAAATTAACAGGATTAAACATTTAATACAATGCACAGGTTAAACTCTCTCTGAATATATATAGCTTCGTGCAATTTTGTGGACCTTGCGCCATCTCACACCTGAGCTCGTGCCTCTACATGCACACATTTACACATTTAATATCTTTAACAAAACACAATCGGTCTAATTATAGCATTTACACTCTTTCCTTTTTCTCATTCAAACTAATACCTGAAAAGAGGGAGATGAAAAATCATGAACACGCGGATGTTTCCCCACTGCAAAGTTTATGTAGAATAAAGAAACCCGCGAGTTCTCCACTAATGATCAAGCAGGGAAAAGCAATCGATCTGATTGCACCAAACTAATCGAACACAGATGAACACGAATGAACTAACATGACAAACAAATTACTTTACAACTTTTATAAACAGTTGTAAACATTCACAACATTTGTAACCTATTTTTACTGCTTCACAGATTTATGCAATTGAATACATATTTCAATCCATCACACACTCCCCTACAAAACAAATGTTGTCTCGACATTATCTACCTCTGTCAACACCAGAGCCTTTTACTCACAAAAAATGTTGTAGTGCAAGAGTTCTTGTAACGGTTCAACATTTTAACAGTCCATCGATTGTCCCAAACACACTCGTTCACTTTCTGGAGCAAACAAAAAGTTTATCCAAAATAATATTCCCTCATAGTTTTAAAGTGCAAACTCTAAAGAGGTAAGAACAACAGTCCATATTCTCTTTGATTTTCAAGAGGTCAACAGCCTCTCAAGACTAGTCTATAAGGCCAACAGTCCATTTCTCAAAAAACTGTTAGAGGCCATATTCCTTAGACACAACAGTCCATACTTTTTAAACTTTAAAAGTTCAAAGAATGTTCAAGGCAATATTCCTTAAAACAGAACTGTCTATCGGTTCCAGACTATAACATGCACATTGCAAGTTTAACAGTTCATCGTACCCATTCAGTGGACTCCATACACCAAAGGCAACTGGTAACAGTATTGTTGAACAGGTGGCAACCATGTCGACAGTCAATGAGCAGACACATACGGTAAGTTCTGTTGTGATGTCTGCAAGATCCCATTTAGTTGCCTGACATTATAAGTCAGTGCTCCAAGTTTATCATAGGTAAGTACTCTCGGTGGGTATCTTTGCCTTCTAGGTGGCGTGAGGATTTTCTCTCTTTGACCCTCTTGGTCACGTTCAGGGGATGACATGGGAGCAGGAGCTTGTTCGTCAGCAGGTAAGTTTAACTCTTGATCTGCACTCTCGATCCCTGCAGGTGGCTCTTGATCCTCTTGGTCACTCACCACAGTCGAAATCGAAGCAGGAACTTTTTCCAGAAACCAACTTGGCTGCTTATCAGACTCCGTGGTAGGTAGAGTAATCGAGCCTTTCAGGTTCGACAACATGGTTTGGTTTTGGTTTTGGTGCTTGTGGTGGTGCATAATGGAAATCAAATTTATCCTCACTCTCATCATCGAATTCCACATGGAGCACTCTGGATCGTCCCTTTCCCTTTTCTGTCTTTACTTCAAAAACTGGGAGCTCACCATCCATTTGTCTCACAAATACATGAATATTATCTTCCCAGAAATCACGAAGTTTTCCAGGGCCCCTCATGGTGTTAGGTTCTTTACAAGAACATGATCACCTGGCTGCAGTTTGGTACTCCTTACCTTACTGTCAAAGATCTTTTTACTCCTGTCTGCAGATTTCTGAGCACACTCCCTAGCGATTTTATATGCCTCTTCCATTCCGTGTTTCCATTTCTCCACATATTCTTTCTGATTACCAGTAGGCACTTCTGAGTTCAAGCCAAACAACATGTCGACTGGCAGTCTCGAAAACCTTCCATATAACAGGTAGAAAGGAGAAAACCCTGTAACTTCTGAGCGGGTACAATTATAAGCATACAGTAGCTTATTCAAAGAGTCCTTCCAGTTAGATTTTGGCTTTCTGTGAGCGTTCTTAGCATTTGTAACAACGTCCTGTTAAAACGTTCAGCTTGGCTATTGCCTTGTGGATGATATGGGGTTGTTCTCGAGCCTATGATGCCACAATATTTTTGGAGCTGTTCGAACAATTGATTCTCAAACTCTCCACCTTGATCATGATGGATGCGAGAAGGGAAGCCAATTTCAAGGCAAAGTCATTAAGGATACGATCAGCAGCTGTTTTACCTGATTTTGAGGTGGTGGCGTATGCTGGGCGAATCAGGTGAAATTATCTACTACCACAAGAATATACTCAAAACCTCCTTTGCAGCGGTCTAAGTGAAGAAAGTCAATAGAGATCAATTCAAAGGGTTGAGTCGTAACAATGTTCGTCAATGGGGCTCTTGTCTCCTGATAGGGCTTTTTCTGCTTCAGGCATCTGCATGTTTTGGTGACATAATGCTCAATGTCTGCCTGCATATATGGCCAAAGAAACGTTCACGGATGAGTGAAAGAGTGCGATTGGTACTTTGGTGGCCCATTTCATCAAGAAGCTCCCGTGTGGGCATGATTCGGCAGAGGACACCATCCTTATTAATGGACAGTTTTCCCCATTCACGGAGCAGGCATTTTGTTTTGAGGCTTTAAGTTTTGAGATGTTTCACTTGTGGTTTGGTTCCAGACAGTTTGCGTTCATATACAGAACTAATATCCTGGTCACTCATTTGGGCTTCTCTGATCTCATTCACTGCAATGGTGTTATCGTCGGGACTACTGGACAGGCTTCAATAGATGCACAGTTGGTTGAGACGAACCATGGGATGGTAGACTTCTTGAGCTCCTACAGCTTATATTGTTGCATTGAATTGTTGCAACCTATTACATCAGATGACAACTCCTCAGAACACTCTTTCATCGTTTCTATATCAAGGGGTAATCGGGACAGCGTGTCAGCATCAATATTTTCACGGCCTGGTCGATATCTGATTTTGTGGAAAGTGGAAATCTGCCAATTCCGCAACCCATCGGCAACCTGTGGCATTCAATTTGGCAGTTGACAGGACATAGGTAAGGGGGTTGTTATCACTATATACAGTGAAAGTTGGAGCATAATACAAGTAATCACGGAATTTTTCGGTGATCAACCACTTCAAGTGCAAGTGGTAGTTTTCTCAGCAGCTGATAGAGTACGGGATCCATAGGCAATCACACGAAGTTTCTAATTTAGTTTCTGGTATAATACTGCACCTAAGCCTTGAGCTGACGCGTCCGTATGCAGTATATAAGGCTGTGAAAACTCAGGGAAAGCTAATACAGGGGGCTGGAGCAAACAGTCAATTAGTTGATCAAAAGTGCTCTGATGTAGTTCAGTCCAGGTAATGGGCTTACTCGAGGGGACACCAGTTTTCATGCATTTTGTCTTTGATTGTTTCTGGCTTTCTTTCCGGTGGGCATTATTTCTGGAGTACTTTTTAACAGGTCATACAAGGGGCTAGCAATGCGAGAGAAATCTTTAATGTACTGTCTGTATTCGCTAAGTAGACCAAGCATTCTCCTCAGCTCACCAACATTCTTCGGATGTTTGTTTTCATGGATCGGACAGCTTCAGTGTCTGCAGGATTAACTTTACTTCCCTCTGCAGAGACTATTCTACCCAGATAGCGGACTTCAGATTCGAAAAGCTCACACTTACTTGGCTTAAGTTTGATGCCATTTTGCCTAAGCCGTTGCAGTACTTTTCTGACATCCTGGACATGGTTCTTAAAGGTCTTACTAAACACCAAGGTGTCGTCAAGGTATGGGATGCAGATCTCATCTCGCAAGCCTTCTAAACACTCTTCCATACATCACTGGAACGCTGCGGACCATTCACTAGCCCAAAAGGGATACGCAACTATTCATATAGGCCCCAGGGTGTCACGAAAGCTGTTAGGTGTTTACTCCCCTTTGACACGAACCCCTGATGGTAGGCTTTCCCCTGATCTAATGACAAAAACAAATAATTACCACCAAGGCTGTCCATGATGTTCTGCACCCTTGGAATTGGCTGTCTATCTGAGTGAGTCTTTCTGTTTAGGTCCCGATAATCGATACATAAACGGAGGCTGCCATCCTTCTTTCTTATGCACACGATTGGGAGAAAAGTATGATGAGTTGGTTTTTTTAATCCAGCCCTGTGCTACGAGGTCATGTAAGTATTCTTTCATCTCATGATACAGAGGCTTTGGTACAGACATGTAAGTACGATCGATGGTTCATCATCTTTAAGGATATGCTCAATTGCAAATTTCTGATGCACCCAATGTCATTATCTGACTTAGAAAATGAATGACACTCTTCTCTTGACATTTGCTGTACTACCTGTCTCTGGTGTTTATTTAGATGGCTGACATCGACGGTCGGGACCCATTCATCCGGACTGGTGTTATTGTGACAGTTATCTGCAGTCTGGATGGACATACCCCAACAGAGGGTGGGTTTGCCAGCACCTCAAACATACTAACAGGGAAGAAATTCTTGACAAGCTGTAATGTACCGATTGGGGTCTGGCCCATGGAGTTACATCATGATCCGTGTCATTGTACACCTCAATCATGATATTTGTTGGAGCTCCTTTTCTCAGCCTCACTAGACTGTTGTGAATTCAAGCCCATCTGGCCACTGGGGTTTCAAAAGGAGTGTGCTGTCCTCTTTAACTGGCTGCATGTACACTCGGCATGAGACCTGCACAGTACTACGTTTGGGAATGCTAACATGCACTTTCGCAGTTTTACTATGTATTCACATGAGCTCTCTGCACTCACAAGTTGAATAAATGTCTGAACTTCGCTCTTCTTTAAGCTGGGGAATGCAGTTTTCACAGTTCCCTCCAAAGTTTTTACCGTGTTTGGTTGTGCTTGCTCAATGGAGTTCACAATTTGTTCTATCACATTAAAACCGATGATAGGGTGTGAGAGGTTCTGACCCCTCGCTATGAGCATAGGAATGACATGTTCAGCTTGGTGCGATGGCTGTGATAATAATCTGAATGTCACTTCAACATATCCAATATAGGTGTCATGGTGCGAGCGCAACAGAAGGCGGAAGCCGGAGTACAGCTCGTTTGGGTTTTAACAGGATTAAACATTTAATACAATGCAAAGGTTAAACTCTCTCTGAATATATATAGCTTCTCGCCATTTTGTGGCCCTTGCGCCATCTCACAACTGAGTTCGTGCCTCTACATGCAAACATTTACACATTTAATTATCTTTAACAAAACACAATCGGTCTAATTCTAGCATTTACACTCTTAACCATTATATTATATCACATAAAAACATTATTTCCTTTTTCTCATTCAAAACTAATACCTGAAACGAGGGAGATGAACAATCATGAACACGGATGTTTCCCCACTGCAAACTTTATGTAGAATTAAGAAACCGCGAGTTCTCCCTCTAGTGATCAAGCAGGGAAAAGCAATCGATCTGATTGCACCAAACTAATCGAAAACAGATGAACACGGATGAACTAACATGACAAACAAATTACCTTACAACTTTTATAAACAGTTGTAAACATTCACAACATTTGTAACCTATCTTTACTGCTTCACAGATTTATGCAATTGATACATATTTCAATCCATCACATGTGCTTGATCATTTTTGATGTGATGAAGTGACCACCTTCTATGGGCTCATTAGAACGTGTCTGGAATAAAGAAGTTGTTGCTCTTTCTCATCCAAGACTGAAGATTTTTCATTGGCTTCTGAGGTCTATTTAATTTAATTTTATTAGGTTAAGAGTGCTACATTGGGAATTAACTGAAACAAAGAATCCACCCATGATGTGTCTTTGCACACTTCACTGCTGTCACACTTTCCTAATACATGTCCTGCACCACCCTCACATACTTCTCTGACACACCTGAATTACTAACACAATACCACAACTGCTCTCTCGGCACCCCTGTCGTATGCTTTCTCTAAATCCACAAACACACAATGCAACTCCATCTTACCATCTCTATATACTGCTCCATCAACATTCTCAAAGCAAATAATGTGTCTGTGTGCTCTTCCTCGGCACGAAACCATACTGATGCTCACAGTTGTCACCTCTTTTCTCAGTTTGGCTTCCACTACTCTTTCCCTTAACTTCATTGTGTGACTGATCAACTTTATTCCCCTGTAGTTACTGCATCCTCTTACCTTTCAAAATCTTGTTGAACAACCTTCACCACCGACCTGAACCTTACACTACAGTCTTCCTTCTTAATTTTCCACCATCTTATTTTTTTAGTCCTCACTTCTCCTCTTCTTCACCTTCAAAACCATCCTACAGACTACCATCTGATGCTGTCTAGCTACACTGTCCCCTGCCAACACCTTACAGTCTCCAATCTCCTTCATAGTCCACCTGTGTGCACCTTCCTCCACTCTTATGTCACTCTATGCTCCTCCTTCTTCTTAAAATAAGTGTTCACCACTGCCAAAATCTACCACCATCTGCCCTTCCACATCCCTCTCCTTAAGACCATACCTACCCATCACCTCCTCATCACCTCCATTGAGGCCATTAAAGTCTGCCCTAATCACCAATCTTTCATTCCTAGGTACACCTTCTACCACTCCTCTAACTCACTCCAGAATTTTTTACTTCTCCTGCATCTCACAACCCACTTGTGGAGCATAGGCACTGATGACATTTCACCCCTTCAATTTTCAGCTTAACAATCATCATTCTATCAAAAACTCTCTTTACCTCCACTACAATCTCACTTTACTCTTCCTTCAGAATCACCCCTACACCATTTCTCTTTCCATCCACACCATGATAGAACAGTGTAAACCCACCTCCAATGTTCCTGGCCTTACTCCCATTCCACTTGGTCTCCTGAACACACAACATATCAACCTTTCTCCTCTTCATCATATCAGCTACCTCTCTCCTTTTATCATTCATAGTACCAACATTTAAAGTACCAACCCTAACCTCAACTCTCCTACACTACTTCTTTCCCTGCTGTCTCTGTAAATCTTATCCTCCTCTCCTTTTCCTCTTTCAGCAAACAGTAGCTCAATTTCCACCGGTACCCTGTTGGCTAACGATACCTGTGGTGGCAGGTAAAATAAACTTACCATAAATAATTTATTTCCCCTACTGTACAATATTTGATTTCTAAGCCAGTGACTAAAAATAAAACTATAATTTCAGCCAACTCTCTTATTCACCAGCTATTCTTAGTTAATTTAAAGACTCTGGAAGATAATACATTGCCTTTAAATATTTTTGACTTGCATAAGGTGTGAAAACCGTACACAGTTGAAAAGGTCACAATCCAGAAAGTCCTTTGAAATTACTTTACTTGGCAGGTACATACAGCAAACAGATGTTACATTTTATTGCAAAATATTCACCTACAACTTACACAGGCACATATTCTGCCTATCAAACCCTAATGTAAAGTTGGTACCCCAGGCCACTGAACTTTTGAGTTTATAATTAGGTATTTTGCAAGCATGCACATTGCAGAAATGACACAGTGGGAAAGCTGCTTGCTGCTGCACTCTATTAATAACTCCACACACACAACACGCACACACGCACACACACACACACACACACACACACACACACTACTTGCGTGATCTTTTCAGCATACCACATTCAAGGTATATTGCTGACCATTGAGCTTGCAAGAATGTAATTGTGAGCAAATATTATTCAGGGTGAACCTTCTAACACCACCATACTCATGTCCAAGATGAGAACTAGCAGCAGGTGATTCAAGACAAAGCATAATTTAAATAATCTGTGCATTGCATTAATGTTCAGACAATGTTTTCCTAAAGCAATAATTAATTCTTGCCAAAAGCTGCAAAAAGAGTGGTGACTGTGGTGTATATTGTTGTGCTACTGATTTGGTGGTCATAAATTTACAAATCAGCACTGTTTACTGTTGGCCCCTTAAGCAAGCACTGTATTTCTAAATGGATCACTACATCGTGACGTAACTGCAGGTAGATATGGAAAACAGTGAAATGTGAAATGCCAGATAACACCAAAACAATATTGCCCAAAACTTGATTGTCTCACATCACTAACATTCACAACCCAATATTTCAAACACCTTTTTAACCACATACCCAACATCTCCAACATCTTCTACACCTCATACCAACACCTCTTACCTTACCCCACATCTCTCTGAAATCTCCACCACCTACAACTCAGAATACAAATAACCTCCTACATCCCGAACCAACACCTCTGACACACCACGTATAAATATATATAATATATAATATAATATAATATAATATTAAGGACTACTATTGGACCATATTACTAAACACACACACACACACACACACACACACACACACACACACACACACACACACACACACACACACACACACAGGGTCTGACAGGTGGCACATTATCACATTTCAACCGTGTAATCCATAGGATT
>JBCEWE010002057.1:17500-19361 GCA_039877035.1 Silurus lanzhouensis | reverse complement strand
CTGCTTGGCTTTAAGGACGTTTTTTCTGGCTTGAGACTCTCTTTTTACTTGCTCTGCCTTTTTTTCAGTTTTGTGCCTTTTTGTGCTGTGTTTTTGCCTGGCCTCCTATGCTGCATGTTCGGACTATTTAACTGTGTTTTTAAACTTTTTGGGTTTTTGTTCTGGAATTGTTTGTTGGGATCTGCACTGTTTTTTGTCTTGTGTCTGAATCTATTCACCTGGTTTCTCCCAGTTGGCTTATTAAAGACTCTTATTAAGCTCTCAGTCTGCGTCCTGCATTTGGTCCTTCAAACCAGTCCCTGACAGAATAAATCTGGCCAAAATGCACAGCATCGAGACCGAGCCGCTGCCCATCCCCCTGCAGGTCTGAGCCTTAGACAGGCACACCTGCTACCAGCGTCTCGCCATACAAGCCAGTGCTCGTTCTATCTCCAAACACCAAAAGAGTCTCATTCCTGCTCATGCCCCTCACCCCATGCTTGTGTCATGCTAATTTTCCCTGCCCGGGAAACTATCTAGATTGGACAATGGGCGAGTCTTAGAAATGGGGGTGCCCGCCAGACCCACTACCTCTCCTCAACAGGCCCTGCATCTGTCACACCACATAATGAGCCCACCTGTCTCAGCTCTATCCCCTGGGGTTACCATGACCTGAGTGCTGTCTGTAGCAAGGTCAAAACATCCTCCTCACACACTGGCCATTGCTTGCTGCCTGGAACCTCTCTCCCTGTGGACAATTTG
Source organism: Silurus lanzhouensis (assembly GCA_039877035.1). Taxonomy (NCBI): domain Eukaryota; kingdom Metazoa; phylum Chordata; class Actinopteri; order Siluriformes; family Siluridae; genus Silurus; species Silurus lanzhouensis. Next base: position 18,620 of record JBCEWE010002057.1, on the reverse strand, counting down.
TACTATTTGTCTGGACTTGAGCAGGAGACCGTGAACCGTATATTCAGGAGTCTCACTCTGCTGGTATTATTTGCCCTCTTCCTCCCCTGCTGAGGCTCGTTCTTTATCATGGAGAAGACACCATTACTGTCAAGAATCGCATACCCTCCCACCGTGGCTTTTGCATCTAGCTCCTCCAGTGGTCTCGATTTTCACGAAGTTGGACCTGAGGACTGCCTACCAACTTGTTTGCATACGGGAGGGAGATGAGTGGAAGACTGCGTTTAAACACCTGTCCGGACATTATGAGTATTTTGGCAATGCCGTCGTCTGACCAAACGCTCCGGCAGTGTTCCAGGCTCTGGTCAGTGATGTTTACGGGACATGCTCAACTGCTTTAAATTCGTATGCCTTGATGAATCTTCAATTTTCTTTGCACCCAGGAAGAACATGTCCACCATGTCCATAACCTGCTCCAATGCCTTCTTCGGGATGGCCTGTATGCCAGGTTAAGAAATGCAAATTTCACGTCACCACTTCCACCTTTTTCCTACAGTCAAGCTAGCCTTGAAGGAGTGGCATCATTGACTTGAGAGGACCAAGGTGCCATTCATGGTTTGTTTTGGAGGGATCACGGCAATCTGCACGAGTATCTGCAGTCAGCCAAACACCTGAACCTCCATCAGGCCCGTTGGGGTTTTTCTTGGCCGTTTCAACTTTTCCTTAGCCTACGTCCAGGGTCCAAGAGCAATCAAACCGGATACCCCCTTTCCCGACTATACCCCTGGCAGAGGGCCCCCCCACCTGAGCGCATTCTCACCTTCCGTAACTATCTATCCTCTCCACCTGGACATAGAAAGGAAGGTTCTGCAGGCTACTTCAGGTAATCTCATTCCTGAGGGTTGACAACGGAAGCCTCTTTGTGCCTGATCAGCTGGTCTCATATTGCACTAAATTTGTCACTGGCTTCTCTTTCTCAGCTGGACACACAACCATTCTCATCATCGTTGACCACTTCTCTAAGATGGCTCACTTTATTCCCAAACTACATCCGCTAAGGAGACACCAGCTCCTCCTCCAACATGTATTCCACCCTTATGGCCTCCCGTGCAAAATTGTGTCTGACTGGGGACCCCAATTC
>JBCEWE010002057.1:5000-15000 GCA_039877035.1 Silurus lanzhouensis | reverse complement strand
TGGAGTATTTTGTATTTATGTGGCTCAGAGGCTGATGTTCAGTGGATAATAATAACAATAATAACAATAATAAATCAATAGTAATACTAATATTAATAATAAGATAATAATAAGATTACTTTACTATCAGGAAAAAAAAAACTTAAACACATTTTCCTTTAAAATCTGGAAGCAATCTGTGATACTGTGTGAAATTATATGATGTGTGTGTGTGTGTGTGTGTGTGTGTGTGTGTGTGTGTGTGTGTGTGTGTGTGTGTGAGACAGTAACAGGACTATATGTTTTAGCTAATAGCAGATCCGTGGAGTTCATCCTCAGAGCATGAAAAGTGAAAATGACCAGTTTCTCTCTCCACTGCAAAGCCTAATCTAATCAAGTCTAATCACGTAGCTTACGTTTCAGCTCAATCGCTCTGAAACACACATCTAATAATGACATGCAGAATTTCGAGAAAAGGAAATTGTGCTAAAAACATAAACGGCTCTTCCAGGGATTGCGTCACATCATCGTTCATCGTTGTGAAGAGAGAAATCATACATGTGACAAAAGTTTAATTATAGTTCATTATTACCATTAAGAATTAATTTCTAAACAATATAATAGTAATAACAATAATAATAATCATAATCATAATCATAATAATTGTAGTTGATGTTATTATATTGATATATTGTTGATCAGTAAAACTTTCAGGATGTCGGAACAAAACATTTTATACTAAAAGGTTATTAATATTTATACTGTTTGCTTATCCAGCAGCTGATCTTCTTTTGCTACATAATCACAAAAATTACCCACACTATAATACACACTGCAATACACACACTATAATACACACTGCAATACACACACTATAATACACACTGCAATACACACACTATAATACACACTGTAATACACACACTATATTCCCCACTATGATATACACACTTTAATACACAATATAATACAAAATATAATACACACACTATAATACACACTGCAATACACACACTATAATACACACTGTAATACACACACTATATTCCCCACTATGATATACACACTTTAATACACAATATAATACAAAATATAATACACACACTATAATACACACTGTAAAACACACACTATAATACACACTGTAATACACACACACTATAATACACACTATAATACACACACTATAATACACATTGTAATACACACACTATAATACACACTATAATACACACACTATATTCCCCACTATGATATACACACTTTAATACACAATATAATACAAAATATAATACACACACTATAATACACATTATAATACACACACTATAATACACACTGTAAAACACACACTATAATACACACTGTAAAACACACACTATAATACACACTGTAATACACACACACTATAATACACACTATAATACACACACTATAATACACACTGTAATACACACACACTATAATACACACTATAATACACACACTATAATACACATTGTAATACACACACTATAATACACACTGTAATACACACACTATATTCCCCACTATGATATACACACTTTAATACACAATATAATACAAAATATAATACACACACTATAATACACACTGTAAAACACACACTATAATACACACTGTAATACACACACTATAATACACACTGTAAAACACACACTATAATACACACTGTAATACACACACTATAATACACACTATAATACACACACTATAATACACATTGTAATACACACACTATAATACACACTGTAATACACACACTATATTCCCCACTATGATATACACACTTTAATACACAATATAATACAAAATATAATACACACACTATAATACACATTATAATACACACACTATAATACACACTGTAAAACACACACTATAATACACACTGTAATACACACACTATAATACACATTGTAATACACACACTATAATACACACTGTTATACACACACTATATTCCCCACTATAATATACACACTTTAATACACAATATAATACAAAATATAATACACACACTATAATACACACTGTAAAACACACACTATAATACACACTGTAATACACACACTATATTCCCCACTATGATATACACACTTTAATACACAATATAATACAAAATATAAAACACACACTATAATACACATTATAATACACACACTATAATACACACTGTAAAACACACACTATAATACACACTGTAATACACACACTATAATACACACTGCAATACACACACTATAATACACATTGTAATACACACACTATAATACACACTGTTATACACACACTATATTCCCCACTATAATATACACACTTTAATACACAATATAATACACACTGTAAAACACACACTATAATACACACTGTAAAACACACACTATAATACACACTGCAATACACACACTATAATACACATTGTAATACACACACTATAATACACACTGTTATACACACACTATATTCCCCACTATAATATACACACTTTAATACACAATATAATACAAAATATAATACACACACTATAATACACACTGTAAAACACACACTATAATACACACTGTAAAACACACACTATAATACACACTGCAATACACACACTATAATACACATTGTAATACACACACTATAATACACACTGTTATACACACACTATATTCCCCACTATAATATACACACTTTAATACACAATATAATACAAAATATAATACACACACTATAATACACACTGTAAAACACACACTATAATACACACACTATAATACACACTGCAATACAAACACTATAATACACATTGTAATACACACACTATAATACACACACTATAATACACACTGCAATACACACACTATAATACACATTGTAATACACACCTATAATACACACTGTAATACACACACTATATTCCCCACTATGATATACACACTTTAATACACAATATAATACAAAATATAATACACACACTATAATACACACTGTAAAACACACACTATAATACACACACTATAATACACACTGCAATACAAACACTATAATACACATTGTAATACACACACTATAATACACACTGTAATACACACACTATATTCCCCACTATGATATACACACTTTAATACACAATATAATACAAAATATAATACACACACTATAATACACACTGTAAAACACACACTATAATACACACACTATAATACACACTGCAATACAAACACTATAATACACATTGTAATACACACACTATAATACACACACTATAATACACACTGCAATACAAACACTATAATACACATTGTAATACACACACTATAATACACACTGTGATACACACACTATATTCCCCACTATGATATACACACTTTAATACACAATATAATACAAAATATAATACACACACTATAATACACACTGTAAAACACACACTATAATACACACACTATAATACACACTGCAATACAAACACTATAATACACATTGTAATACACACACTATAATACACACACTATAATACACACTGCAATACACACACTATAATACACATTGTAATACACACACTATAATACACACTGTAATACACACACACTATAATACACACTGCAATACACACACTATAATACACATTGTAATACACACACTATAATACACACTGTAATACACACACTATATTCCCCACTATGATATACACACTTTAATACACAATATAATACAAAATATAATACACACACTATAATACACACTGTAAAACACACACTATAATACACACACTATAATACACACTGCAATACAAACACTATAATACACATTGTAATACACACACTATAATACACACTGTGATACACACACTATATTCCCCACTATGATATACACACTTTAATACACAATATAATACAAAATATAATACACACACTATAATACACATTATAATACACACACTGTAATAAACACACTACAATACACACACTATAACACACACTATAATACACACTTTAGTACACACACTTTAATACACAAAATAATAAACACACACTATAATACACACATTTTAATACACAATATAATATACACTATAATACACACTATAACACACACTGTAATACACACACTCAGTAATACACATGCAGTGATACACACACAGTGATACACACAGTAATACACATGCAGTGATACACACACACACACACACACACAGTGATACACACAATAATACACATGCAGTGATACAGTACACACAGTGATACACACAATAATACACACAGTAATACACACAGTAATACACATGCAGTGATACACACACACACACACACAGTAATACACATGTAGTGATACACACACAGTAATACACACAGTAATACACATGCAGTGATACACACAGTAATACACACAATGATGCACACAGTGATGCACACAGTGATGTACACAGTGATACAGTACACACAGTGATACAGTACACACAATGATATAGTACACACAGTGATACAGTACACACGGTAATACACACACAGTGATACACACAGTAATACACACAGTAATACACATGTAGTGATACACACACAGTGATGCACACAGTGATACAGTACACACAGTAATACACACACAGTGATACAGTACACACATTGATACACACACACACACACACACACACACACACACACACACAGTGATATACACACACAGAGTTACACACAGTAATACACACACAGTGATAAAGTACACACAGTGACACAATGTACATAGTGATACACACACAGTGATACTTAGTAATACAAACACAGTGATACACACACAGTGATACACACAGTGATACAGTACACACAGTGATACTCACAGTAATACACACAGTATTACACAACACAGTGATACAGTAATACACACAGTAATACACACACAGTGATGCACACATTAATACACATGCAGTGATACACACACAGTAATACACACAGTGATACAGTACACACAGTGATACACACACAGTGATACACACACACACACACAGTGATACACACACAGAGTTACACACAATAATACACACACATTGATACAGTACACACAGTGGAATATACACAGTGATACACACACAGTGATACACACAGTAATACACATGCAGTGATACAGTACACACAGTGATACAGTACACACAGTGATACATACACAGTGATACACACAGTGATACAGTACACACAGTGATACAGTACACACAGTGATACATACACAGTGATACACATAGTGATCCACACACACAGTGATACAGTACACACAGTGATACAGTACAGACAGCGATACAGTACACACAGTTATACATACACAGTAATACACACAGTGATACAGTACACACAGTGATACAGTACACACAGTGATACAGTACACACAGTGATACACACAGTAATACACACAGTAATACACATGCAGTGATACACACACAGTGATGCACACAGTAATACACATGCAGTGATACACACACAGTATAAAAACACAGTGATACAGTACACACAGTAATACACACACAGTGATACACACACACACACACACACACACACACACACACACACACACACACACACACACACACACAGAGTTACACACAGTAATACACAAACAGTGATACAGTACACACAGTGGAATACACACAGTGATACACACACAGTGATACACACAGTAATACACATGCAGTGATACAGTACACACAGTGATACATACACAGTGATACAGTACACACAGTGATACATACACAGTGATACACACACAGTGATACAGTGCACACACAGTGATGCAGTACACACAGTGATATAGTACACACAGTGATACACACAGTGATCCACACACAGTGATACAGTACACACAGTGATACAGTACACACAGTGATACAGTACTCACAGTGATACAGTACACACAGTGATACAGTACACATAATAATACACACAGTAATACACACAGTAATACACATGCAGTGATACACACACAGTAATACACAGTAATACACATGCAGTGATACACACACAGTGATACACACACAGTAATACACACAGTAATATACATGCAGTGATACACACAGTAATACACACAGTAATACACATCCAGTGATACACACACAGTGATACACACAGTGATGCACACAGTGATACAGTACACACAGTGATACAGTACACACAATGATACAGTACACACAGTGATACTGTACACATGGTAATACACACACAGTGATACACACAATAATACACATGCAGTGATACACACACAGTGATGCACACAGTAATACACATGCAATGATACACACACAGTGATACACACAGTAATACAGTACACACAGTGATACACACACTGTGATACACACACAGACACACACACACACACACACACAGTGATACACACACAGAGTTACACACAGTAATACACACACAGTGATACAGTACACACAGTGGAATACACACAGTGATACAGTACACACAGTGATACATACACAGTGATAAACATAGTGATCCACACACAGTGATATAGTACACACAGTGATACAGTAATACACACAGTAATACACATGCAGTGATACACACAGTGATGCACACATTAATACACATGCAGTGATACACACAGTGATACAGTACACACAGTAATACACACACAGTGACACACACACAGTGATACACACACACACACACACACACACACACAGTGATACACACACAGAGTTACACAATAATACACACATTGATACAGTACACACAGTGGAATACACACAGTGATACACACGCAGTGATACAGAACACACAGTGATCCACACACAGTGATACAGTACACACACAGTGATACAGTACACACAGTGATACATGCACAGTAATACATACACAGTGATACACATAGTGATCCACACACAGTGATACAGTACAGACAGCGATACAGTACACACAGTTATACGTACACAGTGATACACACAGTGATCCACACACAGTGATACAGTACACACAGTGATACGGTACACACAGTGATATAGTACACACAGTGATACACACACAGTGATACACAAAGTGATATACACACACAGTGATACAGTGCACACACAGTGATACAGTACACACAGTGATATAGTACACACAGTGATACACACAGTGATACACACACAGTGATACAGTACACACAGTGATACAGTATACACAGTAATACAGTACACACAGTGATACAGTACTCACAGTGATACAGTACACACAGTGATACAGTATACACAGTGATACAGTACACACAGTGATACAGTACACACAGTAATACACATAATAATACACACAGTAATACACATGCAGTGATACACACACAGTAATACACACAGTAATACACATGCAGTGATACACACACAGTAATACACACAGTAATACACACAGTAATACACACAGTAATACACACAGTAATAAACATGCAGTGATACACACAGTAATAACACAGTAATACACATGCAGTGATACACACAGTGATGCACACAGTGATACAGTACACACAGTGATACAGTACACACAATGATACAGTACACACAGTGATACTGTACACATGGTAATACACACACAGTGATACACACAGTAATACACACAGTAATACACATGCAGTGATACACACACAGTGATGCACACAGTAATACACATGCAGTGATACACACACAGTGATACAGTACACACAGTAATACACACACAGTGATACACACACAGTGATACACACACAGACACACACACACACACACACACACACACAGTGATACACACACAGAGTTACACACAGTAATACACACACACTGATACAGTACACACAGTGGAATACACACAGTGATACAGTACACACAGTGATACATACAGAGTGATACACATAGTGATCCACACACAGTGATACAGTACACATAGTGATACATACACAGTGATACCCATAGTGATCCACACACAGTGATACAGTACAGACACAGTGATACAGTACACACAGTGATACAGTACACACAGTGATACATACACAGTGATACACACGCAGTGATACACATAGTGATACAGTACACACAGTGATACACACGCAGTGATACACAAAGTGATACACACACAGTGATACAGTACACACAGTGATATAGTACACACAGTGATACATACACAGTGATACACACAGTGATCCACACACAGTGATACAGTACACAGACAGTGATACAGTACTCACAGTGATACAGTAAACACAGTGATACACACAGTGATCCACACACGGTGATACAGTACACACAGTGATATAGTACACACAGTGATACATACACATTGATACACACAGTGATACAGTACACACAGTGATACAGTACACACAGTGATACAGTACACACAGTAATACAGTACACACAGTGATACAGTACTCACAGTGATACAGTACACACAGTGATACAGTATACAAAGTGATACAGTATACAAAGTGATACAGTACACACAGTGATACAGTACACACAGTGATACAGTACACACAGTGATACAGTATACAGAGTGATACAGTACACACAGTAATCAATGTACATAGTGATACACACAGTGATAGTAATACAAACACAGTAATACACACACAGTGATACACAGTGATATACACACACAGTGATACAGTACACACAGTGATACTCACAGTAATACACACAGTAATACACACACAGAGTGATACAGTAATACACACAGTAATACACACACAGTGATACACACAGTGATACAGTACACACAATATGTAATGATCATACTTAATACACAGATGTTTAGAAGATAAAACAGATATGATTATCAATTTGAGTTGTTTAGTGTTTTTTTGCTGTGTGTGTGTGTGTGTGTGTGTGTGTGTGTGTGTGTGTGTGTGTGTGTGTGGTGTGTGTGTGTGTTGTTGGCGTGTGCATGCATGTGTGTGTGAGAGAGAGTGGAAACTAATGGTGATTGATATCATTGATTATAGTATTTGGGTGATTATCTGGTGGACTTGGGCGGAGTGAAGGTGTTCACTAAGTGCATTATCATGCGAGGTGATAAAGGAGTGTGTCACATGAGCGTTTTCTGATGGAGAAGGCAAACTGTGATCCTGCTGGTCAGAAGGTGACAGCTTATTTGTAACATGGACCTCTGCTGGAGTTATTAAAGAGGTTCACTTACAGACTTGGCAGTGTGATGAGAGAGGTCCAGGTGTTCACACAGTTAGAGTCCACAGTAACGGACTTGTGGCTTCAGACAGGCGTCTGTTCCTCCTGCTCCTCCAGTTCCTCTTGTTTCTCATCACCAGCATGGTCAAGTTTGGACACGGTTTAATCAGGGCTGGCCAGCTCCTACACTCTCCACTGTGTATCAGTTTACACACACTCTGTCTGTGTGTTAATGAGGATTAGAACGCAAACACAACACAACAGAAGCTTTGGTTCAGAAGCAGAGCGCTGTGGAGCCTGATGGACCTGCTAAGGAGGAATTATAGATCTGAAATTTGTTGAGGAAGTTTACAGAGCTGCTGCAGTGTTGGGTTTCAGCAGAGTGAGTGACCTGTGTAGTATCTGCAGGACATTCCACAGAATCCTGGATTGTGATTCGTCAGAAGGTTTTGAATAATTCTCTAGCAGCAGCTCTGACAGATTTATTTTAATAGACTCACCAAAAATGTTACTGTTGCTATAGTAACGACTCATTTACAGGAACCGGTTTACATGTAAAATTCATTATATGGTGAAGTTTTTTGTAAAGCAGATGTTTTAAACCTTTTCCACATGAGCTCCACTTCATAGTTATCCATGAACTTTACCTGAAAACAAAGCTGTTACAGATCAGACTCCAGCAGATCCCACAGCAGTTCAAGGTCACAGCAAAGTTGTCCACATGCTGATGTTCTGCAGCATCAGTGTTTCAGCACCTTCAAAAACACAACATTCAACCTGCTGTGGTGGGAAAATAATTCACTTTAGGATGGTAACCAGAAGAAACTTATTCGTTTCATTTAACAGCACATCAGTGTTTATTACCTTTTATTTTTTATATTTCATACTAAAGTG
>JBCEWE010002105.1:12500-15000 GCA_039877035.1 Silurus lanzhouensis | reverse complement strand
TTAATGGCCAGGGCCTCTGGTTACATGGTGGCATACCTTTAACTGAAGGTCGAGGATATACTTAAATTTTTTTCTCTTGTGGTTTTAGTAAACCTCTGACATTGCAGTATCCCAGGAACTGTGCCTCGATCAGCCCAGTATATAGATTCAGTATATTGAGTACTAAACAGCCATAATATCACGACCCCCTACCTAATATTGTGTTGGTCCTTTTTTGCTGCTAAAACAGTCGTGACCCGTCGATCATCAACATCATGAACTTCTTCAGCAGTTTGAGCTACAGGAGATCGTCTGCTGGTTCGGAACCACACGGACCAGCCTTCGCTTCTCACACGCATCAATGATCCTCGTCCCCTAACGACCCTGTCGCCGGTTCACCACTGTTCCTTCCTTGGAGCACTTTTGATAGATTCTGACCACTGCAGACCAGGAACATCCCACAAGAGCTGCAGTTTTGGAGATGCTCTGACCCAGTCGTCTAGACGCCACAATTTATCAAACTCGCTCAAATCCTAAAGCCCATTTTTCCTGCTTCTAACATCAACTTTGAGGAGAAAATGTTCATCTGCTGCCTAATAAATAAATCCACTGACTAACAGGAGCCATGATGAAGATCATCAATGTTCTTCACTTCACTGCTCAGAGTGTTATAATGTTCTAATGTCAGAATGTTATATGGAGTAATACAGTGTGTATATATGTAGTATATTGAGTATAAAAAAAATACTGATCTGCTCTGAAAATGTTATAAATAAATTAAAGCTTGTGGTTAAATGCATTGCTTACATACTTCTCTCTCTCTCTCTCTCTCTCTCTCTCTCTCTCTCTCTCTCTCTCTCTCTCTCCTCTACAGGAGAGCCTTCCACAACCTTAACTACTTCCTCTTCTTCTTTAATGTGATGCTGGGAGTGATGAGTTGCATGAAGCGCTTATTGTATTGCACCGCTATCGGGTTGATGCTGCTGCCGCGGATCGAGCGAGCCATAATGCCTCAGGGCTACGAGAAGCAGGACAGCAGTAGGAACACATCTTTACTCTGTAGCTTTTGTAATACCGTTTACTTCATGAGAACTTTTAACAAGTAGTGTTACTGATAAACCTCGAACGAACCTCTAGACCTCCAGTGCCGGCGTTTCAGAGCTGTGGAACTTCACTTCTTTTTTATTTGACTTGTCAGGTTATTGTACCTGGGTGGGGATGTTAATAGCAGATCATCACCACAGTAATCCGGTGCTGGTGTGTTTCTGTCACCTGCTGCTCAAACACAAACCTGACTGCATTCAGTCGGAACAGGAATCGCACCTGAAATCAGGTAACGATATTAAACTCTGGAATTACGTTTGTATTAATTATAAATCAGGAAGGAAGTCATTTCCATCCACTACAAACTGACTACACAAAGAACCACATCCAGAACCTTCTCCAAAATGCACTGCAGTCTCTATGTCTTCACCAGCCAATGAGTGTAAAGCGCTCTTAAGCCCCACCCACAATGAGCGTTTTTTCTTCTGAAGTTAATGATGAATGTATTGGATACTACTTACTTAAATCTTTGAATCTCGTTCAGCAAAAATATAAATTCGAGTCATTAATACCTGCTCCATGCTCTTCACTATCCAGAGCAGAGAACTCGTGGAGCGTAATGGAAACCCTGGGACTTTTCTCTCATGTATTTGGATCCGTAATTTCGATTTGTGAATGAAATGCAAATTCCGAATAAAAATCTCTGACGTTTGAATTCTGTGTTCCAGAAGCTCGCGTGAAAGAGCGAGTCCGCATCCGCTGGCACCTCATGTACACCCTCGTGAGGAACCCCAAACTCATCCTGATGAGGAAGCAAGACAGGCAGAAAGCTAAAGACCTGGAGTACGCCTTCGCCTGGGCCGTCTCTAACAGCGTGTAAAAGGACTATGCCCCAAGGAGAAACGTTCAGATACTCACGTCAAAACATCTTAATCACATGACATCACTCTCAGGAACCAGACTCATTAGAGGAGGACTGTTTACCTTATATGGGGTTTGGGGGTGGATTTTATGCAAAAAAATGAATGTGTGTGACTTGAGTAGTTTAATCCATTTTATACAGATGTGCATATACTACACATCTGTAATAAATACAGATTTGCTGAGGTTTACTGAAGGTTCCTAGAACCTGTTCTACTCATAATTTGATATTAAAAAAATATTTATTTTAACAATATGAAACATTTTTTAGGATTTTTTCAGATGAAGAATCGAAGCTTTTGAAATGTGTACATTGGAAAAACCTCTGCAATGTACATCCTCTTAGTGTGTGTGTGTGGGGGGGGGGGATTGAGGGTGGGGGTCAGGAATGTGGTTGCTTTGTGTTGCTAGGTGACGTCTGTAATCCGATCTTGGCTCTGAGGTAGTGGCGAGTTTTGAGAGAAGGTTCAGATGGAGGTCTTAATGATAGAAGTTTTCAGTGTTGTGCTGGTTACTAAAAAATAGTTACTAGTTACAGTTACTCGTTACTTCATTC
>JBCEWE010002105.1:5000-7500 GCA_039877035.1 Silurus lanzhouensis | reverse complement strand
TGTTATTAATGTCTCATTTTTACTTTTTTTCCTTTAGTAATAAAACCCACTTATGGCAGAGCTGTACATGGTATAATGACATGTCCATGCTACTGAGTCTGCTGCCATCTGTGAGTCTCCTTCACTCCTTCTCTCCTTCATTTCTTCATCTCCATATCCCTTTATTCCTGATTTTTCAATGTGAATGTGTGTCTGTGTTTTCATCACAACATCCTCTGATCTGTCTGTCCTGCTTCCACACTCTACTAAATCCTGCACTCTGCTCAGACGCTGTTGATTCATTCTGTAGAACAACAACTTTAAAAATGTTATTGATAATTAATTCTACTGACATATTTCCCGTGTGTGTGTGTGTGTGTGTGTGTGTGTGTGTGTGTGTGTGTGTTGTGCAGGTGTGTATTATAGTCCTGCTGTCGTGTGTGGAGCGCAGGAGGAAGCTGTATGACTGGGAGAGGAGAATACCATGTCTGAGTGGACGAATGGGATTCATTGTGTCAGTTTGTAGCTTATTGTGGTTTTTTTCCTTTAACCCGTAAATCCGAACGAATTTACATTTACATTACTGACATTTTACAGACACCCATATACAGATCGATTTATCTCATTCATACAACTGAGCAGCGGAGTGATTAAGGGCCTCGCTCAGGGGCCCAGTAGTGGGTGCTTGGAGGGGCTTTGGGTTTGAACTCAAGACCTTCTGATTTAAAAACCAATGCTTTAACCACTAAGCTACATATCTATAAATAAATCTTCATAAATAAAACGACTCTGATTCCCGTGACTCAGTAAAAGACGAGGCGTATCTGATACCTGCCTGCTGAAGCTGCTTCTAACCTGCAGAGAGTTAAAGTAAACATCTTTAATGATACTTCAAAAAAGCAGAAGACAGTAGCACAGTTCCACATGCACACAGAGCACAGGAGAGCATGGAACGTTCTAGTTAACCAAGTTAGGCAGAAATCAGCATCTGAGCAGTGTCTAAATCCAAAACCAAGAAACAGGGCAATACAGTAGGCCAGAGCAAAAGTCAAGAGAGAAAACCAGAACGCAGGCTTGACCTGGATTGAGACAGGAGACATCTAAATCGGGTGAATTCCGAGGATTCTGGGAAGCTTCAAACGAACGGGCAGCAGGTTGAGCATCTTTAAGATGGGGAAGGTTCTGACAAAGTGAGGGTCAGGTTTCCTGCAGGCGACCTTCAGAGGTAGATCCCTAGCAGAGACGGTCTGACCCTCTGGCAGACACGACAGGGGACTAATGACAAAGTCCATGGCCAGGTGAGACCACAGGCGTTTGTGGACTGGGGTAGGTGAAAAAGGAGCAGAGACTGTGGAAAGGTCACTTCACAGAAGTTCACACACACACACACACACACACACACACACACACACATTATTTACTGAGAATAAAGACTTTGAAACAGTAAAAATTATGTTAAAGCAGAAACACGTTTTCTTGGTGTTCCTCAGACCGCTGGACTTCACTGGGAAGATGCAGAACCGCTGGTCTTACGCGTTCGCCTTTGGTGCCGTGACTCCGTTCGCCTTAAACCTGATCATCTTCAGCAAGACGCACCTGAACCTGCCGCCATATTTGAAAAGTGTTTAAACACATTATGCATCAGCTGCTTTCACTGGGCTCTAACACTGACCATTACTCTAATGAGTTTATAAACAATAATAATAATAATCATAATAAACAATTAGTAATAAATGTGTGTGTGTGTGTGTGTGTGTGTGTGTGTGTGTGTGTGTGTGTGTGTGCTGCAGTGTTGGAGGTTCTGATCATGTTGCTGACTGTGAGTATCACCTGCATGCCGTTATTCGCCTGCCTCTCTACACCACAGCGGCTGCTCGGAGGAGTCTTGGGGCTGCTCTTTTCTTTCTTCTGGTGAGTCTCCTGGGTCTTTCTCCACACTCCTGTCTTCTCCTTCTGCACTCAACTGAAGGAAAGTGTGTGACCATCAAGGTCGTTGTTTTGTCTGAAATATACAGTGAGAAATACATTTCTGAAATTGAAAAGGACACCTTTTCAAGTTCAGGGCCCTTTCTCAGGGGCCTGGCATTGGCAGATTGGTGGTTGACCTTCTGATCAGATGTCCACTGTGTTTCACACTGAGCTCCCAGTGACACCTCTTTATAAGAATGAGTTCAGCTTTAGAGAGTTGTTTTTTCTCGCTGTATATTTTGAATAGTTTCTTGAAGAAGTTGGATTCATTATGACTGGCGCAAAAGTCATTCCGTACTGTATTTATCCTGTAATCCAGTACCGAGGGAGTCCAGAAATCTGTTAGATTTGGCTGTAGAGTCGTCCCTCAGTTTATCGTGATTTTTAATTGGACACAGAACTATTTAGAGTCGCGATTTGGTTCCGATTTCAGTTCATCATAAGAAATTAGAAGCGTTACGGAAACTTCCCGCCTATTTGTTGGTTGTAGTTTCCTCTGACGTCAGAAAAAGGGTAGAGTTGAAGACATACGTCACCAGATTCAGCCAATGAA
>JBCEWE010002151.1:0-17500 GCA_039877035.1 Silurus lanzhouensis | reverse complement strand
CGTTAAGAAGCAGGTTTACTCAGTTATTGTTCTACAGCGTTTGTTTTTGATAGTGTGTGTTGCTGTGTGTAGTACATGTGCTGTGTACACTAATGATGAATGAGCAGATAAATGGAGGAGTGAAATGATGGAGAGATGAATATGAATGAATCCAGATCACTGTAACACCGGTCTGTAGTCGGATAGGAAGTTGTACAGATATTAAACATGGTGTATTGAGGGATTACCATGGAGAGAGGGATTTATACATAACAACATCTTCACTGGTGTTTACTCCTGTGTTTAATGAGCTCCAGATGAACATGTGGTGTTTATCAGAACAGGGTTTAATGTAACGATTTCTCAGGAGCTGTTAAACTGCTGGATAACGCCGTCTGATTAAACGCCTTAAAAGTAAATTAGAAAAAAAACAAACTGTAATGTTCTACCACTTATCTGACTTACTGAGGTGTGTGTGTGTGTGTGTGTGTGTGTGTGTGTGTGTGTGTGTGTGTGTGTGTGTTACAGGCCTAGCATGTCTGGCCCTCACCTGATAAAGAAAGGTCGAGAGCAGAGGAGGATGGATATACCACGAGATTCACCGTGGCCTCTCCGGCCGAGTTTGTGAAGAGATTTGGAGGAACTCGCATTATAGAGAAGGTGTGTGTGTGTGTGTGTGTGTGTGTGTGTGTGTGTGTGTGTGAGTGTTCTTCAGGACTTTTGTGAACATTCCTACATCTTCTCACCTGCGTGTCCTGATTAGGTTCCTGTATTGTGTTTGCTCAGGTGCTGATTGCCAATAACGGCATCGCGGCAGTGAAATGCATGCGCTCAATCCGCCGCTGGTCCTACGAGATGTTCCGCAACGAGAGAACCATCCGCTTCGTGGTGATGGTCACACCGGAGGACCTGAAAGCTAACGCGGGTCAGACACGCCACCTTTCTGTTCCTCGAGTGAGGAACCACGATGACGTGTTCGGGTCTCGGAATTGTGTGTTATTAATGGTGTGTGTTGTCGTTTAGAGTACATTAAAATGGCAGATCACTACGTACCGGTCCCTGGTGGTCCAAACAACAATAACTACGCTAATGTGGAGATGATCGTGGACATCGCAAAGAGAATCCCAGTGCAGGTAACACAACTACACACAACTACACACAATCTCAAACACACACCAACGTTCATAAACTGTGTTACAGAAAACGTAGATTCTTTATGTAGAAATTCCTGAGGGTGATGGTGTTCTATTGAGATCTTTAATAAGGATTGTTGATGTTTATGTTGTTCTTCTGTCTGTAGGCCGTGTGGGCTGGATGGGGTCACGCTTCTGAAAACCCAAAGCTCCAGAGCTGCTCCATAAAGCTGGAATTTCATTTTTAGTATCATAAATACACGTCTCTGTTCGTTGTAGCGTTTACTTTCTTGTTTTAATTCCAGCAGCCCAGAAAATATCAGTCATGTGCCTCAGTCCTGTTTTTACTGGTTCTGTTCTGGTTCTGGTTTAATATATCTGTTTTATAAATCTTTGTTCAGGCCCATCCAGTAAGCCATGTGGCTCTGGGAGATAAAGTGGCATCTTCTATAGTAGCTCAGACTGCAGGAATCCCCACGTACCCTGGTCTGGTCTGTAAGTCTTCTTATTTACCTATTTATTTTTATATAAATATTTGTTTTTATAAACGACTGAAAACTAGTAATGATTATTTGATAAATGTGTGAATATTTGATTCTACTTTACTAAACCAAGTTGTTTTCGTTTTTGTTTATTTCCCATGATTCTCTGTTACAGGCTGAAGGTGGTGTGGGAAGAGGAGGAGCAGAGACTGGGTCATGTGATCAGCGCTCCCACTAGAACTCTACACTAAAGGTTGCGTTCGAGACGTGGATGAAGGACTCGCTGTAAACACGCCACTCACTTCACCTCTTTCTCATTTTACTCACATTCAGGTACCGAGTTGTGTGTGTGTGTGTGTGTGTGTGTGGTGTGTGTGTGTGTGTAGGATGCAGAGAAGATCGGTTATCCTGTACTCATTAAGGCATCAGAGGGTGGAGGAGGAAAGGAATCAGGAAAGTGGACAATGCTGAAGATTTCCCCAGCTTTTTCAGACAGGTACACACACACACACACACCACACACACACACACACACACACACCACACACAGGATACGTGGTGCTGTGTGTAGTTGCTCTGCTGTAGGTCTGTTCCATGTGGGATTTTCTATTTATTTATTTATTGGATCAGGTCCAGTGGAGGTTCCCGGCTCTCCCATCTTCATCATGCAGCTGGCTCAGCATGCGCGCCACCAGAGGTACAGATCCTGGCAGACCAGTACGGAAATGCCATCTCTCTGTTCGGAAGAGACTGCTCCATCCAGCGCCGTCACCAGAAATCATCGAAGAGGCTCCGGCCACCATCGCCTCGTCTCCACCTTCCAGCAGATGGAGAGGGTCGGTTTTTACGTGTGTGGCAGTAGGAGGTGGAGGTGACAGTGTTTTGATTAGAAGTTTGGTGAAGTGATCGTTTCTGAACGTGTTGTTTTCCAGTTTGCAGTGCACATGGCTAAATGTGGGATATGTGAGTGCAGGAACAGTAGATACCTGTTTCAGAGGACGGCAGCTTCCACTTCCTGGAGTTAAACCCCAGACTGCAGGTGGAGCATCCGTGCACTGAGATATCGCAGATGTTAATCTCCCAGCGCCCAGTTACAGGTAGAACACCTACATACGACATACAACACGATAAAGCAGTGTTTGATCTTTATCATGTATAATAGAGTATTAGTGTGTATATGCTGATTGTGTAGATAGCGATGGAATCCCCTGCACAGGATTAAGGATATCCGGTGTCTGTACGGGGAATCCCCGTGGGATGATAACCCCATTAATTTCGAGGATCCGGAGTGTCTTCCAGTCCTCATGGTCACGTCATTGCCGCACGCATCACCAGCGAGAACCCGGATGAGGTGAGCGAGGGGGAGATATGAATGAGTGGTGTTTATTACAGGGATGATACGTGTAGGTGTTCGAGGGGGAGATATGAATGAGTGGTGTTTATTACAGGGATGATACGTGTAGGTGTTTGTGTTGTGCAGGGCTTTAAGCCGAGCTCAGGGACGGTGCAGGAGCTGAACTTCCGCAGCAGTAAGAACGTGTGGGGTACTTCAGCGTGGGGCTACAGGGGGCTGCACGAGTTCGCCGACTCGCAGTTCGGACACTGTTTCTCCTGGGGAGAGAATCGAGAAGAAGCCATCTCGTCAGTATCACCACTCACATCACAGTACTGCAGTTTTTCTGAGTGTGTACTTTGTTGATGGAATGTATTCTGTTGCAGAACATGGTGGTGGCCATGAAGGAACTGTCTATCAGGGGAGATTTCAGGACCACGGTGGAGTATCTGATTAGGCTTCTGGAGACGGAGAGCTTCAGGAACAATGACATTGACACGGGCTGGCTGGATCACCTGATCGCTGAGAAAGTGCAGGTACAAGTCAGACTGGAGCAGTAACTTCACACACCAGGTTCCTCTGCTCGGGTTAATACCTGGGTTTAACACGGAGCCTGTACACACACACCCGTCTGTCTATTTTTAAACGCTAAATCGTGTGTGTGTGTGTGTGTGTGTGTGTGCAGGCAGAGAGACCAGACACCATGCTGGGGGTGGTGTGTGGAGCTCTACATGTAGCTGATGCCAATTTTAGGAAAAGTATGTCTGACTTTCTGCACTCGCTGGAGAGGTGAGCGGATTATTTACAGGTAAACATGATCAATGACACTTTTATAATCAGATTAAATGTAGTTCATGTGCTGTGTGGTGTGTGTGTGGTGTGTGTGTGTGTGTGTGTGTGTGTGTGTGTGTGTGTGTGTGTGTGTTTAGAGGTCAGGGTTACCTGCTGCCAGTCTGGTGAACACTGTGGAGGTGGATCTGATCTACGAGGGGGTCAAATACTGCCTGAAGGTAATGAGATTACAGACTCTAACGGTTTCTGTGTAATAACATCGTTATGAGCCTGTATTAGTAACTCATAAGGTGTGTGTGTGTGTGTGTGTGTGTGTTCTAGGTGGCCCGTCAGTCTCCTAACACCTATGTAATCATCATGAACGGTTCAGACATTGAGATCGATGTACATAGACTGAGTGATGGTGGGCTACTTTTCTCCTACAGTGGCAGCAGCTACACCACCTACATGAAGGAGGAAGTGGACAGGTGACTTCTCACACCTCCTTCATGTTTATCTTCACCTCATGTTTACGAGAGTTTTTGACTTGGATGCTGTATAATGTATTTGTAGATACCGGATCACGGTGGACAATAAGACGTGTGTGTTTGAGAAGGAGCGAGACCCCACGGTGCTGCGTTCACCCTCTGCTGGTAAACTGCTGCAGTACATCGTGGAGGATGAAGGTCACGTAGCAGCAGGGTTTCCATACGCTGAGATCGAGTGAAGAAGACTGTATATCTGTGTGATGTTAGCAGGTACTGATGGTGTTCAGTGGTGTGTATTCCATGTTTTAATGATCGTGTGCAGGTGATGAAGATGGTGATGACGCTGAGTGTGCCGGAGTCCGGCTGTGTTCACTTTGTGAAGCGACCCGGTGCGGTGTTGGACCCGGCTGTGTGGTGGCTCACATCCGCTGGACGACCCGAGCAACGTTCACCCTGTACCTTCACCACATCAGATCTTTATTAAAGAATTTACAACTAAACTTCATCTGATAATTAACTGTTTAACTCGTGCAGGTGCAGCTGAACACACAGCCGTTACCTGTACAGGAGCCGCTGCCCATCGTGGGGGAGAAACTGCACCAGGTCTTCCACAGCATGCTGGAGAACCTGATGAAGGTCATGGATGGATACTGCCTCTCTGAGCCTTACTTCAGCAACAGAGTGAGACACACACACACACACACACACACACACACACAGAGGATGTTGTGTTACACTCTGGTTGTATTGTGGTACACGGTTGTGTGTTTGTGTTTTGCTGATCATCTCCTCACTTGTGTGTTCAGCTGAATAAGTGGGTGGACTCTCTGATGTGGACTCTGCGTGACCCCTCGCTCCCTCTGCTGGAGCTGCAGGACATCATGACCAGCGTCTCCGGTCGCATCCCGGTTACAGTGGAGAAGGTCATCCGCAAGGTCATGGCCCAATACGCCAGCAACATCACCTCTGTTCTCTGCCAGTTCCCCAGCCAGAGGGTGAGATCTGCTTTCCTCCTCTGTTTATAAACGTGTGTAGATGATGTGATTAGGGAGAGTATTTACTCCTCGGGGGAGAGTCTGTATCTTCTGACATGGAGAATCGTTTCTGCACACGTGCTTTTTTTCACACGTGTGTTTTCTGTGCTTTAGATCGCGAATATCCTGGACAGTCACGCAGCCACACTGCAGAGGAAAGCAGACCGCGAGGTTTTCTTCATGAACACTCAGAGCATCGTGCAGCTCGTGCAGAGGTGAGAGAGGAACACCTGGGTTCACTTTCACTTTCTCTCTCTCTCTCTCTCTCTCTCTCTCTCTCTCTCTCTCTCTCTCTCTCTCTCTCTCTCTCTCTCTCTCTCTCTCTCTCTCTCTCTCTGCCTCTCTCTCTCTCTCTCTCCATCCATCTCTCTCTCTCTCTCTCTCTCTCTCTCTCTGCCTTTCTCTCTCTCTCTCTCCATCCATCCATCTCTCTCTCTCTCTCTCTCTCTCTCTCTGCCTCTCTCTCTCTCTCTCTCTCCATCCATCTCTCTCTCTCTCCTCTCTCTCTCTCTCTCTCTCTCTGCCTTTCTCTCTCTCTCTCCATCCATCTCTCTCTCTCTCTCTCTCTCTCTCCTCTCTCTCTCTCTCTGCCTTTCTCTCTCTCTCTCTCCATCCATCTCTCTCTCTCTCTCTCTCTCTCTCTATCTCTGTCTATCTATTTATCTAATGTAAATTATGTTATCTCTATAATGATAATGAATGTGGTGTGTGTGTGGTGTGTGTGTGTGTGTGTGTTGTGTGGTGTGTGTGTGTGTGTGTGTGCAGGTATCGCAGTGGTATTAGAGGATATATGAAGGCTGTAGTGTTGGACCTGCTGCGACGTTATCTACAGGTGGAGATACAGTTCCAGCAGGGTATAATAAACACACACACACACATTCACACACACACACACACACACACACACACATACACCTAAAACCACAGCAATCTACTGATCCACTCCTGCATGGTTCCTCCAGATGTTTATCTCATTAGATGTGTGTGTGTATTATATCAGACCCTCATGAAATCAGATGTGTGTGTGTGTGTGTGTGTATTATATCAGACCCTCATTAGATTAGATGTGTGTGTGTATTATATCAGACCCTCATTAGATTAGATGTGTGTGTGTGTGTGTGTGTATTATATCAGACCCTCATTAGATTAGATGTGTGTGTGTATTATATCAGACCCTCATTAGATTAGATGTGTGTGTGTATTATATCAGACCCTCATTAGATTAGATGTGTGTGTATTATATCAGACCCTCATTAGATTAGATGTGTGTATTGATTATATCATTTCTCTCCTTCTCTCTGTGTGTGTGTCTCAGGCACGTATGATAAGTGTGTAATAAACCTGCGAGAGCAGTACAAGCCTGATATGACCCCTGTGCTCGAACACATCTTCTCCCACGCTCAGGTCTCCAAGAAGAACCTCCTCGTCTCCATGCTCATAGTAAGACACAGACTAAAGACATGTGGATTCTCGTTACAGGGGAATAACTGGATTTCATGGAGGAATAAAATGTGATAAATATAACGGTGTTTCTGCTGTAAGTGATGTAAGTGATGGATTTGGTAGGTGGAGTCACTCGGTGTGTTTTGATTGGCAGGATCAGCTGTGTGGGCGGGACCCGGTGCTCACAGACGACGTGGTGGTGGTGCTGAACGAGTTCACGCAGCTCAGTAAGATGGAGAACTCGAAGGTGGCGCTGTGTGCCAGACAGGTGAGTAGACACCTCACCACATACTTTAAAGTGTGTGTGGGTTCACGTTCTTCACTGTGTGTGTGATGTTAACATCACTGTGTATAAGGAGTGTACATTCTATTCCCAGGCACTAATTGCATCCCATTTGCCCTCATATGAAGTGAGACACAACCAGGTGGAGTCCATCTTCCTGTCTGCTATCGACCTGTACGGTCACCAGTTCTGCCCCGAGAACCTCAAGGTGAACTTTCAGATCTTCATCAGAACAGATTTACAGTAACGTCTCAGATTATAAACCAAATTATACATATTATAAAGCAGCCAAGATGATTAGAGGTATGTGTGTGTGTGTGTATGTGTGTGTGTGTGTTCTTGGACAGAAACTCATCCTGTCTGAGACGTCCATCTTTGATGTTTTGCCCAGCTTCTTCTACCACAATAACCGTATAGTGTGTATGGCTGCGTTAGAGGTAAACACACACTGTTTCTCTCTTTCTGTTCCTCTGCTCAGTGTGTTATTCATTTACATATTCATTAACATATTCAACATTTATTCATGAACATATTCAGATTATATACAGTTCATCTTTATACACAAACTTATCTGAGATTGTGTGGAGTGTAATAGAACAGGTATGTGTCAGGTTGTATGACTGTGTGTGTGTGTGTGTGTGTGTGTGTGTGTGTGTGTGTGTGTGTGTGTGTGTGTGTTCAGGTGTACGTAAGGAGAGGTTATATAGCCTACGAGCTGAACAGTCTGCAGCACCACCAGATGAAGGACGGCACGTGTGCAGTGCACTTTCAGTTCATGCTTCCTTCTTCTCATCCCAACAGGTAACACACACACACACACACACACACACACACACACACATACACACACACTACTGTATGAGACTCACATATATGTTTGCATTCAAAAAGCTTGAGGTGCAGAGGCCCAGTGACGTCTGGGTAAAACACAAACACAGAAAATATACAGAATCGTGAAAACTGTAAACATCAATAAATAAAGTAAACCTTTAGATTCGCTTTGAACTCTTATTGATCATTTAATAATTTTGTAATGTCATTGATCTCAACGTTAACTCAAATTCCCTTCATTAATTGGTTAAAAGGTTTTTGAAGGCTTTCCATTGTGTTAGAAGTTTAACTTTGTGTTCTGTGTGTGTTTTGTGGTAAAAGAGAGCCGTACATCAGAGTGAGTCACTCCATACCCAAAGCCACGTAATGATCTCTCCATTCCCTCAAGCTGCTCCTGAACCCTCTGTGCTAACTCTCTTAGCGCTAACGCTGCTAGCAGCGCTAAACCTGTGTGTGCTGTGTTTATTCCACACTCCGGGATGTATTTCCTCTTTTAAATACACTGCTTCCTCTCACCATGCTAACAGTGCTAGTGGGGCTGATCCTCTGATCCTGTGCGTTGTAATAGATGGTGTGGTGACCTTCTTCATCCTGCAGCATTTATTTATTATTAGCGAGAATTAATATTAGTTCTACATAGATTTTTGTCGACCTGAATATTTCTAATCTCAAAATAGAATTTTGTCATATTTTTTGCTGAATCATCAGATAAACATCTTAAACATTTATACATAAAATTGTAGAGTTTATCTTTTTCCTATTTGAGTTTCTAACCCAATGAGAATCCAGAGCTTTGTTCCTGACACGTCAGGGTTCTAAAGGTGAAGGGTCACGGGCTGAGGAACACTCTCACTAACACTGCTCTCTAATGCTGTTGTTACAGAGGGAGCAGTCCCACGCTGAACAGGTAGAGTACGAGCTCCTCCCCGCCAACCAATCACTGCCTGGCTGTATGCCCCAGTGCATGCTGGGTGCTCCCTGCTGCTGCTGCTTCTGTAGCTAATAAAACTCCATTCTGTTCAGTCGTAATTCAGTCATGATTTTGTAGCTGTTTTTAGAAGCATCTTAAATACTGCAGTTATTATTTAAATGATTTGAGTAGAATTTGAGTTGTCTGTATTTGATGTGCAGTGTTTGAGCTCCCAGTCAGCACGGGCAGCTTGATGCTTGCTGAGGAGGAACTTCTGTGTAACTCTAACACTGAGAGGTGTGGCTTTGATCTGATGATCTCGACGTACTTACTAATGCAGAGTGCTGAAATCCAGAGGAGAAATCAAATGAGATATTAATAATCTGCTGAGGTTAAAGGAGGGGGGTGGAGTTTGTTTAATTAAATAGAGCGTAATGAGCGTCAGGAACAACTAAATTATTTTATAGCAGTATTTTTAAATATTCAAATAAATTTCCTTTAGCTCATTATTATTATTAATTATATTCAATTAGTGTAAGAACAGTAATCACATCCGCCACGCAAACAGCTTCTGTAGCAACTTCTGTACAATCAGCATGTTGTTCTGTCTATAACTAATACACACCTTACACACACACACACACACACACACACACACACAGGTTGCAAGTGAGCGGGTCGGGCAGTTCGAGTCGATGCAGCGTCAGGGCAGTGAGCTCTTCTGGAGGGGGCGCTGTCTCCTCCATGTCAGAGGATGGGAGTTATGGTGGCCTTCCAGTGCTTTGAAGACTTCAAAAGGTAATTTGTGTTTGTGTGTATTGTGTTGCGCTGGTGATGTTTGTGTGTAGTTACAGAAAGACTGAAGCTGTGATGAACTATGTGTTTGTGCAGGTATTTCGATGAGGTCATTTCCTGTTTCGCCGACCCACTGTGTGAGAGCTCACTGTTCTCGGGAGACTGTGTATGATGAAGAGAGCATTAAGGTGAACACACACACACACACATACACACACACACACACACACACACACACACACACAGTAGTAGTAAATCATCTGGTGTTTGTTTGCAGTGTGTATAACTGCTGCTCATGTTCACAGAATATGAGGGAGAATCCCATCCACATCATCACATCTCCATTAAATCAGCCGACACTGAGGATGACGACGCTTTAGTCACAGCCTTCAGTGAATTCGCTCAGTCCAAAGTGAGTGTGTCCTCAGACCTTCTGTCCTCGATCTCAAGTGTTACTCCAGCCTGAGCTTCTGAGAGATGTCTAAGCATGTCATGGCATTGTATTGAAAGCACTTCTTCTGCACAGACGTCAGATTGTCTGGACATGTGTGGAATAGTGTTCTCATGATATTTGATTTTTCCTGACAGAAATTAGTGCTGTATGAATACGGGATCAGGAGAATCACCTTCCTGGTGGCACAGAAGTACGAGAAAGCATTTCTATTTCAGAACATTTTCTTTATATTTGTTGTACTGCATAAAAAACAACAGTTTATAGAAACATTTATATTATTATGAATGCATTAATACATTCAGTATATATAATTGTTTGTCGTTAAATTTTTTATAGAGGGAATTCCCTAAATTCTTCACATTCCGAGCCAGAGACGAGGTACAATGATCAAACTTATTCAAAACGTTCAATTAACATCCATGTGCCATATTTAGTCTCCCGTGACTTTTCGGATTTTGTGTGTGTGTGTGTGTGTGTGTGTGTGTGTGTGTGTGTGTGTGTGTGTGTGCGTGGGTTGGTGCAGTTCCAGGAGGATCGGATCTACCGGAACCTGGAGCCTGCTCTGGCCTTCCAGCTGGAACTGAACCGCATGAGGAACTTTGCCCTGACCGCTGTACCCTGTGCCAACCACAAGATGCACCTGTACCTGGGGGCTGCCCGTGTGGAGGAGGGCACTGAGGTCACAGACTACCGGTTCTTCATCAGAGCCATCGTCCGTCACTCCGACCTCATCACCAAGGTAACAATCACCACTTCAGCACTTTAGAGCCACTCTAATAGTAAATGTACATTAATAAATAAACGTGTGTGTGTGTGTGTGTGTGTGTGTGGCAGGAGGCATCGTTTGAGTACCTTCAGAACGAAGGAGAACGTTTGCTCCTGGAGGCGATGGATGAGCTGGAGGTGGCCTTCAGCAACACGCACACACGCACCGACTGCAACCACATCTTCCTCAACTTCGTTCCCACCGTCATCATGGATCCATTAAGGTGAGCAACAGACCAGGATGTTCCTGAGATCTAACACTGATCTGAACCATGTGCTGCTCCTAAACCATGTGTTCTCATTACATGCATGAGATGTTCTTCATTAGAAACTAACACTGAATTTTAGGAGCATCTCATCATATAATTCTGTTATTAAATATTCAGCTACACAAACCCCGCCTCCTCCACTCTGATTGGCTGGTAGTGTTTGCTGACATTAGCAGTATCCTGTCTGTGTGGTGTCAGATCGAGGAGTCTGTTCGCTCCATGGTGATGCGTACGGCCGGCGCCTGTGGAAGCTCCGCGTGCTGCAGGCCGAGCTGAAGATCAACATCCGGGTCACACCTAACAGTAACACCATCCCCATCCGCCTGTTCCTCACCAACGAGAACGGCTACTACCTGGACATCAGCCTGTACCAGGAGGTCACAGACACGGCGTCTAGCCAGGTGTGGAGGAGAAGGAAAAAAAACCTACAGCTGTGTTTAAGTTGAAATGTGAGTTTTGTACTGCAGTTTGGAATCTGTGTGTGTTGTAGATCATGTTGAAGTCGTACACAGAGAAACACGGCCCCCTGCACGGCATGCTGATCAACACTCCATACGTCACGAAAGACCTGCTGCAGGCCAAGCGCTTCCAGGCCCAGAGTCTTGGCACCACGTATGTCTACGACTTCCCCGAGATGTTCCACCAGGTGTGTGTTAATCCCTCAACACACACACACACTTTCTCAGCAGTGTGAATGAATAATATTATCTAATAAGATTATGTAGAAACGAGTGTGAACATCTGGAATGGGTTTAATTCCAGTGTTAACACACGTCACTGTCTGTCTCAGGCTCTGTTGAAGCTCTGGGCTCCAGGGGTTACGCTCCCTACAGATGTTCTGCTGTGTAACGAGCTGGTACTGGATCCTCAAGGTCAACTGGTGCAGATGAACCGACAGCCTGGAGATAACGAGGTGTTCTGCAGGTTTTCTGTGTGAAAGATTAGGTTTATGGTTATGGATTATGAATCCTGAACCCCAAATTGTGCACGTCCACTAATCATCAGCGCCGCACCTGAGTGTCTCACCACCTCCACGTCTTTTCAGGTGGGCATGGTGGCATTTCGCATGACGATGAAGACCCCAGAGTACCCCGAGGGCCGCGACGTCGTCGTCATCTGTAACGACATCACGTACCAGATCGGCTCGTTCGGGCCACAGGAGGACCTGCTGTTCTTACGGGCGTCTGAGTTAGCACGTGCCGAGGGGATCCCGCGTATTTACGTCGCCGCTAACAGCGGGGCTCGCATCGGCCTCGCCGAGGAGATCAAACACATGTTCCAGGTGGCCTGGCTCGACCCCAGCGACCCCTACAAGGTCAAACAGTTTACTCGTTCAGCAGGTTTATTATGTGCTTTGATTTGTACAGTTCACTCACTGTGTGTGTGTGTGTGTGTGTGTGTGTGTGTGTGTGTGTGTGTGTGTGTTGCAGGGCTTTAAGTATTTATATTTAACACCTCAGGACTACACTCGTATCAGCTCCACTAACTCCATCCACTGTCGTCACGTGGAGGAGGGAGGAGAGTCCAGGTCACTTTACACTGCATTACTGTTACTGTGTGTGTGTTTATTTAAAACAAGACTAATACAGTCATTAACTAACCGCCGCAGGTACGTCATCACGGACATCATCGGGAAGGAGGACGGGCTCGGTGTGGAGAACCTCAGAGGTTCAGGGATGATCGCGGGCGAGTCGTCACAGGCGTATGAGGAGATCATCACTATCAGTATGGTGAGACTTTTCTGCTTATTTCTCACTCACAGCTGGTTGTGTTTTCGTTTCCAGGCCGTGTGTGTGTGTGTGTGTGTGTGTGTGTGTGTGTGTGTGTGTGTGTGTGTGTGTGTGTGTGTGTGTAGGTGACGTGCCGGGCGATCGGGATCGGAGCGTACCTGGTTCGGCTGGGACAGAGGGTGATCCAGGTGGAAAACTCACACATCATCCTGACCGGAGCAGGAGCGTTAAACAAGGTGCTGACGTGTTATTGTACAGAACGCTGATGTCACGTGTCATCGTGTAAAACCTTCTCCGTTAACGCTCTCCACGTACGCATGTTTAGGTCCTCGGCCGTGAAGTTTACACCTCCAACAACCAGCTGGGCGGTGTGCAGATCATGCAGAACAACGGAGTCACACACACCACCGTGCCGGACGACTTCGAGGGGCTTTACACCATCCTGCAGTGGCTCTCCTACATGCCTAAAGTCAGTGTCCTGCTCAGGAGAACAAGAGGAACAGTCACACACTGTTTCACTTAATAACATAGTGTCTTTATCACATATCATGTGTGTGTTGTTAGAATAAGCACAGTCCTGCCCCTCTGATGCCCCTACTGACCCGGTGGACAGAGAGATTGAGTTTATTCCTACCAAAGCTCCTTATGACCCTCGCTGGATGCTCTCTGGACGTCCCCATCCCAGTGAGACCCTCTATTAATCATCATAACCTGATCATCATAATCAGAATAAGCAGTAGTTGTTAAGTTTTAGTTTGTGTTTGTAGGTGTGAGGGGGGCGTGGCAGAGCGGGTTTTTCGACCATGGCACCTTCATGGAGGTGATGTCCACCTGGGCTCAGACTGTGGTGGTGGGCAGGGCCAGGTGAGATTACCCACAATTCCATTTCCTGTTCACCAGATAATAAATCCTGTAATTCAGTGATATTTTTTACGTGGCACAGGCTGGGAGGGATTCCCTGGGGGTCATCGCCGTGGAAACACGCACCGTTGAGGTCACCGTCCCAGCAGATCCAGCCAATCTGGACTCTGAAGCAAGGGTGAGTGAAGCTCCTGCTGAAAACCCTGAAGATTTCAGACTGGTTCCTCTGTTTGTCCACTCAGGAGTAATTAGTGCTCGTGTAGAGAGTGTTTGCTGGATGTCTAACTGGCGTGTGTGTGTGTGTGTGTGTGTGTGTGTGTGTGTGTGTGTGTGTGTGTGTGTGTGTGTGTGTGTATCAGATGGTGCAGCAGGCGGGGCAGGTGTGGTTCCCCGACTCGGCTTACAAAACCGCTCAGGCCATGAGGGACTTTAACAGAGAGAAACTTCCACTCATGGTGTTCGCCAACTGGAGAGGTTTCTCCGGCGGCATGAAGGGTATCAAAGATCTCCACGTTCTTACACTATTGTACTGTTCAGTGACTGATGACAACCAAAAGCATGTTGTTGGAAGTGAATCATCCAGTGCAGGTCATCACACAGCAGTGATTATAGATGTTCTCGTTTGTAAGACATGTACGACCAGGTGCTGAAGTTTGGTGCCTACATTGTGGATGCCCTGAGGGAGTTCCATCAACCTGTGCTGGTCTACATCCCCCCACATGCTGAGCTGAGAGGAGGATCATGGGTAGTGATCGACCCCACCATCAACCCACAGTACATGGAGCTCTATGCTGACAGGGAGAGCAGGTGAGTTCAGGAATCTGATTGGTTCCTTAAGTCTCTATGCTCACACTCACACACACACACACACACACACACACACACACACACACACACTCACACACCACTGTGTATCTCTGTGTGAAGAGGAGGTGTGTTAGAGCCGGAGGGAACCGTGGAGATTAAGTTCAGAAGGAAGGATCTGCTGAAGACTATGAGGAGGATTGACCCTGAGTTCTCCCAGCTGACTCAGCAGCTCAGTGAGTGAACTTTTATGTTCCACTATTTGTGTGTGTGTGTGTGTGTGTGTGTGTGTGTGTGTGTGTGTGTGTGTGTGTGTGTGTGTGTGTGAGAGCTAGCAGTGTAGTATATGATGCTCTGTATACTAACAGTGTTGGTGATGTCATTCTTGTCAGGTTCTGCAGATCTTTCGGAGAAGGAGCGGAGTGAGGTGGAGGCTCAGCTCAGAGCCAGAGAGGAGTTTCTGATGCCCATCTACCACCAGGTGGCCATACAGTTTGTCGATCTCCACGACACACCCGGGAGGATGCAGGAGAAAGGAGTCATCACGGTAACGTATACTGTTATCTTCAGAAATACAAATTCTCTATAATACACATGAGCTTTTATTTGACTCTATTAATTCATTATCAGTCAGGACCCTCAGGTGTAGTGGTGAGAAGGTTATGACAGACACGAGATTAATAGATGTGGAGTAAATTCTATAGTTATGTTGTAAAGCTGTAGATGTTTTACGCAGGATATCTTGGACTGGACGAACGCTCGCTCTTTTTTTTACTGGCGTCTGCGGCGGCTCCTGCTGGAGGAGAAGGTGAAGAGCGAAATCGTGCAGGCCAACAGAGACCTGAGCAACGGCCATATCAAGTCCATGCTGCGCCGCTGGTTCATCGAGACTGAAGGAACCGTCAAAGTGAGACAAATTCCTGTTTTTCAAAACCAAATAACATTTATTCTGATTCTGATCTAAATGATGTGTCCTCCCCGAAGTCTCTTTACGAGCTTGTGAAGGAGAATCATGAAGTTCTTCTTATTCAATGTGTATGTATTCAGGCTTATCTGTGGGACAATAATAAAGGTGGTGCAGTGGCTGGAGAAACATCTGTCCAGCAGGAGGGGCTGCGTTCAGCCATCAGAGAGAACATCAATATCTAAAGAGGGACTACGCCATTAAACACATCCGCAGGTAACCCACTGGGTTTGTATACAAACATCAGTTCACCTTTAAATGTGTACACTGGATCAGTTAATTCCAGATTCCTGTCACTTATTGTGGGCTGTTTCTGGGGTTCCGCAGTCTCATGGAGGCGAATCCAGAAGTGGCGATGGACTGCATCATGCACATGGCTCAGAACATCACTCCATCTCAGAGAGCTGAAGTTTCCCACCTGCTGGCCACCATGGACAACACGACCAGCAGCAGCTCACACTAACACACGCTAAACACACCGCTCAGCAGGCATTCAGTAGCCCGGGTGCCAGCGCTTACGTAGGTAAAGGGCAGGTAAGAAGAAAAGAACAAGGAGATTGTGGTGTCTGAGGGATCTGAGGATCAGACTGCACTCTTTGGGCATTTCACCTGGAGAACATTGTGACAGGTTGTTTTATTAAATATTCCTATAAGTTGTTTGAACGTGATGTATTCTACACCGGTGTGGCCTTCAAATGATCTACCACTAACCCCAAACACCTCCACTTCCTTCCAGACGCTCTTCCTGTCTTCCACACGTTTCTGTCTCGTCTTGCACACTGTATTGATCCTCATGGATTATTCAGTATTTATATTTAGAAAGCTGATTCTAGACTCTGCAGAGCTTCATCCTCATCAATCCTCATAAACGCACAATCTTCAGGAGAAAAGCTCAACTCTGCAGTGTGAACGAGTGTTACACGATCATGCTATTATCAGTATAGCAGGTTGTGTGTTGTGTATTTTACGCACAATCGTAATCCATGTTTATTCAGGGAAACCGTGCCAAAGAAACAAAGTGCTTTATATCTAGTGTTTAATGTAGCAGTGTTTGTGAGAAGCACTAAACCTGTGAGAGTCGTTTAGCAGCTTTTCATGTGTTTTAGAAAAAACTCCTGCCAGCATTGCCTTTCAGCTCATTTCAGTGGTGAAACATTTCAGGGAGACTCGAGTGTGATGTATGTTTTTACCTGAGATCAGTAGTGAGAGCTGCAGCTACACATGAGCTGTAGAGAGTGTGTGTGTGTGTGTGTGTGTGTGTGTGTCACTACGGCTCTGGACGGAGAGAAAACATGCAGTAGTATCGAGTTTAGAAAATGTTTTACTAAAGTGCCTGATTTTTTATTGTCCATCAGTAAAAAAAAAAAAAAACTTATGATGTTCACCTGAAATAAATGTTCAGACACACGTGATGTTTTTGTGTTGATTTAGTCAGTGTTGTGTGTGTGTGTGAGGGGAATTTCTGAAATACACCGCACTGATGTTATAAGGATCTGCTTATAAAATGCTGGGGGAAAGTCCTTTAATATGTAGAAGAATCCGCCGTGAGAGGACATTTTTGGACATACACAGATTATGTACAAGCACAATTTCCTCCATAGCTCCATATTCCACTCTTCATCTCCTCACTATAAATATAATAATGATCAGTAATTCCAGAGGAGTCGCTTCCTATTACACCACAGAAGACACACGAGCTACAGAAAACACACTGACATGCAAACAAAAAATACCGGATCCTTTTTACTACAAAGGAAGTAGTTACAAGTGTACACCAAGCACCTGAGGGGGCCAAGCACCAAACTTTAACCTCGAGATCAGACGACTTTCTAGGACAGTTATGTGCTGATCATTGATACGACATCGTCAATAAGGTTATGACCTAACTATGACTGACCCTTGTGAGATACAGTTTATCATGACCAGTATGAAGGTGTGTAATGACCGCACATGCCTGCTCTGGAATGGTTCAAAAGGAGTGAAGGTTTTAATAAAACATGATGCAGACAAAAGAAAACAGAGGTCTTTATGTGTGTGTGTGTGTGTGTGTGTGTGTGTGTGTGTGTGTGTGTGTGTGTGTGTGTGTGTGTGAGAGAGACTCAGGTGCACGTTAAAGTTCTGTTTCCAAATGAATGTTACTTTATCTGATATATTGAACATTATGTACGTTT
>JBCEWE010002059.1:0-19382 GCA_039877035.1 Silurus lanzhouensis | reverse complement strand
CACACAGCATCATCCCAGCTTGCCAATACAGGGCTTAACCTGGTATCAACCGCACCTAGACACCAAACCGCACCAAACCTACTGCGCCACCTCTGTGTCATAGGCTCTTTTTTTTGGAGGGGTTTATCTGTCGCATTACATCAACCGCATCTTAATAAAGCAGAACTGCAGGCACAGGGAGGGGTTCGAACCAGGTATCAACCACCAAAGATATAACATGCCAACCCAACCTGTCCACATCAGCCCTAGCTATTTTTTGTTTGGGAGGAGGTCTTTTGTATTCCACCACCTAACGGTTTAATAATGCATAACAGCAGGCCAAGAGGGGCTTGAACCGTGCATCTACCAACAACAGTTAAGGATTACCAAAGCTGAGCACCAACCTGTTGAGCACCACTCACAAGGAAACATCTTACTGAGGAGGATTATCAGCTGCATTACACCACCTGCAACTTAACTAAGAGACACAGAGGGCTAAGATGGAAACTCGACCAATGACCCAATCAGACAAGGACATAAACGCCTGAGTTCTTTCTTTAAAATGTACATCACAACCAATACATTCATCCGTCCCAAAAGCAGATAACTAAAACATCCAACATGGATGCAATGCAATTAGAGTAAGTTACATTATAAACAAAATTCCTCTTAATACACAATATCATTAACCGAACCCTTTATAGTACATCAGAAACCAAAGCCACACCCCACAAACAAACTAATTTCATATATAATATAATTGCATTATAAACAAAGCCCGTAATACATTACCTCGTAAACCAAAGGTGTCCTGAAACATCAAAACACTACATCATAAATCAAGCCCTCCCCAAACACTATATCATAAACCAAGCCCCTCCCACTACCTTGTACCTACATTCACATCAGAAAAATCATAACCAATCATAGCAAGGCTGTAGGGTAAAGCATAGCACTCTTCAGGTTTCTTTCAGGTTTTTGGATGTGGGTCTTGAGCAAACAATTGGCATCGGGCTTAGATGAGATCCATGATGACAATGAGGACGATGATGATACTGTGAACGATGAGTAAAGGAGCATGCAGGATCCTGAGTGGATGAGTGTGAATCCTCTTTCACTTAAAAATAGACAAGACTCCATTCTGCACTCACACTTTTACTGTCTGTTTTATTTCCAGTGTTTATTACTTACAAAAGAGAGAATGTTTAAAAGTCTTCAAATTTAGCAAATCTTGTATCTCATGTAACAAAATGACTTTGTGAACTTAAATGCCTTATAATAAAAAATTGTGTACTAGTATTAATTGCAGCATAACCCTAAAGTATTACTCACACAAGTTGTGAATTCTGTTTTGAGTTATAGGGCTTACTTTTTTATGATTACAATTTTATTGGTTAAAATACAATGTGTACCTTTTACCCATTTATAGTTAGGGAATGTGGAATGTCTGCAAACAAGTTAGTTAGTTCTTGTTCTCGCTTACGTTAGCTATAGACATTATATAGTCCTTCCTTCAGGTTGCTTTTCTCACTTTTTAAAATAAAACTTTTGTCCTAAAGATGCCAGAAAGCTTGACCACCACCATCACAATATTTATAATGATCTTAGTTGGTGGTGTTTTTGGGGGTTTTCTTTGGTGTTGGCAACATTTTCTTTTAAGAAATTAAGACAAATTTACACTAGTGTGAACATGTGTTTAATGTGGTAAACATTTACACACTAATTAAAATAACCAAAATAATGTTTATGAATAAGTACAAGCACAGGAAGAAAAACAATGACCAAAGTCAGACATTCCTGCACACCCGATGACACTTTTTTAAATAAAATGATCACTTCAATTGACTATTTTAGTAGATCCTGCATAGGTTTCTAAGTCTCAGAAAGCCTGCATAGTTAGCGATCAGAGAACTGGAAAGCACAAGATTCAGTGTTACAGCTGCTTAATGGTGGCGTATTTGTACACGGTTAGTTTTTTCTTGTGTTTGCAGCCTGAACGATCTACAAAAGTCTTGTATTTTGAAACACTTAATACGTATTAATAGTAAAGTTCATGTTAAATAGAAAGAAATAAAAACACAGCAATCTTTGCAGATCGGTTTGATTCAATTCTATTGAAATTGTATTTATACTGAGCTTTTAACCCCAAAGAACCAAAGTATCCCAAAAGACCAACATTGAATTAAAGTCTGATATCTTGTGCAGTGAAATAGAATGAAAATATTTTTTTTTATCTGAACGTCACTCAATTTTGATGCAAATGAAACCTCTAAACTGCATATAAATCAAGTGTGATATGTTGGATATGTTGTGATGTGTTCTGCTTGTCTAGAAAAGAGTTTCATCATAAGGAAAAAGTGTATGTTGAAACGTTCTCAGGATCGCAGATTAGCAAAAATGATTTCACAGAGTCTCTGACAGACTTCTAACCCTGCTGACCTCCTGTTCAAACACCTTAGTTTCTAATTTATGATTTAATGCCACAAATGGCAGCCTCCTGAGATATATGAAATATATAAAATTTAAAAAATATATAATATATATGAAGTACGATTACGGGTTAACATTTATCTTTGTTGTTATTTATGCTTTTTTTAATAACATTTTTTATTTTACAGAAGAAAAGTCAACGTCATATTATTCAATGTTGAGTTTCAAACAGGTGATGTGGAGTTAAAATTAGTTTCCCTGTTAGCAATTTCTTCCCCAAAATGTAAACACAGGAGTGTGTTTGTTACATTCTTGCCAATTTTCTACCCAATCATTTGTTTTTGAGAGCGTAAAATGTTGCCATTCGCGCAAATAACGTAAACATTTCAAAACAATTTACGCCAGCGAAAGCAAACGTCGTTTTCGAAATGATTCCACACAAATTCCATTAAAAAAAATATCTCCATCCGCAAAAGGCGCTGACGTGACCTCAGCAAGACTGGCAATATCGATCTGTCTGTGCTGTAACGTGCAGTCTTGTAAAGAGGCGCGCAAATAATTCACTGTACATCACTGAATGTGATGAGTTAAAAAAAAAATAATGTGCACCTTTCGTTTACATTTATCAGCAGGTGCCTTTATTCAGGTAGAGGATAAACCCTGATCCTTTCTCACCAGATCACAGAGTAGAAGTACAGGTCAGTGTACAAAACATCGCTTAGGAGGTAATGTAAGAAAACACCAAGGCACAAATAAGCACCTTAAATGGTGGTTTCAAACAAAAAAAAAAAATACCTTTTTAAAGAAAATATTGTTGTGCATGTGGACAGTGTCCAAGAGGAATTAGAAATCCACTGCTTATATTTCTCTTAATTTTATCTTCGCGGTTGGAATGTCTTTGCATAGAATTTTTTATTTTTCTGGAAGACAAAATTCATTTCACTATGATTCTAGCTTGGATATAAATAGAAAGTATTGTGCATACTGATGTAAACAAACACTGTATTGGTATTATATTCATTGGTCTGTTTAAAAAATAAATTTAAATCTACTTCATTTGGATATGATAAAAATGTAAGACGCGATGAAGAAAGAAATACCCGTGAAAAGGTTTCGAGGAAAGGCCCCACAGGAATACTGGGAATGTTTCAGAAGTGTGTGCTGGCACATTAATACACAGATCATTAATACTCCTGTTTCCTCAGAGGATTTACAAAGTGTACACACGCTGAATGTGTTATCCGAATACTGCTGTAAAGCAACATTAAAGTGAGAAGAAACCGGAACCCTGAGTTTAGAAGTGTTAAAGGCAATCTATATCTAAATAATCACTATTAATAGAGAGTAAAAAAAAGCAAAAGTTAAAAAAGCAAAAGTAAAAAAATTCAGCTCCTGGTTTAGATAATAAGTGTTGGTCCTTGGTTGTGTATTTCATTCACTCGTTAACACGCACTCACTATCTATTAACTTATCCTAGGAGAAAAGACGTTCCTATGTTACAGGAAGTGCTTTTAGAATCGCTCAGCCTTAATCGCGTTTCTTAGTGCTGGGTTTGTAGTAGATCACCGTCGCAGTCACCCACAAGTTTAGAACCGTCATGGCCACAAAGCGGATCAGAACTGTGGGGAGGAAGAGGAGAGGGTGTTAAAAGACTCACCACCACTGCTTCAACTAATGCTACTAGAGGTCAACCGATACATCGCGTTTTGCCGATTGCTTAAACTACAGGCAAAAATCCATAACTATAGTTTTTCGGGTTGCTTCATACAGTATGAGAGCGGCCTCTAGAGGCGAATCACTGATACCATGTGCTGTTTATTTGAAGTGTCTTTATTTTTTGTTTATTATGAATATCTCTTTTTATTTATTTGTGTTACTTTTTTGTTTCCGTTTAAATGAATGCTTTTTATCTCACTCAATATTTATTATATAATGCAACTATTCATATTTATTTCATTTAGCACATTTTTATGATTCCGGACAGTTTTTGTTTTGTAATAAAGCACTATTTTACATAGAGTTTGTTTGTTTGTTTGTTTTTTATGCAGTTTCTATTTTTTAACTATCGGTTGATTAATAGGTAATCGGCAAGTACGATTCAAAATAGCTATCGGTATCAGTAAAATCCACTATAGGTCGACCTCTAAATGGTACTACTACTGGCAATAATGACAACATAAACAAGTGCTAAAACATGATAATTACATAAATAAAATGTAAAAAAAAATCCACCTCACCCTGAGTGTCTCCGGTTGTCACCATCGTAGTGAAGATCCTCGCTGGATAAACCAACAGATCATACAGTCAGAGATTTTCCCCAAATCATTCTGCATCAGTTTTTACAAATGATTATTTCCATTTTTTATTTTTTTTTAAAAGGAAACAGACCTTCAGATGATGAATGATTGTAAACTCACCCAAACACGTGTACGATGCTAACGCCCAGGTTAAAGTGCTGACCTGTGCTGAGTCTTTCGACCTCCACAGACACCGAAGCTGCAGGAGTTTACTGCTGGCGCTGATGAGGGTACACACACTCTACAAACGCACACACACGATGAGACAGTGGAGAGAAAGATTTTACCAAGGGTGCCAATAATTCTGGAGGATCATTACAAGACTTTTGGTATGGTGCACGTGTACAGAATGCAATCCTTGTTTTACGTTTGGATCATAGTTCAAATCTTTCTCAAACATATTAAGTGGCAGACTACCAGTTTTTTACCCTCTGCCTCGTGTCACTGAAACACGGTTTGTACTGTGCATGTGCGAAAACTAAGATTTTGTTCTGCACATGTGTGAAATCAATGCCGCTTCCTGTCATCACCAGCTTCAAGAATTTCTCTTCTGAAAAGGAGAAATTCCTGACAATTCCAGGAAGCGAATGAATGAATGAAGGATGGAAGGAATTAAATTATTTATGAATAAATAAATAAATATCTTGTGTGTTTCTTAAATGCAGACATTTGTTAATGTATGCTTAACTATTTAAAACAGTTAAGTAGGACATATGTTTAGAAAATGTAATATTAAATGTAAAAAAACAACATACACAAACACACACTTATATACACATCTGTATTAACCAAACAGGGTCTAACAAATTTAATTAATCAGCTTCATTTGTGCTAATTTAAATGCCAACTCAATTAAATCAATAAATTAAAAAATGTATATTGTATTCATTTGATTTATTCATTTTATATATATATTTCACTTTTTATATGAATCAAGCAGACATTTTACAGTGGAACCCGCTTATCTCGACCTCGGTTACCTCGACAACCCTATTAAGTCGGCGTTTTTGAAGTGGAACCCCCAAATTCTCGCTTTGTTTAGCATTTTTTATCGGTTATGTCGCCGAACCCTAATATCTCGAGCACAACGGGGGAAAAATTTGTCGGTTATCTCGGTGCAGCCGCAGAAGAACTCGCGAAAGTGGCGGAAAAATCAAGTCTTACAGCTGCTACAGGTGTTGTATTGTATACTGGTGAATCTCTGCTGTTAGTTAGTGCACATATGCCTTTTGTTGTTAAATGTTATGCGATGAACGGGAGGCGAAAGCCGCGCTTGGCGGCGCGGAACGTGTGATGACCATCCAAAAGCATAGAATGAACACCGGCAGGATCGGGTGTCCGCGGTGCGCTTTGGGAAGAAATGCGCAGCCGTTGAGAGCGTGCCGGTGGGAAGACACGTACCGGGATACGCATGCGCGATAACAACGACCGCCGTGAACCAACATATACCAACAATAACGGACAGTGAGAGTGTGGAAGTTTAAATAGGAGCTGGTAATGATGATAAACGAGCACCATATGTGCGCGATTGAAGCGGAGCTTCAGAGAAAGCGGCCGAGAAAGCACCTGACACGCTGAAGGGGGCCGAAGGGGGCGTGGCAGGGAGATTCCTGACAGATAAACATGTACTGTATGTATTTTTATAGCATGCCTTCATCAAACAAATCGCAGCAACGCTGTTGTGTAAAAAAAAACCTTCACCCTGCACACTCATTTATTAACGCACATCATGTACATAAAGAAATTTCAAGCACGTTAATATACTGCCGCCATTTTGATTTTCGTTTATCTCGATCATCGGTTACCTCAATGCTTTTTGGCGACCCCCTAGGACATCGACATAACCGGGTTCCACTGTATTTAAAATTGCTTTTAAAAATTTAAACTGTTGATGTTCACAAATGTTAAATAATAATAAACCATGTTAATAAAAAATGTACCGTTACACCTTCTGTAGTTCACTTTAATGAGAGATGGAGACTAGTACGTTTGAATCTGGTACATTTGCCATAAATAATCATACCAGCAGAAAATGTTAGGTCTAAAATGCTTACTAGATATTTATATTTATCAAGTGTGTATTTATACTATAAACAGATGTTGGCAGATGTTCTCACCATGGCCATGTCGATGACCCATTTCTCCAAGGTGAGTAGTTTCCAGCCGCCTACAAACCTGGTAGAGTGGCGTTAAGGAGTCAGAACTGAGGCGAGGACACTTAACAACAGTAATCTTTAAATGAAAAATAGTTACGAATCTCAAGCTTGGGAAAAATGTGACGCAACAATCCCGCAATATGCTGGAACTTTCAAGCAGGAAAAACGAGGCGAGCTGAGACAAGATGAGAGCGCTGGTTGAAACTTAATTCAAATGAAATAGAAGGAAAGTGGGCGGAGCTTCCAGGGAATCCAGTACAACAAAACAGCTATTATGTTTTTTTTTTAAGCAGCTAGCCTGGGGTCATGCAATGTGAATGTGTGTGTGTGTGTGTGTGTGTGTGTGTGTGTGTCTAAGGATACATGGCCACGTAGATGAGACTGTGCTTCGTGTTTCTATTATAGTGCAGGATGAGAATCATCAGAATCACATCTGCAATCACACACACACACACACACACACACACACACACACACACACACACACACACACACACACACACACACACACAGACAGACAAAGATAGATAAATTTAGTAGAATGTTAAACACCCACACATACACTCTCTTACACACCATTAGACCAAATAACATACAGGTCATTCGCTTCTCACCTTGCGCAATGAGGATGGGATACTCCAAGTACGTAGGAGGAGGATAATCATAGTACATCTGATAGGAGACGAAGACTATAAACCTACAAAGAGAGAGAGAGAGTGTTAGAGAAAGAGAGAGAGAGAGAGAGAGAGAGAGAGAGAGAGAGAGAACTTCTTAATTAACATATTTTTACTTCAAATTTCTATTCCACTTATACCACAGCAATTAACTACCTGTTCAACCTGTGCAATCACTTCTGCTGTCTGATGGGCAAATCTGAGAGTTTTAGGAGGAGCTTCTTCCCGCAAGCTATCAGACATTTTAATGTGAGCGTGCCCATCTAAATGATCTCATAAGTCTCTTGTGCTCAGTTCTCCAATCATTCATCATCCTCGTGTTCATTCTGCACAGCACCTTAAATATTCGCCGTTACTGTTACTGTTTTTGGTGTGTTATACCTCATTACATTTTGTACTTCCCTTTCACACAACTATATTTACACTATTTTTTTTAATACCAGTTTATCATTATCTAATATTTTTTTATTTATTTCCTCTTTAATTTTTTTGTTTCTTTTCTCATTTTTTAGTCCCTTCTATCTAACCCTTTCTATGTTTGCGACAAATAAAAATCTTGAAATCTTAAAATCAATAACACTTTTATCCTCATTCTGAGCTACTTTCTCCCTATATTCTCACTCAGTCACTCTGACCTTCTGCATATTGTTGTTCCCAGATCCCATCTTTCATCAGTGGGGCCAGGATTTTTTTTTTTCTATTATGGCACTTAAGCTATGAAACTCCTGGCCCTTGACAACCACCTTCATCTAGGACTTTAAATGCCAGCTCGAAACCTATTCATTCTCCCAGTATTACCAGAATCCCTGTGTTCTTTGTTATGGATTTGTTTGTTTGCAGAATTTTTATAAAACCAATATATGCAACTGCATTGGCTTTTTGTTCAGGTCTGGGCAAATATATAATCCATATGATTGTTGATTTTCATGCACTGACCTTTACAGTGATGCGTTCTTGAGCTCAGGAAAGGTACTTTATAAATTATCAATCTTCTTGATCTTCTAAATAACAACAACAACAACAACAACAACAATAATAATATTCTTATTTACAGCCATGTTTGTTGCTGTGGAACATACGTTAGTTTGTTCCTGTTCTCGAGTCAGTTCTTGTTTACGATATAGCAGTTATAAACAGCCGTTCCCTCACCCGCTTCTCTTTTCCGTCCCTTGTTAAAGAATTGCAGCTTGTCTTGTACCAATTAATCCCTGGAAACTGTAGGAAACCTTATAACCTCAATCTTTGATTCTTTCTTTAAACGTTACAGAACAGAAAAACCACCACATCATCAATTACACACACGTCTGATGAGCTGTTACTATGGAAACGAGGAATACTGTTAAAGATGCTGCAATAGAAAACTTGTGACCAATCACATTCGAGAGCTCAACATACACTTAAGTCTTATACACAGTGAAAAGTGTGAAACTCCAGAACAGGAAGTTGTGCGGTGGTTTTTCGTTGTACTGCTACTCATTTCCTGCGCAACCGGAAACAACCGGCACAATCGCTATAAGCAATAAACGGTTCCTAAAGCACACATATAATAACTCACATCTAATTAACATCTAACATCACAGTCTAGAAGATCTTCAGTGGATCAGTGGATTGTAGCTTTATTTTGATTTTTTTTTTTTTTTTTTTTGGTGGGGGGCTTCTTGATCGGTACTTTCCCCTGGTGATGTCAGAGTGGGACAAGTCTGAGGACCATCTCGTAACAAATGACAATCAAGTGACAAATCAGCACCATGATGATGGTGATGATGAAGAGCCCATTGAAACTTGTGCTTAAAAAAAGGTCCCAACAATGCAGAATTCCCCATGCATGTGTTAGTGCAGTGGTGTGTATGAGATGATCAGAGGATTTTACCCGGTGAGCTCGAGCAGCAGGCTGTTCAAACTCACTCCCGTGCTCGTCTTCGCCTTCATCAGCACACGATCTGGGGCAACTTCAGCACCATGCACACGAACAACGTGCTGAAATTTGCGGCATGCAGCAGCAGCAAGTCGCCCTCCATCCTGTCCTTCTGTCCCACCACACACACAAATCCTTCTCTACACTCCTCGATTCCTAATAAATCACTTCGCAATAAGCGGAAAAGCGCTGAAATCTCTTCCGCCCACGTCAGAGGCCCACAGCGGCATCCGTAGCTTCGGCGGGTTGCCAAGTTTGTGATTTTCATTTTTCTCCCCCTGATTTGGGCCCGTGTGAGGCATTTGAACATCACCGCGAACATCTCAAATATATCTAACACTTCTTATAGCTTACATGATGGGACGTGTTCCAATTGCCATATAGCATCCAATGGCCAATTCCCCCCCCCCCCCCCCCATTTGTGTATATTAGATGTGACCCTTTAAAATCATTTAAAAACTCAACATTTTGTTATCCACGTTGGCTTTAGAGACATTTCTTTTCTTTCAGTGTGCAGAAAATAATGTATAAAAATACAAATATTTGTATTTAATATCCTCAAAAACATTGGGTCGTGATAACGAGAAAACAAGTTTTGTTACGTCGAGATCACGAGAACTTTTGTTATGGTGAGAAAATTAAGTCGCGGTCATGAGAAAACAACTCGTCGAGATCGCGAGAAAATGATGTCGTGATAGCGAGAAAACAAGTAATAAATAAATATAT
Organism: Silurus lanzhouensis; assembly: GCA_039877035.1. Lineage (NCBI taxonomy): Eukaryota > Metazoa > Chordata > Actinopteri > Siluriformes > Siluridae > Silurus > Silurus lanzhouensis. The sequence continues at coordinate 9,205 of JBCEWE010002059.1, read as the reverse complement.
ATATAATTCATGGCTTCTTAGGACTTCCATAAATATGAGTTGTACTTCAACAAAAAATTGTACATACATTTTGTACATAAATCACTGCAAAATCTTCAGCAAATCATCTTATTTTATAAAATAGATATTTCTGCTTCCCTGATTTGATTGCCTGAGTAGTGTTTCATGAGTGCAGATATTTCCTTAACCCCGGAATAACCAAACCAGGGCCCGTGGGCCAAAGTATTGAGCTTTGATTGGGCCGTGCCATATATTAAAAGGGAAAAATGGGGGGAAATGGCTTATCTCTTCGATTTATGTTATAAACACCATTTCTTTATCAATCTTGTCGTTTTATTTGTCAAAATTGACGATTTGCAGAGTTCAACTGAAATTCCCAAATAATGAAGTGCAGAAACCCTGGATTGTGCCTGTGTAATAATATCACTAATATACTCTTTGTAGACTTTTATTTGCATGTCATTTAATTCAATACAATTAATTTTTATTGGTATAACGCTTTTAACAAATAGCTGTATTAGGTATTGAACTCTATTGTACTATAAACTGGATTTTTTTTCTATGTTTTTATCGTACTGTAAATCTCACAGAAATAGAACACTGAATAGAAACATGCTTTCTATTTATTTATTACTAAATATTATGAAACCATAATTGAGGGGAACCATGCCAACTTTTATTTTGATATAATAGAGTTGGGTAATAGGGCAACATTTACTTTCAGCCTACATCCCTCATTCAAGTTAGATTTTTGGCCCTTCATAGAAAAAAGTGTGGGCACCATACCATACCATACCATACCATACCATACTATACTATACTATACTATACTATACCATACTATACTATACTATACTATACTATACCATACTATACTATACTATACTATACTATACCATACTATACTATACTATACTATACTATACCATACTATACTATACTATACCATACTATACTATACTATACTATACTATACTATACTATACTATACCATACTATACTATACTATACTATACTATACCATACCATACCATACTATACTATACTATACCATACTATACCATACTATACCAGTATAGTATATACTATACTATACTATACCATACTATACTATATTATACCATACTATACTATACTATACCATACTATACTATACTATACTTTACTATACTATACTATACTATACCATACTATACTATACTATACTATACTATACTATACTATACTATACCATACCATACTATACTATACTATACTATACTATACCGTACTGTACTGTACTGTACCGTACCGTACCGTACCGTACCGTACCATACCATACCATACTATACTGTACTGTACCGTACCGTACCATACTATACTATACTATACTATACTATACTATACTATACCATACTATACCATACTGTACCGTACTATACTTTACTATACTATACTATACTATATTATACTATACTATACTATACCCTACTATACTATACTATACTATACCATACTATACCATACTATACTATACTATACCATACCATACTATACTATACTATACTATACTATACTATACTATACTATACCATACCATACTATACTATACTATACTATACTATACTATACCATACCATACCATACTATACTATACTATACCATACTATACTATACCATACTATACTATACTATACCATACTATACTATACTATACCATACCATACTATACTATACCATACTATACTATACTATACCATACTATACTATACTATACTATACCATACCATACTATACTATACTATACCATACTATACTATACTATACTATACTATACCATACCATACTATACTATACCATACTATACTATACTATACCATACTATACTATACCATACCATACTATACTATACTATACTATACTATACTATACTATACTATACTATACCATACTATACCATACTATACTATACCATACCATACTATACTATACCATACTATACTATACTATACTATACTATACTATACTATACTATACTATACTATACTATACTATACCATACTATACTATACTATACCATACCATACTATACTATACTATACTATACTATACTATACTATACTATACCATACTATACTATACTATACTATACCATACTATACTATACTATACCATACTATACTATACTATACTATACCATACTATACTATACTATACTATACTATACTATACTATACTATACTATACCATACTATACTATACTATACTATACTATACTATACTATACCATACTATACTATATTATACCATACTATACTATACTATACCATACTATACTATACTATACAATACTATACCATACTATACTATACTATACCATACCATACTATACTATACTATACTATACTATACCATACTATACCATACTATACTATACTATACTATACTATACTATACTATACTATACTATACCATACTATACCATACTATACTATACTATACCATACTATACTATACTATACCATACCATACTATACTATACTATACTATACTATACTATACCATACCATACTATACCATACCATACTATACTATACTATACCATACTATACTATACTATACTATACTATACTATACCATACTATACTATACTATACTATACTATACTATACTATACTATACCATACTATACTATACTATACTATACTATACTATACTATACTATACTATACTATACCATACTATACTATACTATACTATACCATACTATACTATACTATACCATACTATACTATACCATACTATACCATACTATACTATACTATACTATACTATACTATACCATACTATACTATACCATACTATACTATACTATACTATACTATACTATACCATACTATACTATATTATACCATACTATACTATACCATACTATACTATACTATACAATACTATACCATACTATACTATACTATACCATACCATACTATACTATACTATACAATACTATACCATACTATACCATACTATACTATACTATACTATACTATACTATACTATACTATACCATACCATACTATACCATACTATACTATACTATACCATACTATACTATACTATACCATACCATACTATACTATACTATACTATACTATACTATACCATACTATACTATACTATACTATACTATACTATACTATACTATACTATACTATACCATACCATACTATACTATACTATACCATACTATACTATACTATACTATACCATACTATACTATACTTTACTATACTATACTATACTATACTATACTATACCATACTATACTATACTATACTATACTATACTATACCATACCATACCATACCATACTATACTGTACCGTACCGTACTATACTATACTATACTATACTATACTATACTATACTATACCATACTATACCATACCGTACCGTACCGTACCATACTATACTTTACTATACTATACTATACTATATTATACTATACTATACTATACCCTACTATACTATACTATACTATACTATACTATACCATACTATACCATACTATACTATACTATACCATACTATACTAAACTATACTATACCATACCATACTATACCATACTATACTATACTATACTATACCATACCATACTATACTATACCATACTATAACCATACCATACTATACTATACCATACTATACATACCATACTATACAACATACCATACTATACTATACTACTATACTATACCATACCTATACTATACTATAATACTATACTACATACATAATACTAATAATACTATACTATACTATACTATACCGTACTGTACTGTACCGTACCGTACCGTACCGTACAGTACATACAGTACTATACTGTACTGTACCGTACCGTACCATACTATACTATACTATACTATACTATACCATACTATACCATACCGTACCGTACTATACTATACTTTACTATACTATACTATACTATATTATACTATACTATACTATACCCTACTATACTATACTATACTATTATAGGCACCTCTACTATACCCCACTGTGAGGCAATAAGCTGAAGTATTAAGAACTAAGCCCAGACCAGTGTTACAAAACCCCACAGAAACACATAAAGAGACATCCAAAGCAAAATGAAAAAATATTGCGTTTGCCTCTATTTATTCAGTTCAAAACAAATACTGTTACAAGACAAAAAAGATACATTTGTTTTTAAAAGCAATCTTGGCAACAATTTTTTTTTTATATAACAATTTCATAATAAAAAGACAAAAAAAGATCATTATCATTATTATTCCTGCTGTTTTCCTTTTCTTCATTTAGAAAAGAAATGAATAAACGTGGGCCGAATGCCTCTCTTCAGGCTACCCTGTTCAAAGAGCCACGTTCCTTCTGTTTTTCTTAATTTATTTGCAAATGCAAACACTTGTCATTAATAAATAATACTATAAAATGTTTTGCGAGTACGATTTACACGGACGGAGTGAGCATGGGGGGGATGTTGTGTGAAATACGAACAATCAAAGTTGACGGAAGTTTGGTGTCACTTTAGCGATTTGTGATTCGAAATGTGATCCCTTTGATTCGCTACCGAGCGGCTACAACACTGACCACAGACTAGAACAGAGTGGGATATTGTTTGGTGTGTCCAAGAAAAAAAAGAAAAGACAAAACTTTTGATTAGTCCTTGCATTCCGCAAATGATTCAGTAGATTCAATGGAAGGGAGAAAAGCAATATATACATCAGCATGAGGATGTTTTTTAGTTTTTAGATAATTTTTTTTGTGTGTGTGTGTGTATGTGTGTGTGTAATTTTTGTTTTTGTTCTCTCTCTTTTTCTTTTTTTTTTTTTTTTTTTACAAAGTCTACGATTTGTAACATCAGACTGCTGGACAGCAGAAGCGACAGTTAAGGCAGCTTTTTTCACCTGCAAAATTTATTTTCACAAAAAATTGTGTTTTTATATTAATGTTTTTGTTTTTCGTCATTGTCCGCTTCACAGAGTGCACTAAGAGTTTGTAAGGGTTTGTGGTTGCATAACTCTGGCTGTGGGTGATTTCTTGGTGGCTTGTACAGCTTGATTGTATAACGTCTGGCCTGCGGAACACACAATGCTCCAAAAACGTAGGTCCAGACCTGATTAATCAATACAGTGTAGTCACATCTAACCTTCTGAACCCCGTCAGAACTCTGACTGAAAAAAGTTTAGCATTTTGATGTTACATGGTAGCTTTCATGATGAATTGGCTAACGTTTTATCACGTGTTGTGATAGTGTTTGTTAAAATGACACGCTGCTTATAATTCATCAGACGGTACAAATGCTGAGATTTTGTATTGGACCATTGATATGACGACGCAAATTTCAGCGAACACGATTAGTGGCACCAAGAAAAGCGTTCATACTCTGATAATGTTAATGAAAAAAGCCGTAGTAGTAGTAGGCATACCGTAAATATGCTCAAGACTATGATAATAATGTAATGCAACAAAATACTAGCATAGTGTGTTTTACTGTGATTGCTGAAATTCAGATTAGCTGCTTTTTAAAACAAGCAAAAAAAAAAAATCAGAGATTGTCTGAGATTTTTGGAAAGTAAATAAAAAATTATAAATTTGTAACAAAGGGTCAATAACTGAAAATAAAATTGTCCTGAAGCAAATGTGATTGTTACTCGACATGTTAATTTCCTTGTGAAATGTGTTCAGCTATGTCACGTGTTCCTCGTTATTTTTACTCTTCCCAGTGTGCTGAGTGTTTTGACATGTCACATGCTTGTGTGGCCAGAATTTGGTCATTTTTGCACATTTCGCAGGATGTTGGAGATTTTTGGAAAGTACATAAAAAAAGACGATTCATCTGTAGCGAAGCGTCAATAACTTAAATTAAATAAATAAGACAAACTACGACAAGAAGATCTAATTCTTACAATGTAAGGTACTAAAAGACAACACAGGGCTCTCTCACTGATTACATACATTTCTTGAACGATGGCGGAAGAGAACAAGTCAAACCCGAATGTTATTCCAATTACACTTGGTGGCAATGCGAGACTCAATTAGGGGAAAAATTCAATTTAACTAGTTGACACTTTTATGCCCACTGTGTGAACTCAGGAGAAAAGACAAACCTTTGTATCTGGAAGTTATGTGTCATGTCAAATGAGTTTCTATTTGGTTGGATCTGGTTGGATTGATAATGGATAGAAGTCCATTTGACATGATTCAACTTTCAGATTACTGCACCTGGATGACTGAGAATCTTCACAGACACAACACTTTGTATATTGTGCACTGATAAAACAGTCCACCAATAATAGTCTAAAATGACACACTATCTGTTTCTATTTATCCCGTTAATGTTGCGAGTCCGGCTCTACACTTAGAACCTGATTCACTCACACTATCTGAATTCAATCGAGTGTTAATTCGATCCAAATGACTTTCTAATTGGTCGCTGGTTGTTCTTCCGTATTAAATTGGAGTGGGTGGGTGGTGGAACTACCACATTGTAGAGTTGTATTTTGTACTTTGTAACTGTACTTTTTATTCGAGATGCTCCTGTCCTGGGGTCAGGCTCACAAATATTCCACTATACCATGTTACTGGCATTATCTGTGGACCAAGATTTTAGCCTTTCAAGCTTTGAGTCATCTTCAAACATGTGGACATAAAAGTTTCTGGCTGCTAATGTATAATATTTTCAAAAAAATCAAACCACCTGAACAGGTTTCAATTCTGGTAATAAAATCCATCAGCAGATTTGATAAACAACAAAAATCCAGAATTATGTCAAACTGACGATCCAAATCCAAAACTTATCCAAATAATTTAGTATCAGCATATATAGAATGGGCCCGGGGTTGACGTACGGTGGTACCATGACAACAAAGCCTGTTAATAACCACTGCGGCTATTATCAAAGGTGGCTAGCTAGTGCTGTACTTTTTATGTTTTCACGTTTTGATATTTCTTACATGCAGCGATTACATGTGGAAATGTTGTCCAAACAACAGCGATACTCTGTGAAGTTTACAAAAGCTTTCAGTTATTCAGATTTTTACGGAAAACTCATTACTAATTACTAAATATATCGGTAATCATTGAGTGATTAGCGCATGGTTTCTAGTTTCAGTTCACAAATCTAGCATCATAAAATAAACGGTTTTATGATCTTTAACGGCCTTTTAGATTTGTGAAAATAAAAAAAAATAATAAAAAAATTCATGTAGCATTATTGTTAATATTCCTGCGAGCTGCTGGCCTTCAATACTAACAGGGAGCAAAAATAAACAAATACTGTATATTCTCTCAGTGTAAAGCCACAAAAATGACATAAGTGGCATTTTAATAGACACAATAGAGTTTTTTATGTAACACACTTTGGTTTGTTTGGATTTGTCGAGAGCCCACAGTGCGTGAATCTTTCCTTGAAGCCTTTCTTTCTCTGGCTTATCAAGGACAGCACTTGCTTTTGCAAAACACACACACACACACACACACACACACACACACACACACACACACACACACACACACACACACAAGCACACACTTTTTATGCTGGTGTCATTGTCTTGTCTGCATGAAACCACAGACACTACAGCAGGGTTAGTTTCAGAGTTATATCTGTCCAGTCTGCATGAATCAGATTACAATAGCAAGGTCACACACACACACACGCACACTCACAAATATACAATATTTCAGGTCTCAGCGTTATCCGAGAGGTGCTGGAGTGTTTGGGTTTGTATGTCTACTGTTTATGAGAGCGAATGATTTTTACTGATTTTTTTGTATTGATTTCTAGTCAATTTAGTGAAATGTTTGTACGTAACAGATATTGTGAGTGAAATAAAAATGGGAGTAAAAAGTGTGGGAATTAAATAGATTATTGCATGTGTCAGTTGGTGCTCTTTCAATTATGTGAAGAGAATAAACCTAAAAAAATGTATTACAAAAAATCTAATTTATAACAAAATTATTTTTCAGCACTTTTTTAGATTTTTGTGAATGAAACTGGGCTGTTGCCAGACTTTCAATAATCCCTTTCACATATTTAGATTGTGTGTTCTTGTGTTTCGCATCCTTCTTACACACTAATCTCACAGATACTGGGACTTCACTAGAGACTCCTGTAAGGAAAAATTCACTAAACTGTAATAAGATTGGCAGTTTAAACTACTGTGTGTGTGTGTGTGTGTGTGTGTGTGTGTGTGTGTGTGTGTGTGTGTCCTCGCATTACTGCGAGAACCTTTCGGTCCCCATATTCAGTTACAGTTCAGTGTTAAGGTGAACAACACCTTAAAAAATCCCCCAAAATAGCCAATGCAATTAATTCCACATCCAATTGGGAAGTAAGGGTGGAGATACAGACAGATGGAAGAAGGAAAAGAAAATTGGGGGGAAGTTCAATTGATGTCAGGGGGACTGATTAAAACAGACATTGAAGAAGAAATTAGAAATTAATACACTGAGAAACACCAAACTGGTTGAGGAACTCAAGCTCTCAGGTAACATGGAGATCTTTTCCATTAGAGAGCCTCAGGGTTTGGGGCAAACGTCTGAATGACCTTGACTTTTTCCCGACACCCTAAAATGATATACGATTTCCTCACATCATTTCTTGCCACTTTTTTCCTCACATCATTTCTCGTCACCTTTTTGACATCCAGTTTTTTCTTCTCTAATGATGTAGGAAAATTTATAACGTAGTGAAATCCTTCAGGTTCTTGGCAAGACCAAAACCTTACATCTACACCGACACACACAGAGACACACACACACACACACACACACACACACACACACACACACACACACACACAACACTACAGGCTTTGAGTTGCACTCTTACCAAGCTGTAAATCGCCATGTTGTTGGTTTAAAGTAGAACTTTACTGGTTTGTTTCTTGATCTCTTTCCTTTTCACGGTTGCTTTCTTGTCTAAACTTTCTATAGACTGATCTGATAACCATATACTTTGAGATCAAACACCAATTTAAACTCATCTTTCCATTTCTATCTGAACCATATTTGTGTGCAGATTGTGACATTCTTCGAAACCACAGCATGTCTTGTCTACAAATCTGATCAACTCGATAAAGGCAGGAAACAAAACTTCTGCTTGGGATAGCAAAATCATGGCCACTCAACAAAATCAGCAAGTTGGCAAAATCAAAAAGGAAAAAATAACAGCATTTTAACT
>JBCEWE010000530.1:397500-548311 GCA_039877035.1 Silurus lanzhouensis | reverse complement strand
TGTAGTGTAGTGTATTGTATTGTAGTGTAGTGTAGTGTAGTGTAGTGTAGTGAGTATTGTAGTATTATATGGTATTTTACTATAGAGTAGTGTATGTAGTGTATTGTAGTGTAGTGTATTGTAGTGGTAGTGTAGTGGTAGTGAGTGTTGTATGTATTATATGGTATTTTACTATAGAGTAGTGTAGTGTAGTGTATTTGTATGTAGTGTATGTAGTGTAGTGTAGTGTAGTGTGGAGTATTGTAGTGTATTATATGGTATTTTACTATAGAGTAGTGTAGTGTAGTGTAGTGTAGTGTAGGTGTATGTAGTGTAGTGTAGTGTAGTGTAGTGAGTATTGTAGTGTATTATATGGTATTTTACTATAGAGTAGTGTAGTGTGGTGTAGTTGTAGTGTGTATTGTTTGTAGTGTAGTGTAGTGTAGTGTAGTGAGTATTGTAGTGTATTATATGGTATTTTACTATAGAGTAGTGTAGGTGTAGTGTAGTGTAGTATGTATGTAGGTAGTGTAGTGTAGTGTAGTGTATGTGTGAGTATTGTAGTGTATTATATGGTATTTTACTATAGAGTAGTGTAGTGTATTGTATTGTAGTGTATGTAGTGTAGTGTAGTGTAGTGTAGTGTAGTGTAGTGTAGTGAGTATTGTAGTGTATTATATGGTATTTTACTATAGAGTAGTGTAGTGTAGTGTAGTGTAGTGTATGTGTATTGTAGTGTAAGTGTAGTGTAGTGAGTATTGTAGTGTATTATATGGTATTTTACTATAGAGTAGTGTAGTGTATGGTATTGTGTATAGTAGTGTAGTGTAGTGTAGTGTAGTGAGTATTGTAGTGTATTATATGGTATTTTACTATAGAGTGTGTAGGTAGTGTATTGTAGTGTAGTGTAGTGTATTGTAGTGTATGTAGTGTAGTGTAGTGTAGTGTAGTGAGTATTGTAGTGTATTATATGGTATTTTACTATAGAGTAGTGTAGTGTAGTGTATTGTATTGAGTGTAGTGTAGTGTAGTGTATGTAGTGTAGTGTAGTGAGTATTGTAGTGTATTATATGGTATTTTATATAGAGTAGTGTAGTGTATGTAGTGTAGTGTAGTGTAGTGGTATTGTAGTGTATGTAGTGTAGTGTAGTGAGTATTGTAGTGTATTATATGGTATTTTACTATAGAGTAGTGTAGTGTAGTGTATTGTAGTGTAGTGTAGTGTATTGTAGTGAGTGTAGTGTAGTGTAGTGTAGTGTAGTGAGTATTGTAGTGTATTATATGGTATTTTTACTATAGAGTAGTGTAGTGTAGTGTATTGTAGTGTAGTGTAGTGTATTGTAGTGTAGTGTAGTGTAGTGAGTAGTTGTAGTGTATTATTGGTATTTTATGAGTATGTAGTGTAGTGTATTGTAGTGTTTGTAGTGTATTGGTATGTAGTGTAGTGTAGTGTAGTGAGTATTGTAGTGTATTATATGTATTAATTGGTAGTGTATGTAGTGTATTTATGTTTTTTTGTAGTGTATTAGTGTATTGTAGTGAGTGTAGTGTATTGTAGTGTAGTGTATTGTTTTAGTGTAGTGTAGTGTAGTGTAGTGAGTATTGTAGTGTATTATATGGTATTTTACTATAGAGTAGTGTAGTGGTAGTGTAGTGTATGTATTGTAGTGTAGTAGTGTAGTGTAGTGTAGTGTAGTGTAGGTAGTGTAGTGTAGTGAGTATTGTAGTGTATTATATGGTATTTTACTATAGAGTAGTGTAGTGTAGTGTATTGTAGTGTAGTTGTAGTGTAGTGGTAGTGTAGTGTAGTGTAGTGTATGTATGTAGTGTAGTGTAGTGAGTATTGTAGTGTATTATATGGTATTTTACTATAGAGTAGTGTAGTGTAGTGTAGTGTAGTGTATTGTATTGGTAGTGTAGTGTAGTGTAGTGGTATTGTAGTGTATTATATGGTATTTTACTATAGAGTAGTGTAGTGTAGTGTAGTGTAGTGAGTATTGTAGTGTATTATATGGTATTTTACTATAGAGTAGTGTAGTGTAGTGTATTGTATTGTAGTGTAATGTAGTGTAGTGTAGTGTAGTGTAGTGTAGTGTAGTGTAGTGTAGTGAGTATTGTAGTGTATTATATGGTATTTTACTATAGAGTAGTGTAGTGTAGTGTATTGTAGTGTAGTGTAGTGTATTGTAGTGTAGTGTAGTGTAGTGTAGTGAGTATTGTAGTGTATTATATGGTATTTTACTATAGAGTAGTGTAGTGTAGTGTAGTGTAGTGTATTGTATTGTAGTGTAGTGTAGTGTAGTGTAGTGAGTATTGTAGTGTATTATATGGTATTTTACTATAGAGTAGTGTAGTGTAGTGTAGTGTAGTGTATTGTATTGTAGTGTAGTGTATTGTAGTGTAGTGTAGTGTAGTGTAGTGTAGTGAGTATTGTAGTGTATTATATGGTATTTTACTATAGAGTAGTGTAGTGTAGTGTATTGTATGTATTGTAGTGTAGTGTAGTGTAGTGTAGTGTAGTGTATTGTATTGTAGTGTAGTGTAGTGTAGTGTAGTGTAGTGTAGTGTAGTGTAGTGTAGTGAGTGTTGTAGTGTATTATATGGTATTTTACTATAGAGTAGTGTAGTGTATTGTAGTGTAGTGTATTGTATTGTAGTGTAGTGTAGTGTAGTGTAGTGTAGTGTAGTGAGTATTGTAGTGTATTATATGGTATTTTACTATAGAGTAGTGTAGTGTAGTGTATTGTAGTGTAGTGTATTGTATTGTAGTGTAGTGTAGTGTAGTGTAGTGTAGTGAGTATTGTAGTGTATTATATGGTATTTTACTATAGAGTAGTGTAGTGTAGTGTATTGTATTGTAGTGTAGTGTAGTGTATTGTATGTGGTAGTGTAGTGTAGTGTATGTAGAGTATTGTAGTGTATTATATGGTATTTTACTATAGAGTAGTGTAGTGTAGTGTATTGTAGTGTAGTGTATTGTAGTGTAGTGTAGTGTAGTGTAGTGTATTGTAGTGTATTATATGGTATTTTACTATAGAGTAGTGTAGTGTAGTGTATTGTAGTGTTGTGTATTGTATTGTAGTGTAGTGTAGTGTAGTGTAGTGAGTATTGTAGTGTATTATATGGTATTTTACTATAGAGTAGTGTAGTGTAGTGTAGTGTAGTGTAGTGAGTATTGTAGTGTATTATATGGTATTTTACTATAGAGTAGTGTAGTGTAGTGTAGTGTATTGTAGTGTAGTGTAGTGTATTGTATTGTAGTGTAGTGTAGTGTAGTGTAGTGAGTATTGTAGTGTATTATATGGTATTTTACTATAGAGTAGTGTAGTGTATTGTAGTGTAGTGTAGTGTATTGTAGTGTAGTGTAGTGTAGTGAGTATTGTAGTGTATTATATGGTATTTTACTATAGAGTAGTGTAGTGTAGTGTAGTGTAGTGTATGTGTATTGTAGTGTAGTGTAGTGTAGTGTAGTGAGTATTGTAGTGTATTATATGGTATTTTACTATAGAGTAGTGTAGTGTAGTGTATTGTAGTGTAGTGTAGTGTAGTGTAGTGTAGTGTAGTGTAGTGTAGTGAGTATTGTAGTGTATTATATGGTATTTTACTATAGAGTAGTGTAGTGTATTGTAGTGTATTGTATTGTAGTGTATTATATGGTATTTTACTATAGAGTAGTGTAGTGTATTGTAGTGTAGTGTAGTGTAGTGTAGTGTAGTGTATTGTAGTGTAGTGTAGTGTAGTGTAGTGAGTATTGTAGTGTATTATATGGTATTTTACTATAGAGTAGTGTAGTGTATTGTAGTGTATTGTATTGTAGTGTAGTGTAGTGTAGTGAGTATTGTAGTGTATTATATGGTATTTTACTATAGAGTAGTGTAGTGTATTGTAGTGTATTGTATTGTAGTGTAGTGTAGTGTAGTGACTATTGTAGTGTATTATATGGTATTTTACTATAGAGTAGTGTAGTGTATTGTATTGTAGTGTAGTGTAGTGTAGTGTAGTGAGTATTGTAGTGTATTATATGGTATTTTACTATAGAGTAGTGTAGTGTAGTGTATTGTATGTGTAGTGTAGTGTAGTGTAGTGTAGTGTAGTGAGTATTGTAGTGTATTATATGGTATTTTACTATAGAGTAGTGTAGTGTAGTGTATTGTAGTGTAGTGTAGTGTAGTGTAGTGTAGTGAGTATTGTAGTGTATTATATGGTATTTTACTATAGAGTAGTGTAGTGTAGTGTATTGTAGTGTAGTGTAGTGTAGTGTAGTGTAGTGTAGTGTAGTGAGTATTGTAGTGTATTATATGGTATTTTACTATAGAGTAGTGTAGTGTATTGTAGTGTATTGTATTGTAGTGTAGTGTAGTGTATTGTAGTGTAGTGTAGTGTAGTGAGTATTGTAGTGTATTATATGGTATTTTACTATAGAGTAGTGTAGTGTAGTGTATTGTAGTGTAGTGTAGTGTATTGTATTGTAGTGTAGTGTAGTGTAGTGTAGTGTAGTGAGTATTGTAGTGTATTTATGGTATTTTACTATAGAGTAGTGTAGTGTAGTGTATTGTAGTGTAGTGTAGTGTAGTGTAGTGTAGTGAGTATTGTAGTGTATTATATGGTATTTTACTATAGAGTAGTGTAGTGTATTGTAGTGTAGTATTGTAGTGTATTGTATTGTATTGTAGTGTAGTGTAGTGTAGTGAGTATTGTAGTGTATTATATGGTATTTTACTATAGAGTAGTGTAGTGTATGTGTATGTATTGTAGTGTAGTGTAGTGTAGTGTAGTGTATTGTAGTGTATTATTGGTATTTTATTAGGTAGTGTAGTGTAGTGTAGTGTAGTGTAGTGAGTATTGTAGTGTATTATATGGTATTTTACTATAGAGTAGTGTAGTGTATGTAGTGTAGTATTGTAGTGTATTATATGTATTTTACTATAGAGTAGTGTAGTGTATTGTAGTGTAGTGTAGTGTAGTGTAGTGTAGTGTAGTGTATTGTAGTGTAGTGTAGTGTAGTGTAGTGAGTATTGTAGTGTATTATATGGTATTTTACTATAGAGTAGTGTAGTGTATTGTAGTGTATTGTATTGTAGTGTAGTGTAGTGTAGTGAGTATTGTAGTGTATTATATGGTATTTTACTATAGAGTAGTGTAGTGTATTGTAGTGTATTGTATTGTAGTGTAGTGTAGTGTAGTGAGTATTGTAGTGTATTATATGGTATTTTACTATAGAGTAGTGTAGTGTATTGTATTGTAGTGTAGTGTAGTGTAGTGTAGTGAGTATTGTAGTGTATTATATGGTATTTTACTATAGAGTAGTGTAGTGTAGTGTATTGTATTGTAGTGTAGTGTAGTGTAGTGTAGTGTAGTGAGTATTGTAGTGTATTATATGGTATTTTACTATAGAGTAGTGTAGTGTAGTGTAGTGTATTGTAGTGTAGTGTAGTGTAGTGTAGTGTAGTGTAGTGTAGTGTAGTGAGTATTGTAGTGTATTATATGGTATTTTACTATAGAGTAGTGTAGTGTAGTGTATTGTAGTGTAGTGTAGTGTAGTGTAGTGTAGTGTAGTGAGTATTGTAGTGTATTATATGGTATTTTACTATAGAGTAGTGTAGTGTATTGTAGTGTAGTGTAGTGTATTGTAGTGTAGTGTAGTGTAGTGAGTATTGTAGTGTATTATATGGTATTTTACTATAGAGTAGTGTAGTGTAGTGTATTGTATTGTAGTGTAGTGTAGTGTATTGTAGTGTAGTGTAGTGTAGTGAGTATTGTAGTGTATTATATGGTATTTTACTATAGAGTAGTGTAGTGTATTGTAGTGTATTGTATTGTAGTGTAGTGTAGTGTATTGTAGTGTAGTGTAGTGTAGTGAGTATTGTAGTGTATTATATGGTATTTTACTATAGAGTAGTGTAGTGTAGTGTATTGTAGTGTAGTGTAGTGTATTGTAGTGTAGTGTAGTGTAGTGTAGTGTAGTGAGTATTGTAGTGTATTATATGGTATTTTACTATAGAGTAGTGTAGTGTAGTGTATTGTAGTGTAGTGTAGTGTAGTGTAGTGTAGTGTAGTGAGTATTGTAGTGTATTATATGGTATTTTACTATAGAGTAGTGTAGTGTATTGTAGTGTATTGTAGTGTAGTGTAGTGTATTGTAGTGTAGTGTAGTGTAGTGAGTATTGTAGTGTATTATATGGTATTTTACTATAGAGTAGTGTAGTGTAGTGTTGTGTATTGTATTGTAGTGTAGTGTAGTGTAGTGTAGTGAGTATTGTAGTGTATTATATGGTATTTTACTATAGAGTAGTGTAGTGTAGTGTAGTGTAGTGTAGTGAGTATTGTAGTGTATTATATGGTATTTTACTATAGAGTAGTGTAGTGTAGTGTATTGTAGTGTAGTGTAGTGTAGTGTATTGTATTGTAGTGTAGTGTAGTGTAGTGTAGTGAGTATTGTAGTGTATTATATGGTATTTTACTATAGAGTAGTGTAGTGTATTGTAGTGTAGTGTAGTGTATTGTATTGTAGTGTAGTGTAGTGAGTATTGTAGTGTATTATATGGTATTTTACTATAGAGTAGTGTAGTGTAGTGTAGTGTATTGTATTGTAGTGTATTGTAGTGTAGTGTAGTGTAGTGTAGTGAGTGTTGTAGTGTATTATATGGTATTTTACTATAGAGTAGTGTAGTGTATTGTAGTGTAGTGTATTGTATTGTAGTGTAGTGTAGTGTAGTGTAGTGAGTATTGTAGTGTATTATATGGTATTTTACTATAGAGTAGTGTAGTGTAGTGTATTGTAGTGTAGTGTAGTGTATTGTAGTGTAGTGTAGTGTAGTGTAGTGTAGTGAGTATTGTAGTGTATTATATGGTATTTTACTATAGAGTAGTGTAGTGTATTGTAGTGTATTGTATTGTAGTGTATTATATGGTATTTTACTATAGAGTAGTGTAGTGGTATGTGTAGTGTAGTGTAGTGTAGTGTAGTGTATTGTAGTGTAGTGTAGTGTAGTGTAGTGAGTATTGTAGTGTATTATATGGTATTTTACTATAGAGTAGTGTAGTGTATTGTAGTGTAGTATTGTATGTATGTAGTGTAGTGAGTATTGTAGTGTATTATATGGTATTTTACTATAGAGTAGTGTAGTGTATTGTAGTGTATTGTATTGTAGTGTAGTGTAGTGTAGTGAGTATTGTAGTGTATTATATGGTATTTTACTATAGAGTAGTGTAGTGTATTGTATTGTAGTGTAGTGTAGTGTAGTGTAGTGAGTATTGTAGTGTATTATATGGTATTTTACTATAGAGTAGTGTAGTGTAGTGTATTGTAGTGTAGTGTAGTGTAGTGTAGTGTAGTGTAGTGTAGTGAGTATTGTAGTGTATTATATGGTATTTTACTATAGAGTAGTGTAGTGTAGTGTATTGTAGTGTTGTAGTGTAGTGTAGTGTAGTGTAGTGAGTATTGTAGTGTATTATATGGTATTTTACTATAGAGTAGTGTAGTGTAGTGTATTGTAGTGTAGTGTAGTGTAGTGTAGTGTAGTGTAGTGAGTATTGTAGTGTATTATATGGTATTTTACTATAGAGTAGTGTAGTGTATTGTATGTAGTGTAGTGTAGTGTAGTGTAGTGTATTGTAGTGTAGTGTAGTGTAGTGAGTATTGTAGTGTATTATATGGTATTTTACTATAGAGTAGTGTAGTGTAGTGTATTGTAGTGTAGTGTAGTGTATTGTATTGTAGTGTAGTGTAGTGTAGTGTAGTGTAGTGTAGTGAGTATTGTAGTGTATTATATGGTATTTTACTATAGAGTAGTGTAGTGTAGTGTATTGTAGTGTAGTGTAGTGTAGTGTAGTGTAGTGTAGTGAGTATTGTAGTGTATTATATGGTATTTTACTATAGAGTAGTGTAGTGTATTGTAGTGTATTGTATTGTAGTGTAGTGTAGTGTATTGTAGTGTAGTGTAGTGTAGTGAGTATTGTAGTGTATTATATGGTATTTTACTATAGAGTAGTGTAGTGTATTGTAGTGTATTGTATTGTAGTGTAGTGTAGTGTATTGTAGTGTAGTGTAGTGTAGTGAGTATTGTAGTGTATTATATGGTATTTTACTATAGAGTAGTGTAGTGTAGTGTATTGTAGTGTAGTGTAGTGTATTGTATTGTAGTGTAGTGTAGTGTAGTGTAGTGTAGTGAGTATTGTAGTGTATTATATGGTATTTTACTATAGAGTAGTGTAGTGTATTGTATTGTAGTGTAGTGTAGTGTAGTGTAGTGAGTATTGTAGTGTAGTGTAGTGAGTATTGTAGTGTATTATATGGTATTTTACTATAGAGTAGTGTAGTGTAGTGTAGTGTAGTGTATTGTCTTGTAGTGTAGTGTAGTGTAGTGTAGTGTAGTGTAGTGTAGTGTATTATATGGTATTTTACTATAGAGTAGTGTAGTGTAGTGTAGTGTAGTGTATTGTCTTGTAGTGTAGTGTAGTGTAGTGTAGTGTAGTGTAGTGAGTATTGTAGTGTATTATATGGTATTTTACTATAGAGTAGTGTAGTGTAGTGTAGTGTAGTGTATTGTCTTGTAGTGTAGTGTAGTGTAGTGTAGTGTAGTGTAGTGTAGTGAGTATTGTAGTGTATTATATGGTATTTTACCATAGTGTAGTGTAGTGTATTGTATTGTAGTGTAGTGTAGTGTAGTGTAGTGTAGTGTAGTGAGTATTGTAGTGTATTATATGGTATTTTACTATAGAGTAGTGTAGTGTAGTGTATTGTATTGTAGTGTAGTGTAGTGTAGTGTAGTGAGTATTGTAGTGTATTATATGGTATTTTACTATAGAGTAGTGTAGTGTATTGTATTGTATTGTATTGTAGTGTAGTGTAGTGTAGTGTAGTGAGTATTGTAGTGTATTATATGGTATTTTACTATAGAGTAGTGTAGTGTAGTGTATTGTATTGTAGTGTAGTGTAGTGTAGTGAGTATTGTAGTGTATTATATGGTATTTTACTATAGAGTAGTGTAGTGTATTGTATTGTAGTGTAGTGTAGTGTAGTGTAGTGAGTATTGTAGTGTATTATGTGGTATTTTAGTGTAGGAGTAGTGTAGTGTAGCATAGTGTATTGTATCGTATTGTATTTATTATTTTTGTATCTTGTGTAGCATGGTGTAGTGTAGTGTAGTGTATTTTAGTGTATTGTATTTCTATTGTAGTCTTGTGTAGCAGGTGTAGTGTAGTGTAGTGTATTTAGTGTTTGTATTATTATTGTAGTCTTGTGTAGCATGGTGTAGTGTAGTGTAGTGTATTTTAGTGTATTGTATTATTATTGTAGTCTTGTGTAGCATGGTGTAGTCTAGTGTAGTGTATTTTAGTGTATTGTATTATTATTGTAGTCTTGTGTAGCATGGTGTAGTGTAGTGTAGTGTATTTAGTGTATTGTATTATTATTGTAGTCTTGTGTAGCATGGTGTAGTCTAGTGTAGTGATTTTAGTGTATTGTATTATTATTGTAGTCTTGTGTAGCATGGTGTAGTGTACATTTACATTGACATTTGCGGCATTTATCAGACGCCCTTATCCAGAGCGACGTACAAAAGTGCTTTGAGTCTCTAGTAATGAATAAATCTACACTGGTACGCCAGATTACAAACTTAATATAAATATAACCCTTGAATTCTACAAGCTTGGATGTGCTAATTTAAGTGTTTCAGGAAGAGGTAGGTCTTCAGTCGTCGCTTGAAGATAGTCAGGGATAGTGTAGTGTATTGTGTTGTAGTGCAGTTTATTGTATTATATTGTAATACTACACTACACTATATAGTGTAGTGTAGTATTAAGTATTGTAGTGTATTGTAGTGTATTATATGGTATTTAAGTATAGAGTAGTGTATTGTAGTGTAGGGTATTGTATTATTATTGTAGTCTTGTGTAGCATGGTGTAGAGTAGTGTATTGTGTTGTAGTACAGTGATGTATTATATTGTAGTGTAGTGTAGTATTAAGTATTGTAGTGTATTGTATTATTATTGTAGTCTTGTGTAGCATGGTGTAGTGTAGTGTAGTGTAGTATAAAGTAGTTAGTAGTTAGTTTAAAGCTAAACTAAAAACCCACTTATTCACCAAAGCCTCTGT
The DNA here is from genome assembly GCA_039877035.1 of Silurus lanzhouensis. NCBI lineage: Eukaryota > Metazoa > Chordata > Actinopteri > Siluriformes > Siluridae > Silurus > Silurus lanzhouensis. Next base: position 538,235 of record JBCEWE010000530.1, on the reverse strand, counting down.
TGTGTAGTAGAGGGTGTGCCTAGTCGTCTACTTCTTAACGTTTATTTTAATTGTTGTATTTTAATGCTTATTTTATAATATATTATTTAATTTTATTAAATTTTATTTCTCTTCTTCGTTTGAAGTTCTCACAATTTACTTCTTTTTTATGATATTGTAAATTTTACTACTTTTATGTTAATTCAGATTTATTACTATTTTGCACATGGCCTCTTCACTTTGTTCAGCACCTAGGTTCTACCTGGTAGATGTTAGGTGCTTTATAAATAAAGATTGATTGATTGATTGATTGATTAATTGATTGATTGATAAAGTAGTGTACTGTAGTGTATTATATGGTATTTAAGTATAGAGTAGTGTATTGTAGTGTAGGGTATTGTATTATTATTGTAGTCTTGTGTAGAATGGTGTAGTGTAGTGTATTGTAGTGTAGTGTAGTGTAGTATAGAGTAGTGTACTGTATTGTATTGTATTGTAGTGTAGAGTATTGGAGTGTAGTGTATTATTGTGTATTTTATTGTATTGTATTGTATTGTATCGCACTGTACAATGACTCACCTCTATGTAATAGATGTTAAATGCAACTTATATACATACTGTATATTATTATTCACTGTCACTTTACACACTCACACATACACTACTAATTAGCACATTTCATTATTTTTCTTTCTTTTTTTTTTCTTTCTTTCTTTCTTTCTTTCTTTCTTTCTTTCTTTCTTTCTTTCTTTCTTTCTTTCTTTCTTTCTTTCTGTATTGCATGTCGCACTCTGATTTTTTTATGTAGCATCTTCTGTCAGTATTCACCACCACAACTAATTCATACAATTATTTAATCAGCTACAAAAGACAGTTTTTGGTTGTTTATGGAAAATGCTGTACTTTAAATTAAAAGATTGGTCCCTCTATTTTTTAAATATCACTGCATAAGTGATCCCAGGACAGTTCATATAATTCTGGAAGCTATTTTGGCCATAATGTGTTGACAGAGTGATTTTTGTATAAAGTATAAATTATATTTTGATATCCTGGCTCAATAAATATAGCTGATTCCTTACTGATTTTCTATAATCAATCATGAAAAATAATGAAATATGTAAATTTTCCTTTCAATCACATTACACTTTTTCTGAATATATAAATGGCATGATTTTTTAAGATTAATTTGCCACAGTTTCAATAATAATGAATGTTTTTTTTTTGCATAGAATGAGTTTTGTTTTGTGGTTAAAAAAAAACCCACACAAGTTTCTTCAGTTGTAGTTTGTGACACACTTAATGTAGTTTGTGACACACGCTTAATGTACTTTTTCTTTCCTCTAGCACTTTCTTTCCTTTAGCACTGAAGATCTTAAAAAAAAAAAATGTTATGCTAACTCCACAGGTCACAGGCTAACACTGTTACAATCGATATTTGTGAGAAGAAATTCTCTCTCCTGCTCCTCATTGAAGTATTACGTCTTCTTTTGGCATGACCCTCTGTTTTTTGTTATATGATTTTTACATTGGTAAACCCACCTTAGCCTGAAGGAATAATACATATGGTAAAGAGTGCAGGAAATAATGAGAAGGGAGCATGGAAGGATGAATAGGAAGAAGGGAATAGAGAGTAGAGATAATGATATAGTGAGAAGAGAGAAGGGAATCGTGAGTAGGGAGAAAGGATTAGTGAGTAGGGGAGTAGAGAATAGTGAGTAGAGAGAAGAGAAGAGTGAGTAGGGGATTAAAGAATAGTGAGTAGAGTGAAAGGATTAGTGAGTAGGGGAGTAGAGAATAGTGAGTATAGTGAAAGGATTAGTGAGTAGAGGAGTAGAGAATAGTGAGTAGAGAAAAAGGATTAGTGAGTAGGGGAGCAGAGAATAGTGAGTATAGTGAAAGGATTAGTGAGTAGAGGAGTAGAGAGTAGTGAGTATTGTGAAAGGATTAGTGAGTAGAGGAGTAGAGAGTAGTGCGTAGAGAGAAGAGTGAGTAGGGAGAAAAGATTAGTGAGTAGGGGAGTAGAGAATAGTGAGTAGAGAAAAAGGATTAGTGAGTAGGGGAGTAGAGAATAGTGGGTAGGGGAGTAGAGAATAGTGAGTAGAGTGAAAGGATTAGTGAGTAGGGGAGTAGAGAATAGTGAGTAGAGTGAAAGGATTAGTGAGTAGGGGAGTAGAGAATAGTGAGTATAGTGAAAGGATTAGTGAGTAGGGGAGTAGAGAATAGTGAATATAGTGAAAGGATTAGTGAGTGTGGGAGTAGAGAATAGTGAGTAGAGTGAAAGGATTAGTGAGTAGGGGAGTAGAGAATAGTGAGTAGAGAGAAAGAATTGGTGAGTAGGGGAGAGGAGAATAGTGAGTATAGTAAAAGGATAAGTAAGTAGGGGAGTAGAGAATAGTGAGTAGAGTGAAAGGATTAGTGAGTATGGGAGTAGAGAATAGTGAGTAGAGAAAAAGGATTAGTGAGTAGGGGAGTAGAGAATAGTGAGTAGAGTGAAAGGATTAGTGAGTAGGGGAGAAGAGAATAGTGGGTAGGGGAGTAGAGAATAGTGAGTAGAGTGAAAGGATTAGTGAGTAGGGGAGTAGAGAATAGTGAGTAGAGTGAAAGGATTAGTGAGTAGGGGAGTAGAGAATAGTGAGTATAGTGAAAGGATTAGTGAGTAGGGGAGTAGAGAATAGTGAGTAGAGAGAAAGAATTGGTGAGTAGGGGAGAGGAGAATAGTGAGTATAGTGAAAGGATAAGTGAGTAGGGGAGTAGAGAATAGTGAGTATAGTGAAAGGTTTAGTGAGTATGGGAGTAGAGAATAGTGAGTAGAGAAAAAGGATTAGTGAGTAGGGGAGTAGAGAATAGTGAGTAGAGTGAAAGATTAGTGAGTAGGGTTTTAGAGAATAGTGGGTAGGGGAGTAGAGAATAGTGAGTATAGTGAAAGGATTAGTGAGTAGGGGAGTAGAGAATAGTGAGTAGAGTGAAAGGATTAGTGAGTAGGAGAGTAGAGAATAGTGAGTATAGTGAAAGGATTAGTGAGTATGGGAGTAGAGAATAGTGAGTAGAGTGAAAGGATTAGTGAGTAGGGGAGTAGAGAATAGTGAGTAGAGAGAAAGAATTGGTGAGTAGGGAGTAGAGAATAGTGAGTATAGTGAAAGGATAAGTGTGTAGGGGAGTAGAGAATAGTGAGTATAGTGAAAGGATTAGTGAGTATGGGAGTAGAGAATAGTGAGTAGAGTGAAAGGATTAGTGAGTAGGGGGTAGAGAATAGTGAGTAGAGAGAAGAGAAGAGTGAGTAGGAAAAGGAAAACAGTGAGTAGGGAGCAGAAATGGGAAGTAACGAAATACTTATTTTTCTGGTATCAGAATTTTACTTCACTATTTATTTATTTTTTCGGACAACTTTTTACTTTCACTCAATTTTATTACACATCTGTATTTTCTGCTTCTTACATTTTCAAACCAGACTCGTTACTTACGTTTTATCTATTTGGTGACATGATCAAGATTTTTTTATTTTTTTTTTCGCACATCAACCTTTTCTTGTCATTGCATCTACCACTGGTGAATCATTTCCTGGCTCTCACACACCACATATGTAGGCTAGTTTATATAGCTAACAATGAGCAGGGCAGAAGGCAACGAGAAGTCTGGGGTTAACGTAAGTGAGACAGGGGGGAGTCAGTCATGTAAATTCCCAGTTTCAGTTTTTTTTTTTCCCCTCAATCATACAATTTTTTTTGCTTGTGTTTTATATGGTGGTTGTTCATCCTGAGTACATTCATTAGGTAACAAAATCTGAAATTTGTTTTGTATTAATATATTAATATGATGTAAGGTCCAGTTACCAGCGTGAGTAGGGAGAAGTGAATATTGAGTAGGGAGAAGTGAATATTGAGTAGGGAGAAGGGAATAGTGAGTAGGGAGAAGGGAAAAGTGAGTAGGGAGAAGTAAACAGTGAGAAGGGAGATGGGAATTGTGAGTAGAGAACAGTGAGTAGGGAGAAGGGAATAATGAGTAGGGAGAAGTGAACAGTGAGAAGGGAATATTGAGTAGGGAGAAGTGAACAGTGAGAAGAGAATATTGAGTAGGGAGAAGGGAATTGTGAGTGAGAGGAAATGAGCAGTGAGAAGGGAATTGTGAGTAGGGAGAAGTGAACAGTGAGAAGGGAATATTGAGTAGGGAGAAGTGAACAGTGAGAAGGGAATATTGAGTAGGGAGAAGTGAACAGTGAGAAGGGAATATTGAGTAGGGAGAAGGGAATTATGAGTAGGGAGAAGGTAAAAGTGAATAGGGAGGGAGTAGTGTGGAACCCACAGTTGGAACGTGTCGGAAGTCACGTGATCGAAGTCATGCCCCTGTCACATGCCGGTTGTTTTGGGCAGTCAGTGGGCGGGGCTAAGCGCCGCGCAGCTTCTCTATCTGCGAGGGGGAAGAAAGTTTCAGCGCTCCGCTTCAGCGTGTGTAACAAGGGCCTGTGGGGGAAACCTGCAAGATCTGAGTTTCGAGGTGTAGGATGGAGATTCCAGCCATCAACCTGAAGGTAACTTTACTGACTTTGATCAACTTTGATTACTTTCACGCCGCGCGATTATAAGTTCCGTGGTCGGTGTGAGAAGCGCGTTGAGCAGCTGCAGGGGGGAAGTGTTTACTAATCACATTAATTCCGTTCTATATAATCACATGTAGTGTGTTTCTATCTACTGTATCTACCTACTTAAGTACATAGTAAACAATGTTAACCACGTCTCTGCCTGTCTGTCTGCCTGCCTGCCTGCCTGTCTGTCTGTCTGTCTGGCTGTCTGTCTGTCTGCCTGCCTGCCTGCCTGCCTGCCTGTCTGTTTGCCTGTCTGTCTGTCTGTCTGTCTGTCTGTCTGCCTGTCTGTCTGTCTGTCTGTCTGCCTGCCTGCCTGCCTGCCTGCCTGTCTGTTTGCCTGTCTGTCTGTCTGCCTGTCTGTCTGTCTGTTTGCCTGCCTGTCTGTCTCTGTCTGTCTCTGTCTGTCTCTGTCTGTCTGTTTGTCTGTCTGCCTGTCTGTCTAGTTTGAGGGTTTACCAAACGCATACTTAAGAATGTTGCCTTACTGGGGACATTTGGATTATTTATTTATTTTCAGACTTCATATATCTATAGGTTAGGTTTCAGTGAAGGCATACCATTAATATCCTACAAAAATGTGAGAATTATATTAATGGTACCTCCAAAAAGTTCCTCACAATCATAGCATGTGTGTGTGTTTTTACAGGCCATCCTGGTGGTCCACTGGTTACTGACAATCTGGTGAGTGTGTCAAATGGCTCCTTGGTGATTCTTCTCCTCACCTACCCGAGGAATTTCTGCTGCTTCCTCGTCTTCTCCATTTCACCTCGTTTTCAGTTCAACACAAACCGAGGGCGTAAAAATTCCGGTGGTTCTACTTCTAGGCGTATGCATGGGTTCTAGGCGTGAACACATCTCAGGGCAAGAGCGGGTGGAGATCATCAGATTTAGACAATACACAGGTTGAGAAGTGAAGTCAAAGATGTGCAGTCGTAGAGGTATTTCAACACTCATTCAAAGGCTCGGTTACAGATCAGATTGAGATCTGATTCACTCTGCGCTTTTGTCATTTTACGTAATATTTTTTGGACACACAACTAAAGCATAACTAATGACATGTCTGTTTCAGGGGGTGTGTACTAAAACAAACCAACAAGCCAAAGAATGTTTGCTGAGGGCCGTGTGCATTCGAGACATACTCGTGAAGCTCTTCCAGAAACCTTTACCAAGTGTTTGAAGAAATGACAAAAAAAAAAAACAACAAAAACAAAAAAAATTGCAGATTTACTGAATATCAGCATTCAGTGTAAGCACAGGGTTAGGATTACAAGAATTGCCTTTTTAACAGTTCTGTAAACAAAAAACGAATATGGAGTAAGTGATATTTCCGACACAATCTGGCTAAAATAGATCCCGCTAGAGAAGCTCCACAAACCTTATGCCACTCCGACTAGCTTTCTATCGAGATCACCTTTTTATTTGATGAGCTTTCACATTTTAAGTCAAACATTATATTCCTGAAAGATGTCATTTGCCATGTTTGAAGATGACGTCGCTAATCTGCTTTGGTTTGTGGTGGTAGAAACAGGGGAAGTAATACATGCATTGAAACATCCTGGGTGGGTATTATAAATATAAGAATTCGTGGAATGTCATATGACCAGACAAATTAGCATAATTTAGTAGCTTAGTAAATAGTTTAAAATAGCTAGTTTTAGTGTGGAATGCAGGAAGGTGGTTTATTTTTGGAATATTTCTGCAGCCTGGTTGTCGATTTTCTTTTTTTAAAGTATTTTTTATAATTTTTCCTTTATATTGATCCATGTCATATTTGCCCTCTTCACAGGTGGGCCAAATCCCTGATGGTTCCTCAGTCGTGAAACAAACAGAAACATAGTTCCCCATACAGGATCTGGTAGAAAAATTATAGAAATTAAGCCCCAGAGTGAAAAAATCTTGCCTACTGAATACTCAGTTTGTTTAAATAGTGTAACTTTAGATACAAATATATGAATATATATTTTTATATATATATATATAATATCTCATATGTTTCTTAATGCTAATTAATGGTCACGAGGCATGTCAAGATCTTCTGTGCAGAGTTGTGTAATGTAAATGTGTGTATGTGTGTGTGATCACAGGGGCTGCATGATGCCCTGGCTACCTTCTTCTTACATCTGGGCAAACGTCAGTGTGTTAGCTGTGGGTGTGTGGGCCGTGGCCCAGAGGGACTCTGTAGATGCCGTATTGATGGTACGTCACCTAAAACGATATGGAGATCTATGTTTGTGAAATCAAAATGTATCGGGTAGCAAAAATTATGAAAAAAAAAGAAAGAGAATTCGAATGAAAAAAAGAGTTGAAATAAATCAACACGTATCTTTTGACTTTATTCTCTTCAGTTCCTGATTGGATTGTTGCTGACGATCGTACTCGACATCGTCCACTTTGCGATATTTTACTCGCTGAGCACCGGAGACTTGTTCCGCTTCAGCAGCGGCATGGCCATCCTCAGCCTCATCCTCAAGCCTTTCTCCTGCTTCTTCATCTATCAGATGTACCGTGAGCGAGGCGGAGAATATAACATCAACTTCGGTAAGTGGACGGCCACGAGGTATGCAAATGAGGACACTGCTATTTATTGACTCTTTTGCTCCTCAGCCAAACAGGAAAACAGGTTTTGGTATATATTTCTTTACATTTTAAGAAAATTTCAGGTTGAACTAATTCAAAACAAAACCCGTGGATGAATCCGGCTATTGTCAAAGCGAAGGATTGCTTAACATGTGGTGTGTTGAGATGCATGTGCTCGTCCTGTGTCGCTTCCAGCTCTATTGCTTTGACCTACTTTGTTTTCTGGCCTCCCTCAGTGTGCGTTAATGCCGTGTAACACTGTGTAGTAGACGGATTGAGCCAAAGGACGAGTGTAAATGAATTAGCGAGACAGTCACAAGATAAATGCCTGGTCCAAAGCTAAAATTCCCCAGAGATAAAGAATTTAAATGGTCCCATACTCTATACTTGATCCTTGGAACAGATCCAAAGCGGAATGTTTTCATATCAGAAACAAGATGAATATCCCCTGCAGATGCGATGTATGCATGTACGTTTTATTTTATTTATTTATTTTTTTTAAATGTTACACACCTTATTTCACTCAAGTTGCTGACACAGCAGGTTGATATGAAATATTGCACAGCTGCCATGCATCAAATAACGCCCCGAAGTCGGTAAGTACCTCTTGCTTTTGGTCGGGTTTTAGATTTAGCGAGTGTTTCCTAATCCTGCAGTACTGCTGGCTCTTTTCCCTTTTATAAAAAAAAAAAAAAAAGGTTCACCTGATTCAGCTTTCAGCTCAATGACACACTAACGTGTGAAGTCACATGAGTTCAAGCAGAAATGCAATAAGCTCTACAGGATCAGGACCAGGAAATTGGTCTAATATAGAAAGTAAATACAAAACTATTTTATACAGCTTTATCTGCGTTATATATTTATATACACTATATTTCCAAAAGTATTGGGTCACCTGACCTTTCCTGCTCTATGTGGTTCTTTTCCAAACTGTTACCACAAAGCTGGAAGCCCTCAATTGTACAGGACGTCTTTAGATGCGCTATAATACAATTCTGCATTTACTTGAACTTGGAAACCCAAAACCTTTTCCAGCATGTGCCCCTGTGCACTAAGTGAGCTCCTTAAAGATCTGGTTTACATGCTTTGGAGAGGAAGATCTTGCTGCTACAGAGCTGTGATCTCATCCTTACTGAACAACTTTGGGATGAATGTGAACGCTGACTGCACCCCAGGTCTCCTCACCTTCATCAGTAACACCCTGTTGGCTGATGAACACAAATATCCATAAGCACCCTCCAAAATTTAGTGGAACATCTTCACAGAAGAGTGGAGGAAATTATAAGAGGAAATTGGGAGTGAATGTGGAATGTGATGCTCAAAAATCACATGACATACTTATGAACAGGTGACCCAATACTTTTGGAAATATAGTGTGTATGTGTATATGTGTATGTATGTGTATATATATATATATATCAATTGATTATGCGTTGCGTTCATTAAGTGATGATGAAATAATAAGTCTGTAGATGCAGAATTGAAAGATGATGCAGTTTACTTTACTTTTATGACTTAACTAATCAATTAGCTGACTGGCTGATTTAATTATTCATTTGGATGGGTAATCAGTTAATTAGTTCAATAGAAAGTTAGCTAATTACTTAATTATTTAGTTAGTCAAATATTTTGTTAGTCAGTTCGTAGTCAGTTTGTTGGGCATTTTGTTAGTTTATTGAGAATGTCACAAAAGAATGGACACCAAAAAGGTAAAAGCAAAACAACAGTTAAAAAAAAATACATTAATCAATTTCCACAAAGGAATTTTTCTGTATTTATTAAAGTTACATACTGTGTGTGTTCCTGCTTATTAAGCTCCCAGTTTCTCAGGACTATACTTCAGGCTTGGCAGGTTTGCTGTATATAATTGTTCGAAAATTTAGTTCATCAGAGTTAAAACCACAAGAGCACCAGCATACACTTCTGTTTATTCTGTATCTTCGGATTTTCATAACTGGATATACAGATACATATTTATAAAAATGTCTATTTTTATTGCTGTCTGTTTTCACCTGTCTGTTTTCAGTCACCCCGTCCTCACTGTTTTGTTTTCCTGCTTTTCTGCTCCCTCTATCTGTCCATCTTATCTCGGTATCACTTTTTCCTGTCAGACCTGGAGACATCAGTGGACAGTCGTTGCACCACAGACAGCGCTGATACCACTTTCCTTGGGCGACGATACTGAAAGCTTCCTCACTTCCTCTCTTTACTCTTAATTTCTGTGTTTGTGAAGCCAATCAGACACTTTCTTTGTGTGAGCTATAAATTATTGTGTTGTGTGTGTTTGTCTGTTTGTGCGTTTGTGTGTGTGTGTGTGATTTGCCGCATGTTTGTTCTGATAAACACAGAGATGAAATGTCAAAAACCAACGATGTAAATGCTTTTCAGAAATCCATCGAAGCATGCCCAATCTGTGCGTTTAGTCACTTGTGAGTGAGCCGCAGGGAATGTGATGAAAAGCATACAATTTGATTGTGGAGAAGAAAAAAAAAAAACAGGATAAAATGTAAATGAAATTGCTGCCAAAACGCTAGCTTGAACTCAATGTCCAAGTGGGCATGCTAATATCCTAATGAGCATCTGAATATATAACACTTGTCTGAAACGTGTAGCCGGAATGATCAATGCGAAACAATGACAAAAGTAAGTCTTCTACAGTTGAGTGTATAAAAACAAGTCATAGTGTCAGAATTTTGACATTTTATAATTTTATGAACAAAACTGCCAGATACCCAAAGTGAAAGAAAGTTAGTTAGTTACTTTGAATAACGATCTATTAAGAGTTTTGCTAGTTGGAAAAAAATTCAAGTCTGCCTATAGCTCGGTAATAAAATGACGCTTTTAATCATACATGCAATCCTACAATCACTGAAACATTTGTGCAACTTCTCATTGAAAATAACTGCGCATAAGGCATCAACAGACATGTGCCTTTTGTTCACAAAAATCATGAGTAAGAGCGTTAAAATGGGAATTTCCAAAGGTTTATAAACTTGTATTGCTTAGGCTAGGATGTATTAATGTTCTAGCTAGTAGTTCTTTAGACGGCCATTAGGATAGTAAAGCAAAAATTTGCTGTGTATGGCTTAACTTGTAAGGAGAACGTTATGTTGTAAGTATGTTATTTTTTTAATCTTAGAGTTCCAACTTTTGAGCTACAACGTGAGAAGTACATCGCCGGTTAGCATAAGGTTTATAACCTTGTATTTCTTAGGCTAGGATGCACAGTATTACTGTTCTATCTAGTAGGAATTTAGAATGTATTAGGCATTAATTAAATATCCATTAGATAACAAGTGAAGAAAAGTATTGGCTTAACTTGGCTTAACCTTTGAGTTTTTAACTTTGAGTTCGAACTGTGATGAGTGATGTAACTTTACCTCAGAAAATCATTGAACTTGTAGTTACAGTAGTAGATTTAACAGAATTTTGTTGATTGATGAAAAGGAAATTTAAGTATATACAATATTACTTACTGCTTACGTACTGCTTTTATTTATTCTCAAAGCTTTGAGCAGCCGTGTCAATTTGAATTTGGATGGAAGTTTTAAGTCAGTTTTGAGTTTTATTCTAACGCAGCATTTTTATTTAAGGTATGTTTGTCTCCAATATCCAAACACTGTGGAATTTAAAGTTTACTTGAACAGTTGCACATGATTTTATAGGAAGAGTAAGGGAACAAGCAATATCAGATTTTTCATTTGTAAACTTTTACGCAAAGTTTAAAAAAAAATTAATTTTTGAGCACCGACAATTGTAAATATTTGCAATTTAAATGTATGCATTGAAGGTTTGCTACTTATTTATTCTTTGTACACGTAGTTACTTTTAATAGATAGCAACAACTGGGTTGAATTTGACCTGCATTAATTTATTGTTATTTTATTTTTTGGGGTATTTTAAGCTGTATTTTAATAAATCATACTAAAAAAAAACAGTGTAATTCTTTTTCTTCTAAATGGGAATGTCTCCAGAATAGGAATTTCAATATGAATTTTTTTATATACAGCACTAGTCAACAGTTTGGAAACACCTAAAATTTTGTTTTTTGAGACACATAAATGTTCTTTTTTTTTTCTATGCAACAAACTAGGTAAAAGACCAAATCACACAAAAATTGGACAGTGAATGACTGGAAGAAAAGATCGTTGGTTGGACAGATGAGTCTCGATTTTGACTTTTTTGTCTCTAACAGAGGAACTTGTGTAAAACACAAAAAAGCTTAATGGTTTGGGGTTGTTTTGAAGCAGGGAAGGTTGGAGAATTATTTCAGGTGAAAGGAATACTGATAATAGAACATGGCTACCATTTCATACTTCAACATGTACTTGCGTATGGACTGAAGCTAAATGGAACCGACTTCACCATACAACCAGACAATGAGTGTATGAGTGAGTGTATGTCTAAGCTCTGTACGTTTTATTTAGAGAGCAAACAGCTTACTAGTGTATTTATTTTTCAAAGAAAATGACGAACTTTTGTATATTTGTCAAAGTAAGTTGTCATACTGTTAAATTGTTTATAAATGAAAGGAACATAGATATGTCTCTCAAAAACCAAAAGGTATTTCCAAACTATTGACAGAAACTATATGAAATACTTGACAGCTAGATGTAAGATTCACTTTTATATGAATACTTGATAATGACGTGATTTTGAATAATTTTGTTTTTAGTTTTAAATGTTTTGATACAAAAACACATTTAATGTAAATTAGGCCAAAACCTGAGCATCCAGGATCCCAGGGAAAACGAAATGCTTTTTATTCTATTCAAATATCCGGCTTTCTTGATACAAATTTAATAACTATTAATATATTTTCAATACATTTTGTTTATGTTCTAGCTACATTCTATCTATTGTTTCCTGGTAGGCATTAGCAGCAAAAATTAGCTGTTTAATAAGAATTTAGATATTTCTGTTGCATTTAAATTATTATGGTTCTTTTCACTGTTATTTATTTGTTTTTATTTATTTAACATTTTTCTCCAAATCTCTTTACTTCAGTTCATGTGCGAGAATGACGAGATTTTATTTAATTTAAAAAGCGATCCTGTGGTATTTATTGTGATTTAATTCACATAAAGTCCCTATTTTGTTTTTATTATTATATTTATATATTATTTATATATTAATATATCATTAATACATTATTATATTTTTAAAACTGTCATTTTCTTTTTTATTTTTAAAGACAAGTTCAACACAAAGGGAATTGTTTCTTTCTTAAATACATCATAGAACATTTTACATTTCGTTTAATGTGACGTTTAAAATGTATGAAATTTGTTATTCGTTACTTTTCAGAGATTTATTTCTTTTTTTAGGAGGCTCCAGTCTGATTTGGCTTTTTAGAAGGTGAATTGAATAGCAGTGAATTGTCAAAAAAAGAAATTATAATAAATTATCAAATAAATCCCCAGTCTAAACCAGTTTAAAGCCAGTTTAATGGTGTATTGCACCAGCGAAACCAGCGTAAAGCTGTTTAGTGGAACCATATGCTGTATTAAAAAGCAGTACAATTCCTTTACTTTTTTTAAATTTATTTTTTATATTCTGTGTGTGTGTGTGTGTGTGTGTGTGTGTGTGTGTGTGTGTGTGTGTGTGTGTGTGTGTGTGTGTGTGTGTGTGTGTGTGTGTTAGTGATGTTACATTCTGGTATCATTATATATACACTGTTTTTATTAAAAGTGGAAGAAAGTTGAGAGTAAATTTACCAGAACACTTCCTAGATCCCTGCTTGCACTCTAAATCCAGATGTCCTCCATTGTCTCCCCAGGTTTTCCGACAGTGACCCAAAACCGGGACACTTATCAGTCCATCGACCAGCAGGACCAATCGGACAACACGCCCGGGCCATTTATTCAAGGAGAGGACCAGAAGCATGGAGTGCGAGCTTACTGATTTATGTCTTTACTCATTGTCTGTTTTAAAAAAAATGGTCACTGCTTTTCTGGGGAAACAAAACATAAACCGAACCATGTTACTGAAGCGTAGCATTACTTGTTACTGTAATCAGTACATTTGTGTTTTTTGCCTGAAATGGTGAAAGTTTTCAACATGTTGCTTTTAAAATTATTTTAGTTTTCAAGTGAATGTAAAATATGTACACACTTTATATGGACAAAAGTATTGGGACACCTTATTTTCCAGCCTTATGTGGGTTCTTCCCAAACTGTTAAGCATTAAGTGTTAAATTTTCTCTTTACTTATACCAAGAGACTCAGACATGTTCCAGCATGACAGTGCCCCTGTGCACAAGCCCAGCTCCATGAAGGTTACATTGTTTGGAGAAGAAGATATCATGTGTCATCATCACAACTTTGACCTCAATCCTATTGTACACCCATATGATGAATTGTAATACTTACTGCACCCCAAGCCTCCTCACCCTACAACAACAGTAGCTCATAGGCAGGTTTCATCCATATTGTGTGTGTGTGTGTGTGTGTGTATGATTTTATATACAGTATAAAAAAAAAAATAAATAATATATATATATACAGTGCATCTGGAAATTATTCATTGTTTTATGTTACAGCCTTATTCCAAAAGAGATTAAATTCTAATAAAAATGAAAAATCAAATGTACATAAGTTTTTACAGCCGTTGCAATGAAACTTTGAATTGAGCTCAGGTGCATCCTTTTTTCCACTGATCAGCCTAGAGATGTTCTACAACTCGTGGTAAATTCAGTTTTGGACATGATTTGGAAAGGCAAACACCAGTCTATATGAGGTCCCACTGTTAACATGTCAGAGCACAAACCAAGCCATGAAGTCCAAGGAATTGTCTGTAGACCTCAAAAGACAGGATTGTATTGATGCACAGATCTGGGGAAGTATACAGAAAAATTTGAGCACAGTGGCCTCCATCATTCATAAATGGAAGAAGATTGGAACCAATAGTCTGGCCAAACTGAGCGATCATAGGAGAAGGGCCTTAGGCAGGGAATTGACCAAGAACCTGATGGTCACTCTGAAAGAGCTCCAGCATTTCTCTGTGGAGAGAGGAGGACCTTCCAGAAAAACAACCATCCCTGCAGCACTCCACCAATCAGGCCCGTATGGTAGAGTTGCCAAATGAAAGCCACTCCTCAGTAAAAGCCTCATGACAACCCGCTTAGAGTTTGCCGAAAGGCAACTGAAGGATTTTCAGACAAAATGAGAAACAAAATTCTCTGGTCTGATAAAACAAAGATGGAACTCTTTGGCCTGAATACCAAGTGTCATGTCTGGAGGAAACCCGGCACCGCGTATCACCTGACCAATACCATCCCTACAGTGAAGCATGGTGGTGGCAACATCATACTGTTGGGCTGTTTTTTAGTGTCAGGAACTGGGAGACTGAGGTTGTAGGGAAAGATGAATGCAGCAATGTACAGATGCATCCTTGATGATAAAAAATTTAAAAAAAAACTTGCTTTAGAGCGCACTGGACCTTAGAATGGGGGGACAGTTCATCGTCCAACAGGACAACAACCCCAAGTGGACATTGAGTGGCCCAGTCAGAGCCCAGACTTGAACCCGATTGAACATCTCTGGAGAGATCTAAAAATGGCTGTGCCCCATCCAATTTGATGGAGCTTGAGAGGTTCTGTATAGAAGAATGGGAGAAACTGCCTCAAAATCGGTGTGCTAAGCTTGTAGCATCAAACTCAAAAAGACTTGAGGCTGTAATTGGTGCCAAAGGAGCTTTAGCAAAGTATTGATCAAAGGCAGTGAATACTAACGTACGTGATTTTTATTTTATTTTATTATAATACATTTGCAAAGATTTCAAACACTTATTTCACATTGTCATTATGGGGTATTGTCTGAAGAATGTTGGGGAAAATAATAAATTATTAATTAATAATGAACCTATTTTGGAATAGGTCTGTAACAGAACAAGTGGAAAAAGTGAAGCGCTGTGAATACTTTCCAGATGCATTGTGTATACGATATGAAAGAATAATATGATAGGTATAATCATGAACGTCCTACCAATAGTAGTATTTTGGGAGTATGTGTTGATTTTGCTACAGCCTTTGCATCAATGATTCACCACTTGTTACAAAGTCATGAAGGTTCATTCGGTCTTTAAAGCCACATAGTACACGTTTCCCATCATGAAAATCTTTGTATGTGTTTGATAATGTATAGAGATAAACTTCAGCAGCAACAACTGCAATCAAGCGATTGCGATTACTAGGTCAGGACTTTGACTAGGCCATTTTGTTGTTTTTCAGCCATTTAGAGGTGGACTTGCTTGTGTGTTTTGGATCAGAACCCAAGTTCGATTCAGCTTGAGGTCATGAACAGATGGCCGGATATTCTCCTTCAGGATTTTTTGGTAAACAGCAGAATTCATGGTTCCATTTATCACAGCAAGTTTTTTAGGTCCTGAAGCAGCAAAAAAAGCCCCAGACCATCACACTACCACCACCATATTTTACTGTTGGTATGATGTTCTTTTTTCTGGAATGCGGTGTTACTTTTACGCCAGCCATAATGGGACAAACCTTCCAGAAAGTTTTGTCTCGTCAGTCCACAGAGTATTTTCCTCAAAAGTCTTGGTGATCATCAAGATGTTTTCTGGCAAAACTGAGATGAGCCTTTATGTTCTTTTTGCTCAGCAGTGATTTTCGTCTTGGAACTCTGCTTTTTATACTTTGCCGTCTCTTTCTTATGCTGTAGTCATGAACACTGACCTTAACTGAGGCAAGTGAGGCCTGCAGGTCTTTGGATGTTGTTGTGGGGTCTTGGGGACCTCTTGGATGAGTCATCTCTGTGCTCTTGGGGTAATTTTGGTTGGCCGGCCACTCCTGGGAAGGTTCTTCACTGTTCCATGTTTTAGCCATTTGTGAATAATGGCTCTCACTGTGGTTTGCTGGAGTCCCAAAGCATTAGAAACTGCTTTATAACCTTTTCCAGACTGATAGATCTCAATTACTTTCTTTCTGATTTGTTTTCGGAATTTCTTTGGATCTCAGCATGATGTCTAGCTTTTAAGGATTTTTTGGTTTACTTTACTTTGTCAGGCAGGTCCTATTTAAGAGATTTCTTGATTGTGAACAGATGTGGCAGTAATCAGGCCTGGGTGTGGCTGGAGAAATTGAACTTAGGTGTGATAAACCACAGTTTTAACAGGGGGCAAACACTTTTTCACAGTTTTCATTTAAGAACTGCATGTTGTGTTCACTTGTGTTATCTTTTACTTATATTTAAATTAGTTTGATGATTTGAAACATTAAAGTGTGACAAACAAAATGATAAAAAAAATAATAACACTTTTTCACACCATCAATTTGTTGAATAAACACCATAACATATAAATAAAAATATAATATAATTACTTTTCTCATGATCTATACTATAGTTACTTTAATGGTCTACTAAAGGGGCAGAGACTTTACACTATTTAGTAATGCTTTTGCAATTTCCTCTTGTTACAGTCCACTTCCTGTTTATAAGCTGACTGCAATCGCATGGATCAGTTCCCCATTTAGTAATTTCACATTCATGTTGGTCAACTGTCTTTGATCTCTACATAAGCATTATGCACTACGTGATGTTCAGCCTGATGTGTGACATGTGATTGGTCACTTTCAGTTTTCATTGGACCACAGTGAGGTCATTTGCTCATTTTGGAGTTTCCATTATCTGACTGCAGGCTCTTTTTGCTCTTATGCAATAATGCCTAATGAAATAATTGTCTGCAGTGTAATATCAGATCAGTTTTATTCATCAGCTTTGGCATTCATCTGGCACAGCTGGCATTCATCCAGCACTGGCATACTGCATGTGGGCCAAACATGGCCCGGTTTGGCAGAGGTGGTACTGTTTTTAAGGCAGCTCACAAGACATGGGCCAGATGTAATTTAGGACCAGTTATGGGTATTTAACTTGGCTGAGACTTGGGCCAGTTATGGCCCATGTGTGGCCCTTGTCTGGAATCCAGACCTGGTCCACACTAGGACCGTAATTCATTGCGGTATGTGGGCCAAGCAAAAGCTGGTTGTGTGGGCCGGAGCTGGGCCAGAGAAATATTGCTATGTGGGTAGAGAGTGGGCAGTAATTACAATATATAAATATATAAACAACATATATTTGGACAACAGTTTATGGACACCTGGCTATAAGATTGATATGTGCTTTTTGAACATCCCATTCCACATTTAGTCCCCATTTATTGCTATAATAATCTCCACTCTTCTGAGAAGATGTTTCACCAAATTTTGGAGTGTGCTTGTGGAGATTTTGCTCATTCAGCCATAAGGGTGTAAGTAAAGTCAGGTACTGATGTAGTTGAGGTGAGGAGGCCTGGGGTGCAGTCAATGTTCAATGTTCGAGTTGAGCTCAGAGCTCCAAAGCAGGAGTTCTTCCACTACAACGCATGTAAAACCATATCTTCATGTAGATAGAAACAGGTTCAACTCTGCTAGCTCAAGTAAAGGGAATTTGTAATGCTACCACATCCAAAGACATTCTATACAATTGTGTGCCTCCAGCTTTGTGGTAATACTTTGGGGAGGAACCTTATATGGATGGCCAAGTCAAGTGTGCCAATACTTTTGTGTTAATAGTATCATGTATAATGGCTACATCTACAGGTTGCTCCAAAACTATGAATTTGTTTGTGCATACTTTCCATTTTATTTCTCTCCTCTATATGATCTCAGCACTTCTCTTTTTTTTATGGTTTCTATTTTAAAATTATACACATTATTGTTCTCATCTCCCATTAGACTCATTAGCGGTTTCCATAGGAACTACGCTGCCTGATAAGGAGACAACCATTAGTTATTTATGCTGCATATCCGTACGGATAACGTTTCGGCGCTTGGTGCCTGCAGTGGCAAAAGATGCGGGCTCAATTAGATCGCTGCTAATGAGAAACACAGGAAGGTGACGGTTAGACGGCTGATTATCAAGCTCATGCTTCTGCCTGAGCTGGTATTATTTTCTTCCTATGCAGATAGAGATCGTTTATCCCGTGTCCTCATTAGCACCCGAATGGCTGGTCAGAGAGCCGGGGCTGATGCGGAATACTAATTATAACTACGGTTGGGTTTTTTTTTAGAGATAGTTGTTAGGATTGCTAATGATACAACAATCATAAGGAACACAAGTTCAGCATTTTATTTCATCTCATTAATACTTGCTGCTTCTGTAAACGTGTAGTTTTTTAATTGGAGCTAATGCAATTGCAGTTGCGTTCAATTTTTTCCGTGTTTTTGCATCTTCTGTACCAAGCAAAATTTGCAATTCCCAGTGTTTCACACTCTTTTCCTGCACATGCCAGCGCTTGGGAAAGCTCTTTGTAGCTGCCTGTTAATGGGTTCTTGCTGGTGAGTAGCTAACGGCTGGTAGAAGCTGTATGTACGAGCAAAAACAGACCGACCTATAAGTAAAAATAAATTGAAACATTTCTAGGAATATAACTGATACAGAAAGTATGAGAAAATACAGGTTCTGAACTGCTCTGGATGATACCTGGGACCATATACTGTATATATAATGTGCATTATAAACCTTGATGTGGATGAGGCCAAAGAAAAAAGTCCACATTGGATTCCAGTCCAGCCATGAGTTTGTGCACTGCATTTGCACATGATTAGGGTTTAAATTTGTTATAGAAAAAAACCCAGAGTGTGCTGTATTATCCGAAAATTCACTACACACAAAAAGAAGGTTCAACTAATGCTCGGTTAAAAAACATGACCACAAGAGCTTTGCAGGAGTTCCCCATCCACCCACTCATACACACACACACACACACACACACACACACACACACACACAAGGTCTATAAGCCTGCAGCTCAAATAATAAAAAGCTAAAATGTTAATTATTAAACAAAGCGTTAAAGGCTTGCACACATATGCGTTAATAACCCAGTTATGGATATAGGATCCGTGAATATGTACCCTGCCATACGTTAATTAAGGCCAGCATTAAAACTGATGATAACTGCAATATGATCTGCATGATTAGAATGAAATTGAATTTCTCTCCGTTCATTATTCATTAGTCCTCCATCAGCAGTGGTTTTCACTAGAACAAGTGAGGAAAACTGAAATCGATGCTTTTTTTTTCTTTTTCTTTTTTTAATCTGTGGAGGACGAAATAATATTTCAGTGTCATACTGATTAAAACACCTCCCTTAGGAAGAAAAAATGACGTGATTTTATTTTGACAGGTTCTGCAGATAAATAAGTAAAAAAAAAAATCCTAGACATCTCCAGATCGATTCGTTTCTTTTTTATGGCTCATTAGGGATTTGGAAGAGAATGAGTTCATATTAGGACGTGAAAGGAAACGATTAGAAGCGGTGTAATGCAGCTCTGAGATTTTATTAGACACTTAGCCGACACATTATTTCTTCCTAATTTGTGCCCAGTTGAACAGTGGAGGCAAACAGCCTGAAGATGTGTGTGAGATATGAAAAAGGGGTTAATGAAACATAAATGAGATCATTTACAGTAATGCACTGCTGCACGTCAGATTTACTGAGTAAACGCTTAGGGGTTCATTGGATTCCTGAAAGGGTTCCTTTAGCCATTAATATAAAAACTTTAAGAGCTCCAGAAAAGAAAGAGCATGTTTATAAAAAAAAATGAAAAACAATAGTTTTGGTTTGATATCCACTGCAACAAATGGTGTCATTGCAAGTGCACATGTAAAATCTGCTTTTATTTCATTTATTTTTTTTTTGTAAATTCTATTTGAATTTTTTTTATACTATTTTTATGTCAGGGAAAGTCACTAAAAGCACTTCACGTCATACATTTTTACATATTTTTATGAGAAAAACTATTATTTACAAATAAAATTCTACGATACACCAATGAATTTCTAAACATTTTAATTTTAAAACTAATTTTAAGCTTTAAGCATTTATATTATTATATTGGCATATTTTATTTTCCCAAATTTATAATATTGGGGTTTTTTTAGCTCACTGTCGGACCTGATCTCAAATTCCCACCAGACATCACAGCCTTCAAAACATGGCCACCCCGTACTCCAATTCCCAGAACACACATACACGTTCCTCCAACCCACACGCTTAGTGATTAAGCACGTGCCCAATTATACACAAAAATGCACACACTTACACACACACTAGGGACCTTCATTCAGTAAAACCATGTGAAATGATACACTCGCTGACTCGTGTTCTTCGCCTTGACACTTAATTCGAGATTTTAATTTAATTCAAACTGTTTCTGTCCCTGATTTTAGTCTTGTTTGCGCTAAAATCAGTTGACTGAAGTCTGCGTTTGCATCTGCTTTGCATTCTTTTCATGACAGGTTTAGTGTAATCTTACATAATACTCTAAACGTTAACAGTGTGTTTTTCATCTGAATAATGTTTTGGTTTATTTTTTTTTCAAATTCAGAATTTACAAAAAAGGATTTCCTTTTTGTGACCCAGTTATTCTATCTATCTATCTATCTATCTATCTATCTATCTATCTATCTATCTATCTATCTATCTATCTATCTGTCTATCTGTCTGTCTGTCTGTCTGTCTGTCTGTCTGTCTGTCTGTCAGTCTCTCTCTCTCTCTCTCTCTCTCTCTCTCTCTCTATCTATACACATAGATAGATAGACAGACAGACAGACAGACAGACAGACAGACAGACAGACAGATAGATAGATAGATAGATAGATAGATAGATAGAAAGATAGATAGATAGATAGATAGATAGATAGATAGATAGATAGATAGATAGATAGATAGATAGATAGATAGATAGATAGACTTGCTAATTATAAGACATTAAATATAATTAATAGATAAAAAAGGATGATCTATATATATTTTTCAATTATATTTAAACTGTTGTGGAATTTCCTATCAGCATCATTGCAACACGTTGATTGTTTTCCTACAACAACACACAAAGTCTTTATGGCTGAGTGATGTTTTCATCTACATTTCCAACCAATTTTAAAGTGAGAAGAATAATTAAAATGAAAGACGTGGAGTCTTACTGTGATTTTTTTCACTGGATAGCCATAAGTCATGTGTTCTCTGCTAAAAATATCATCCATGGCCATTTGTACAGCAGAGATTTATCTTCTAGCTGACCTACTTTTCAGTGTTGGTGCTGTAACAGGAATAAATTAGGACAAGTCAATTAGAACAATTCGGCATGATGTGTGTGAACCCTGAATTATAACGCAACTGAAATAGTACAGAAATTTTTTTTTCTGAAGATGTATTAAAGATTTCTAAAGAATGGTTTCCTATATAATGTGAGAATGTTAAATGCGGGTGGATCTGAAAGTGTGAGGTGGATGATGAATGACCATGAGAAAAAAGAGCCCTGAGCTGCAGCTCCGTCCGACAGTTTTTCAGTGTTGTTAATGAGCCTGATCCACCTTGACTTCTGTTTGTAGGAGAATCCACTCTTGAGAATAGGGATGACCCAGTGACTATTGTGTTGTTGTTGTTGTTGGTTTTAAAAAACCCACTACTTTATTACACCAGCTCATTCTTGAAAATACAGATTATAGGCTTAAGATATTCATGCTTTTCTGCATACCACATCTGTAAAGAGTAGGATTTTGTAGTCCCTGTTTGCTCAAACCAGCTTGTTTGTTCTGATTTAACTGATGCTCACACAATGTTTTTTGTTTTCCTCACCAGTCTGTATAAACTTCAGAGGGAGTTTGCATTAAAAATCACAAAAGCATCAGCAGTGGAAATGAGATGTCTCACATCTCCCACATGTCTCATTTCCACACATGCTTTATATCTGACAATAGAAAAAAAAGAATTTATGTCTGTATTTAAATATTTTGTTGCATTACCAGCTGGTCAGTTTCAGTCATTCCTTAAGTAATAACAGTAACTAATGTATATCATGGAGAATCAACAACATTAAATATATAACAACAACCGGGTAAAAAAAGTACAATGTGTCGTTTAGTGATTACAATTTTTGCCATTATATACAGCTAAATTCTATAAGACACCTAAATACTGTTATATAGGCCTGAATCCCAAATGCAAACATGATCACAATGTATAGGACAAAAGATAATAAAGAGAGAGAAAGACAGGGAAGTTCTGGCCCAATTCCTTCCTGTGAATGCAGCGTGTGCAACTAATATACATGAGCTGCATAAGAGACAAAGAAAAATGGTCTGCTTGTGCTGAACTTCTGAGATGATCAGAGGGAGGGGGTCGAGTGTAGGACAGGAAGCTTATAATCTCTCACCGTGTGTCACGTCACCTGCTTCAGTGTGATTTATGGGCCGATCGTGGCACTCGCTGCAAATCGGCAGCTCGTTTTGCCTTCGGAGTTACTCTGCATAATTGCACATAATGAATCATTGAAAGATGCTTGTTATTTAAATAATTCCTTCCCCATGCCCTGGAAATCTAATGGAGAGGTTTATGTAAAAGATTATCTTATTTTCTTCTCTTTTATAGTTATGTATGAATAAATGTATACACATAAACACACACACACACACACACACACACACAGAGTTATAAGAGGTTTTTGCACATCCCAATCCACTCACAGACAGACAGACAGACAGACAGACAGACAGACAGACAGACAGACAGACAGACAGACAGACAGACAGATAGATAGATAGATAGATAGATAGATAGATAGATAGATAGATAGATAGATAGATAGATAGATAGATAGATAGATGCTGCTTATGTTAGTTCTTTCTCTTCAGTGTTTTGTATTGTTTTTAAGATTTATAATCACTCTCATGATGTCACCCAAATAAGAATGGGTTCCCCTTTTGAGTCTGGTTCCTCTCAAGGTTTCTTCCTAATTTATCCAGAGAGTTTTTTTCTTGCCACAGTCAGGGATATAAACACATAATTCACTTTAATTCTTAAGTTCTATAAAGCGGCTTTGAGACTTTGTGAAAAGCGCTAAACAAAATAAACTTGAAACTTGAACTTGATATATATTAAACTATCCCAATTCTTTTGTCCACATAGTGTGTTTATGTGTGTATGCATAAATAAACTGTGTCCAAAAATGTAATTTTTGTTGACCTGATAAATGGCTAGTCCAGTATCTTTCTCTCCACAGTCTACCTCCCCTTTATGTGTGTGTGTGTGTGTGTGTGTGTACATCTGCTGTGGTGGTGACAGCTCTACAGTGAGATTTACAGCCTCTTTACTCTTCGGATGTACTCTGAGAGGGTGATGACAGCCATGATCAGGACATGCAGCATTTTACGAGAGTTCTTCTTTTAGGATTTATTGACCACATGCAGTCATGGTGATAACTCACCTCAGATATGTCCCTGTATCCCAAATTAACCTCATCTTTCCTCTTAATGTATGCTACCTACATACAACTCAATATAGGGAATATAATATATGGTTCAATTTTAGATGTACGTATGCAAATATCTCCTTGTTACTTTGAAATGAAGAAGCAAATTTAATAATCAATCACTAGAACTTTTGACTCATTCTTTATTTTTTAAATACACAAACTACAATGTTTATTTCATAGACTGCAGTATTTTCAGTATTCCCTATTATGTATTCGGTTGGTTATATGTAATGTATTATTAAGTATACTGCAGAGTACCAGACTAGAGCCTATGAGCTAAAGTTAGCCTGGGGTAACCTTTGATTTGCCTGATGTGGCATATATAAGAAAAGAGAAAAAAGAAGAGGATTGACACAGATCATTATTTTCAATTTAACATCTAATATCATTTTTATTTTGTATTTTAGCTGAGAAAACTTTGGTAAAACTTAAAAAAATATAAGGACCAGCTTCAAATATCTTATTAGAGGTCACTGATTTTACAAAATGTTGTACACAAGCTGCACGACTTGTGTTCAATCTGCCCAAGTTCTCCCACTCCACCACACTGCTGCGCTCCCTTCACTGGCTTCCAGTCGCTGCACATATCAGATTCAAAACACTGATGATGTTTGCCTACAAGGCCAAAAATGGAGCAGCACCAGAGACCTCATCACATCTCTCTCGCACTGCACCACGCTGTCTGAGATCCTCCAGCACTGCTCGACTGGTACCACCTTCTCTCAGAATGAGAGGTAAGTATACTTCAAGGCTCTTCTCTGTTCTCGGAATGAACTTCCCCTAGATGTCCGTACAGCGGAATCCCTGACTATCTTCAAGCAACGACTGAAGACCTACCTCTTCCTGAAACACTTAAATTAGCACGTTCCAAGTTTGCTCTGTAGAATTCAAGAGTTATATTTATATTGAGTTTGTAATCTTGCGTACCAGTGTTGATTAATTCATTGCTAGAGACTCAAAGCACTTTTGTACGTCGCTCTGAATAAGCGCGTCTGCTAAATGCCGCAAATGTAAATGTACAAAATTACTGTATTGCTTGTAGCCTGGATAGCTGTATTGGGCATTGGAGCATATTGTACTATAATTGTGTGTTTTTTTCCATTCAACTAGAAATCATTGGAAGTAACAGATTACAGAGTAATATTTCTATATATTTATATCGAATTAATATTAAATCATAAACGCAGGAAACTATAGCAACTTGAATCGTAATTTTTGGCCCTTCATAGCAAAATGTTTGGCCACCTCTGTTCATTTTAGAGCAGTTACAATTTGCTTACAGATTTTATTACAACCATACGCTTGTACTGCAATAATGTATAATTATAGCACTAGAAATAAAATTCACTCTACATTTTACAGTAATGTTCTTTCGTTCAGGTTATGATGAGGGTCCTATATTATAGGTTGAAGGTGCGGTGTTGGAATGGCAGCTCTTTGCATAGCAGTGTCTCTGAAATGTTTCTGAGTTTGCTCTGCCAGAGGCGTTCTGAGTATTTTGGTGTCTCCTGCTGTAAGATTCCAGCTTTCGTATTTCTGTGTGAATCCTGGCTGTAGGCTGTGAAAGAGCTCTCATCGTCTCTGGTGGGAAAGAATCCAAATAAAATGATCAGCGGGTGTTTTTTAGCATTGGAACGTTTAGATGAAGGATATGGGTTAGAAGTAACTCACTGAAATGGAAATCTACTTGTAGAAATATATGTATTTATTGATTAGTAAATATTACGTGTTTTATATTTATTATAATAGTCTTGCATTGGCAAATGCCATTGTAAATCAGATGTTCCACCTTAAATATTTTGTGAGGAACATATATTATTGTTGTTTATTCTGGAGGTTATTAATAAACTGTATTCAGGGTAGCAAAAGAAGATCTTCAGATATCTTTCACTGGTAAATGCTGGTTAGCAATGCATGTCCTTTCCTCTTTTTTGAAGGATGAGTGGAGATGTTGGGGAGGTTTGACCACCCCGAATCATTCACACCTCATTTCACTGCCTGCACGTTGGAGCTGGGAGACACTCTACTGCGCATCTTCAAGGAGAGGGTCCCTCGGCGGTGGAAAACATCCTGCATTATCTCAGTTCCAAAGAAAACCATGCCCTGGAGAGCTGAATGACTTCAAGCCAGTTGCTCTCACATCTCATGTATCGAAGACCATGGAGCAGGTGCTGCTACACCATATGAGGTCTCAGGTCCACCATGCCCTCGATCCTCTGCAGTTTGCATACCAGGAGAAGGTGGGAGTGGAGAATATTATTATCTACATGCTACACTGATCCCTCCCTCACCTGGACAGTGGCAGCTGGGCTGTGATAACTACATTTTTGTCTTCTCAAGTGGTTTCAATACAATCCAGCTGCTGCTCCTTAGAGATAAACTAAACAAGATGGAAGTGGGCTCACACCTGGTGGCGTGTTTTATGGACTTTCTGACAGGCAGACCTCAGTATGTGTGACTGAGGGACTGCAGGTCTGACACTGTGATCAGCAGTTCTGGAGTTCTCTGATAGTGTTCACCCTGTACATGTCAGACTTCCAGATGACACTGCCATCGTGGGCTGTGTCAGGAGGGGACAGGAGGACGAGTACAGAAAAAATATCCAGGACCTTGTTTGCAAAGTGTGAATTCAACCACATGCACCTCAACACCATCAAAACATGGTGGTGGACTACAGGAGGCCCAGGTCTCACCCGGAGCCTGTGACCATTAATGGTGACTGTTGAGTTTGTAAAGACCTACAAATACCTGAGAGCTGGATGATAAAATGGACTGGACTGCCAACACAGACGCTCTGGACAGAGCCGGCTGTACTTCCTCAGAGGGCTCACGTCCTTCAACATTTACAAAAAGCTGCTGCAAATGTTCTATCAGACTGTTGTAGCGAGTGACTGTTGTAGCATCAAGAAGAAGGACTCAGAGCTGGGAATCAGTGCTGACATTTTTTTTCTCTTTTTTCTCGCAATTCCGACTTTATTTCTGTCAATTCAAACTTTTGTTTATTTTTTAATTCAGGTCAGATGCAACCATTGTAGCCTTAGCTCTTGTCTGCTATGTACACATGATGCATTGTAACATTAAAGCAGGAGCAGTGATAGCTACCTCTTGGTAGAAAAAAACTCAGAATTGGAGAAATTTACAGGTAGTCTGAATTGCAAGAAATAAAGTCACAATTACACAAACGGGCTTCCGTACATTACAGACTTGGTGGTTTTACAAGAACAAATTAATAGATTATAATTTTAAAAGTACTGTAAGATCATCTGTACTTTCTTTCATTTGTCACTGTCTTATCTTCATAGATCTTCAGCGTGGTCACAGTACGGTCAGCTTCAGGTTCTTTTGGCTCCTGGAACCTAAAAAAAGAATGCTAGATGCTTAATTTCATATTATGGGTTAAATTATATTATGGGTTTAATGATAATAATGCTGACGTCAGCTACCTGGGGTCAAGGCGCTCCTTGACTTTAGCTATAGACAGTATGTACAGACCAATCTGCCGTGCGATAGTCATCAAGTATGCGTTTTCCTGCTTGAGTTGAAGAAGATCATGAAGCTGTGCTGTGATTAGGAAACAATTATGCGCTTCAGAAGATGCATTTTGGAACGTACACATTCCTAGTAACAGCTGAAAGATGCTTCAGGTTACCTTCATAGATCTCTTGTATGTTTGTGATTTTCTGAAATGTGTCCTCACAGGCCTACAAAAAAACAGATAGTTGCTGAGATGTAGTAAAATATTTTCACATAGTTTTACAGCATGGAGACAGCTGCATGATGATGTCCTTCAGCCTCACCTCTTTGCTCCTTAAGGTCTGCATGGCAGAATACTGTGCTGAGATCTGTTCATCAATGTGCACAGATCTCTCAAGGATTTCCTTTGTGGAGTCTGTGTTGATGAGCGAGTGGTGCTTGGTCAGGTCTCTGTGTAGCTTCTGCATCTGGTCCTTCAGCTTTTGAATCTCTGTCTGTAGAATCTGGTTAGAAAGAAGGCAAGCTGTGCAGTTAGTCAATGCTGCTCACAAGAAAGTCCTAACAGCCCTGCCAGTATATACGTCCACTAGAATGCTGTATGTATTAAAAGCAATAGTTGTTAATCTGTAAGGCAAAAGTTTGTGAAAAACTAAACTTTAATAAGTAGCCACTATTTCACAGTTCTGTCCTGTCACATTTCAGGTAAATAAAATCAGTGCATAGCAAAAAGAATTAGTTCCACATCCTTTCCTCTTTGGTGAATTGCCTTTTTTGCTGCTTCATTTCATGTGGCCATTAATTGAGGTAAAAAAGTTTAAACAGCTTTCATTTTACCACAGTAATGGGTTAAATATCATTAATTCTTAAATATCTATCTATAAATTTAACTATAGATGTTAACACTTCTGCATGTGCATTCATTTTTCAGTTTGTATTACAAAAAACACCTGCTAAATAACTTTTAGATTTAAAAGAACTACAGTGGAACCCGGTTATGTCGATGTCCTAGGGGGTCGCCAAAAAGCATCGAGGTAACCGATGATCGAGATAAACGAAAATCAAAATGGCGCCAATATATGAACGTGCTTGAAATTTCTTTATGTACATGATGTGCGTTAATAAATGAGAATGTGCATGCACATGTTTTTGGAGGGGTTTTTTACACAACAGCGTTGCCGCGATTTGTTTGATGAAGGCATGCTATAAAAATACATACAGTACATGTTTATCTGTCAGGAATCCACCTGCCACGCCCCATTCGGCCCCCTTCAGCGTGTCAGGTGCTTTCTCGGCCGCTTTCTCTGAAGCTCCGCTTCAATTGCGCACATATGGTGCTCGTTTATCATCATCACCAGCTCCTATTTAAACTTCCACACTCTCACTGTCCGTTATTGTTGGTATATGTTGGTTCACGGCGGTCGTTGTTATCACGCATGAGTATCCCGGTACGTGTCTTCCCACCGGCACTCTCTCAACGCCTGCGCTTTTCTTCCCAAAGCGCATCGCGGATTCTTCCCCGATCCCGGTTCATACTATGATTTTGCTGGTCATCACACGTTCCGCGCCGCCAATCGCGGCTTTCGCCTCCCGTTCATCGCATAACATTTAACCACAAAAGGCATATGTGCACTAACTAACAGCAGAGATTCACCAGTATACAATACAACACCTGTAGCAGCTGTAAGACTTGATTTTTCCGCCACTTCCGCGAGTTCTTCTGCGGCTACACCGAGATAACCGACGTTAAATGGCAATTTTTTTCCCCCTTGTGCTCGAGTATTAGGGTTCGGCGACATAACTGATAAAAAAAATGCTTAGAAAAAGCGAGAATTTGGCGGTTCCACTTCAAAAACGTCGACTTAATAGGGTTGTCGAGGTAACCGAGGTCGAGATAAGCAGATTCCACTGTATTTGTATTTCATTTTTCATAAACTAAAATGTATTGGGTTCTTTGATGGGCCCCTTCAGGCAAACCAATTATGTACCATTAGGGTTAAAAGAGTGTTGGGAAAATCCAATTTTTTTTACTTTTTTTTCTTCATTTACTCATTTTCCAAAAATATTTCTATGTATCCAAATCTCCTCTTTGCTCCTTAATTTCCGAATATTCCTCATTAGATGGTACCACATGCACCTCTTAACACAGCCTTTATGATAAAAGGGATTTGGAAACATCTCGCACACAAAGTCAGATTTAAATTCTTTAGTTTGGTAATGCCATTAGTTCTACTGCTCTGATTTTCTGATTAAGTCTGTCACTATTTGATGTGGGTGGTGACTGGAGTCCTCACCTGATACTTGTTCTCATAATTGCGACAGTGCGCTGTGAAAGGCGTCTCCTCACACTCAGCCAGAAGGACCTTGGTACAGATGTAGCGGTGTGACGCGGCTCCACGTTGCAGAGAAGGGACCTGAGGCATGGCACTTAAAGAAAGTGATGACATGGGCCGAAAAACTCTGTTGTTTGAGAAGAAGAGAACTCAGAGACATGGAAAATGGACATTATCTCAATATACAGTAAATAGTGCATGCTAAAAAAAAATATAATACTAGAGATGTAATATGAGATGGATATCCTAGCATGATCGATTTGTTACTCTACAAATTCGTGCTAGAATTCTTGTGAGACACGTTTAACCTCTTGTAATGTAACAAGAATTTCCTGCCTCTTAGCTCTGGACAGGGTTCTCATCCTTTCCTTCTGATACATTTCCAAACTTATATTCATTTTTAAGTAAATGTTTGACTTCACCTTAATGTTTAAATTCTGTGTCTAATAATTAAATAAATAGAAACGTAGCATCCTGAGTGTTACTTTGACAAAAGAATATCTATATCAATAATATCCATAATTCTTCCCGCCAACTCTAAGAGCCATGTAAACCATTAATTCCTACCGGAAAGCTTAAACATATATATAACAACATTGATAAATCAGTGACAATGCCAGCATAGAACGAATCACAATGAAAGGAAACGTTGCCATTGGCATCATGATTACAATCAAGACTGTCAAATATTATGATTCTTTAACATCTTTGGATACAAAAAGAAGAAATTTGGATTACCGTGATGGAGATCTTTTTATCGCAGGCTAAACAAACAAATGTTGGGCTCCTTGATAGTTTCTGCATATGTATGCCCTGCACCCGTGTCAAGTTTAAGCCTCGGCCACATGGCTTGACCCATACCAATTTAAGATATCGTCACAGGCGGCACAACACACAGGCTGGCCTCTCATCCCGCCCTCTCTGTATGTCGGCCCTGTGCTCTAAACTCAATCCTGAAGAGTTCTGTGTAATTCTGTTAAAAATAGTGAGAGAAGCCAGAACGTGCCCTAGACCCGCGTGTTGCCATGGTCAAGCTGAAAGAGCCGAGAACAGCCGGG
Organism: Silurus lanzhouensis; assembly: GCA_039877035.1. Classification (NCBI taxonomy): domain Eukaryota; kingdom Metazoa; phylum Chordata; class Actinopteri; order Siluriformes; family Siluridae; genus Silurus; species Silurus lanzhouensis. The sequence goes on along the minus strand of JBCEWE010000530.1, from coordinate 507,923 downwards.
GATGATTGATGTGGAAAGTTACTGACGACACCTGCGTCATCCAATATCCTCAGAGAAAAAGGGACAAAAGTATCCCGTGTTGTTACCTACAACCCAATCAGTCAACAATCGCATACGTGCTACATGTACACAATACTTGGTGCCAGCAGATATGGTGAAACAAACGCTGCAGGTTTCCAGGAATGAGAATGAGAAATCCCAAGGAGAGGTTATTGTTATTGCACAAACATACCGTTATGGCACCTGCCAGAGGCCTTAAAATAGAGCCAGGCCGGTGCTAGACAAGCTTTAGCACGTCACACGTTGCCATTCCAAAACACTCCTCTTTGGTATGCAAGTATGCTTAGTTCCACATGCTGGTCATGCCAACCAGGGAAAAGCAAGAGATTGTAATGTTCAAACATTACAATGATTATAACCAAAAAATGCTATATATTTAGCATATATATTTGTTTCCATAATACAGTACATCTGGCCAGAGCTCAAAGTGCTTCCACCTATGATGACCTATCAAACACTATTTTTGCTTCGAGCTTCTCAGAAAATGGTTATAAAAAGTATATATCAGGGAATTGGCGCCATTACAAAGCATTAAGTCACTCTTGGCCCTTCTGCCTTTTTTATTCAAAAGCATGTGCACAACCTGGCTTGCTGACCTTGACCACCAAGAACCAACCTTCGGAGCCGATTTAACGGCAGTGCCGTACCGTAATTTTGTTTTGGAATGATTCGTTACACTCACAGAATCGGGCTCCTCTCATTATGCAAGCAATATTATTACCCTAATCCCCATGGCTCCCCTTTGGCAAAGCTAACATCTAGCACTTATTACATCAAATTTACATTAAAGATTGACAGTGTAATGATTTCTTAGATATTGCTCCAGCCTTCATGTCCATTTTTTTTTTACATCTCCTTAGTAAATATTTTGGGTAAAAGGAAGAGATACAGCTTTGCCTTGTACCAGTCATGACAGAATTGTCTGCTTTCTGCATATAAGCAGAGAACAAAAAACGTTCAATAAATTATAGAATTACTCATTCGAACACATTTGTCCTCCAGCGTTGTTTGTCTTGAGGCTATTAATGCGTGTAAGAAGCTATCTACTTGGCTTTTATGTACTCTTACATCTTCATTCAGTCCAAGACAAAACAGAATCCAATACTAGGACTATGAAAACTCTCTGTAAAGAAAACAGGAGGTTACAAGGTCATCACTGTTTTGTCTGCATAGGTGTATAATAGACATTTTCCTATTTAAATTCTAAACCATAAATGGTTTAGTTCAATAGCTTAGAATCATTCAGAGGGGTTCTTTTTCAGAAAAAGAGCCCAAGAACCCATGAGGGTCCATTTTAATCCTCAAAGTAAAGCCAGGTATTTGTGCTTTTATGGCATTGTAATGTTATTTTATAGTTTTTTTTAGCATTAGATTGTTCTACTTTCTCAGTAGAATATACTAACCACAGATAAACCAATTTACAAAACAGAGTTTCCTAAAGACAAACTTTATTTGTTACAGATGTTAAACAAGATTTTGCAGAAATGACACCATAGAACAATTCAGGAAATCCCTTTAACCGTGTATAATAGGTGGTGTTTCCTCCAATATGTACAATGTGAAGACTTAATTTTAGCTGAATTTGCTCCATGTGCACCTTGATCATACTGCAAAACATGCTTCTTTTTTTCTTTTTTTTAAATACGCCCTTCATTTATTCACCACCATCTGGGCATAAGACAAATACTGGTAGTTATAACGACTGGAATCATCTTCATCCTGGGTAGGACTGAATGAACCCTAGACCACTAGAGTGGCCTGGTAAATGAAACCTTCTGGTAGTTCAGCACTGGCCTCAATCCTCTCAGGAAAAACCCTAGATCTGGTTGTGAAGGTCCATACCAACTTCCCAGAGATACAGGCAAAGTTTTTGAACTACTTATTGATGATGACAAAGGTCTGGAAATTTGAGAAGGCTTAACAGAATCACCTGACTGGCCCAAGACATACCCATTCCTTACACGGTCAGAATCAGAGCTCAACCTTGGAAGTCCTTGGGACGGGGTAGAACTGTTATAAACCCGCATTGATTTAGAGGAAAACTTCATTGTTTGGACTGCATTATTATTGGCCAAATGGGCAGATTCTGACTTTCCAGGTTGAAGTTGGTTGGATTTGCTGGATACAGATTGCTTAGTTGGGAGAGGCAGGCTTGACAAATAATAAAACGGGTTTTGGGGTGTGTATGAATGAGACTGAAAAGGTAATAAAGTTTGGAGATCTGGCTTTTGATAGTACTTTCTTTGATCACCATCCGGAACGGTTTCAGAAACTAAGACAGGATGAGAATTCTGAACAGAAATCCTTTGAGAAATTGGAGCATTGAGACTTTTGGATGGCATTTGCATATACCATGTGGGTAAAGAATTGCTTGGTTGGTATGGTTTAAACATAGAGTAAGAGCTCTGACCTTGCTTGGATTTAAAGTATGGATTTTGGATTAGATTTGAATTGCCAGCAGTGGGCTGGGAATCTGAGGTATATCCATTTTCTAACTGTGCAAAACCATATGTTGCATCACCTGAAGCCATTACAGAGGAAGAAGAACCAAAACCAACTCTGGGAAAAGAACGACCAGCTTGATAGTCTTGCATTTTCTTGCTTTGCATGATCTTAGCTCTGCTAAAGGGCATGTTCACGTAGGCACCCGTTCTTATAGATGTGCCATAGACATAATCTGGTCTTGTAAACCTATATACAGAGCCACTCAATGGAGATGAAGTAGAAATAGAATCATGTACAATATCTTGGGGAGAATCTGCTTGCTGGTGGCTACTCTGGATCAGCTTAGATGTTTGCTCCATATAGGTGGTTTGAGCTGGCTTGAAGACAGTGAAAGGATTGAAGGTTGTATCTGCAGAGCTGTAGGCATTTCCTTGTTGTCTAAAGTTAGGCTCTGTTGTTCCTAATTGTGGAGTTGGTGCCAAATGATTGTTTGGGGCAATAATTGGCATTTTAGTAGTCTCAGGAGGCAGATATCTTGGGGCTTGAGGCTGGGAAGTAGGACTCCGATAGGTAATTCCTTGGTTATTCCCAAAAGGTTTAGAAGTAGGTTGGTTAAATGTCACTTGCTTGTTTGATCCATCAGGTTCAAAACTACTCTGGGCTTCCTTGGTAGTTTGTTCAAGTAGGTCATTACTCTGATTTGGCATAATAAATCTTATTATGGGGCCACTTGAGATCACCATGCTGCTTAGTGATGGCTTATTTCTTGAAATATATGAAGCAGAGTTATAAGCATCTTTCAGTTGTGTGCCATCATAACTAATCTTAGAGACCCCAGCCTTATAATCATTTGGTTCAGACCCAGTTGTTGTCCTGATAGAACTGCTACTTGGAGGCTTATAGCTCACAAAAGGTGCAGTTCTAGAGGTACTGAAAGCATTGTGTGGTTTTAAGAGTCTGTACATGGAGCCGTATGATGCAATATGAGGATTACTGGGATCATACTCAGCATTTTTGTCAATTACTACAGACTGCATGTTTTGAACCAGATTGGAACGACTGATTACAGGTCTGGAGTATAAGGTAGGGGCAATATCTGGTGAGGCATCTGCCATTTGCAAGAAGCTACTCCTTGATCCTTGCGAGGCCACGCCAGAGGAACTTGTAGCCTGGAATGATGGATCATTGCGGTCACCTGTTGATGCCATCTTAAAGCAAGGACCTTGGCTATTTACACCACTGCAGGAAGCCTTCAGTAGCTGGTATCTACTTGTTGCAGGTTTACTTTCTGCCTCTGCAGAGTTTCCTGGTTCATGTCCATATTGGGAGTGATAGCTGTAAACTGGGCCATAACAATGAGTTAATATAGATTGTGTATTAATAACAGACTTAAACATTTTAGATTGAACTTACCAGGTTTAGCACTGATGTTCACAAGATTAATCAGGAATAGCCAATAGACTCTGTGAAAAAGCAAATAATAATAAAATCATCATAATTTATATTCATTCCAGAATTAAACACACAAGTCTTACCTCAAAGACATCCTTGTGCCTATAGCAACCTTCAATCTAAAAACCATCAAACTTTGTTAAAGGAATGTTATACTGAGAACAACAACTGCACATTGGTAAATGCCTGGATTCACAACACCTGCTAATTACAGGAGATCTTAATTAGCCGTCACGTCTCACCACCTTCCACACAGAATGGATTTAAATAGTCTAGTAATTAGTGATGGATCCAATAATTGGCTCAGAAACCTGATTAGTGGTATTTTCCCAAATAGATAACTACCTTTAATTAGCCAAAATAAAGGCATTGTTTCTTCTTCCTGCAACAAAGCTTTTGCCTCGTGCTGTATTCTAATGAAAGCCTCGTCCAAAATGTCTAAAAGAAATCCATTCTTAAAGATGAAGACTAATGAATGGACATTATGTAATCTAAAGGGTTTCACAAACAATTTGTTTAACAGCTACTGTGCAAACTAGCCCACTCTCTATAAACAGTGAAAACTGTCACCACTTAGCTTGCTAGCAAACCCAAACATGGCTTTATATAGTAGATAGAAGAGATTTTATGGAACTTCATAGACATGTGGCACAATTTTGATGGTTCTGTGAGAATTAAAAAGAAAGAACATTGTGAACATTGAGAATGGCATCAAATATTGAATGTATGAGAAGCCTCCAAAATTGTGAGACCTTTTATTCTAAGGGTCTGAACTACCTGGAATTTATTCCCAAAATCCTGTTACAGTAGACTGTGTATATACAGTTTTTATATGCAGTCTTTTTCTCAAGGCTGATTTCCTGAGGAAAGACGAGAGCTGCTTCAGTAATAAATTAACTTAAAAGAAAACTACCAGGGGGCAGGTTTAACTTTAGATTAATGTCATTTGGAGGACACATGGATTACTTAAACTATACCAATGAAGATCAACGTTTACCACCACCTAGACAAGTTCTGATAGACACTGATTACAATATTTAAAAATATTTTTTCAAGATTGTTCTCAAATGCATAAAGTAAGTGCAGAGATTATTTGACTTTAAGAACCCAGGCTTTCATCTGTGACCCAGTATCAGTTCCAGTTTTTCTCTGGGTGCTCATAACCTTCTAAACTCTGGATTAGACTAAGTCTAAACTATTTAAAACTCTGAAAGCAGATTTCTGTTAATCTGGTTTGAAGGGCCATTTTTATCTAGAACTAGGCTTATTCTCTGTCGAGAAAACCGGCGCAAAAATATTTGAGCCTTTGTGCATCCTGATTCAGAGATATTCAGACAATCACCTAGAAACTTTCATAGAATTTGTAAAGGTTTTAATGATTGTAACATAAAGTGTATTGATTTAATGGAAACTGTAAAGGATCATGTATAGAACACCTTTAGCAGCTTGCAAATCACATTTTCTAATAAGGATCATTAGGTCACCATTAAGCATCCATACACAAATATTTTAATTTTTTTCAACAGTCCAACAGTTGGTTGGTATTTGCAGCCAAAGTAATTCGGTCATGGATTTTATTAGGGTTTTTTTTTTTTCTTTTTTCTTTTTTTTCCCCAGCAGGATTGTCTTTAGATAAATTCCCAGAGGACAGTCATGATGAGCTTCCAGGCAGTGCAGATAGTGGGATGAAGGTCAAAATCTAATTTAAAGAAGTCGTTGAAATGCAACCCAGTCCGACTACAAGCCTGTGAAATCATAACCATTGTACCATGACATCCAGCTCTCTACAAGGCATGTTGGATGAACTCCAACAAAAGCATATCAAAACATGTATGGAGTACCAGTTAACTTACTGTAATACACTTCAGTGAAAAGGGCAGGCATTTTTATATACATTTATATATAATTGAATGCCAGATTCTGACTGGTCCAAGCTAACAGTGGCTTGGGAGATAATAATAAAAACAAAAAAGTAAATGTAATATTAGAGGTTGACCGATTCACTGGTTTTGCCGAAGTATTGGCACCAATAGTGTACAAAAATCCATACCGATAGTTTTTCCGGGTTGCGTTTGTTGCTGGAGTAATTAAAAAGGTCTGTTGTAATTGTTGTAAAAAAAAACAAAAAAACCTAACTATTAGTTTTGACACATCAGACTATTGCCTGGAGAGAACATGGTGTATGAAAGAGAAAACATTTCCTTAATGTTTATAAATATAATTCATATATCCATATTTAATTTATTTGGCACATTTTCATGATTCAGTACTGTATTTTCTAAATTTTTGTAATAATGTTCTTTACTATTGTAAATAAAGTGTCATATATATATATATATATATATATATATATATAATTTTATCCAGTATCCATTTCAAAAACTATAGGTTTAATATAATAATTATGTGGATGAGACAGAGGGAGTCATTGATGTAAACATGACTGAGAACAGAGACTTTCCTAATCACCTGATCATAAATATATTTTCTCTGCTTGTGTTCTATATGGTGGATACAGCCTGGATACATTCATTATATTTATTATAATATTTTATATTAATGACATTTGGTCCAGTTAAAGGTGTGACACTAAAACAGTAGTAGTAGTAATTTTTACTTAAGTACATGAAAGAGCCCAAACTTCTTTACTTTAACTTGAGTGAAAAAGTTTAGTCAGAACTTCAACTTTTACCAGAGTCTTTTAAAACATGAGTATCTGTACGTCTACTTGAGTGAAGGATGTGTGTACTTTTGCCATCTCTGCTTCATTTACTATTTTTGGAAGGTGTCTCCAGTGTCAGTGCTTTGTAATTATCAGAGGTAAACTCTAATATTTATTTAAAAAAAAAAAATGTCTAATTTGAGACATGGGGCTTTTTGTATTCTGGGAAATAATTTGCTTCAAAGCAGTAACAATAGTAACTTCTACCATGTTGTTGATTATTTCCTATCACATAATTCTCTGTCATGCTTTGCTCCTTTCACATTATGCATCTTAACACTATATATCACTAAGAAACCCATTGAGAAAATTTAATATATTCTATTCAAACTTTGTACAAGAAAGCCATGTCTGGACACTTTGGGTCATCCGTGCACGCGTTCTGCCCCCTGCTGGTTAGAATTCTGCTCTGCATGCTGTTAAATTGGCTGTGTAAAGGGTACAGGGTGCATGCAAATGAATGCACATCTTAGAAGAGCATGGCCTTGAGAAGATAGGAGAATAGTCTCACATGCCAATGTCTGAAGCTTCTTTGCTGTGTGTAGAGGTGAAGGAGAGGGCAAGTCAAATATTACATTCTGTTCAGAGAATGGGCTTGATGGCATTCATTAGAAGGACAGTTCAAATAGAAGGACCACTTAAGGAAGCATTTATAAGCTTTCTGATTTTCTTGGTAGGTGTTGTGATGGCAGAAGGCAGAGAAGGTCAATCCAGACTTTAATTATCCACAGTCAGAGATCTCAAATCCTCCTGAGGGATACCCATGATGTTACTGAATATGTTAATATATCTATTATTGTCCTATTTTTTTTTTTTATACCTGCCTTGTAAAATATATGTATACAATGTTCAGCCAATGCACCTGATCAGAATATATAGTAAGTGCTTTTTGAATATCCCATTTCACATGTAGTCCCCATTGGCTGTTACCGTAACCCCCACTCTTCTGAGAAGATGTTCCACTAGATTTTGGAGCCTGTGGAGATTTGTGTGAGATTCATTCAACCACAAGGGTGTAAGTCAGGTACTGATGTAAGTGGAGGCCTGGGGTGCAGTCAAAGCCACCGTTGATGTTCAATATGGTTGAGGTCAAAGCTTTAAACCATGTAAAGCACATCTTCATGGAGCACTGGGGCATTGTCATGCTGGAACAGGTTCGGGTCTCTTAGTTCAAGCGAAGAAAATAAATAAATAAATTAATGCAACTGCAACCAAAGACCTTTTACACAGTAGTGAATATATGTATAGTTTTTATAATAAAAACTGTCAAATTGTTGTGGTGTGGAAGGAATAAAACAATTTATGACATGCAATAGTGGTGAATCTGCTGCAGATCAACAGTGTTTTTGTGCTTATACAGTAGTATTTTGTACAATTTTAAAATCACCACAAAACCTATTGCCAAATATTGTTAAAAGGAACATTTCATAACCCGAACACAGCAACAGCACTACCAAAAGAGTCAGTGATTTGAAATGAGATATATCTAGCATATATTTATATTTGATATACAGTATAAAATCACAAACCATTATTTGAAATATGTTGAATATGGTTGAATCCAGTAGAGGGAAATGTAACACAGCGAGAGTAATTGTGTCCTTGTGCTTTTCCATGAAACTGTATGTGAAAGAACATTCTGTTCATTTCTTTTTTTAGTGTGATTATATATATGTATTATGGCCACCTGTTATGTCCAACCGTTGAGTATTAACAGCATTAATTAATTGCTAAATGCTAAATAATTCTTCAGCAGTTTCTTCAGAGCTCGTCTGTTGGATCGGACCACATGGACCAGGCTTCGCTCCCCACGTGCATCAATGAGCCTCGGACACCCACGACCCTGTCGCCGGTTCACCACTGTTCCTTCCTTGGACCACTTTTGATAGATTTAAGCCCACATGAAGAGCTGCAGGTTTGGAGACGCTCTGACCCAGTCGTCTAGACGTCACAAATTGTTCAACTCGCTCAAATCCTTACGCTCGCCCATTTTTCTGCTTCTAACATCAACTTTGTTGAACAAATGTACACTTGCTGCCTAATAAATATATCCACCCACAAACAGGTGAAATGATGAAGAGATAATCAGTGATATTCATATATATATATATATATATATATATATATATATATATATATATATATATATATATATATATATACAGTATATATAAACTATCTATTTTATCTATTGCTCTTTTGTCGAGAATATGAATCAGAATTGCCACTCTGAATTAATCGTCCAAGATGTTTTTTTCAGTGAGATCCAGCTGGTACCAGTCTTGCTTAGTGAACACACAAATGGGACCAATCAAGCTTGGCATCTTTTCACTGAGACTGGATTTGATTGAGAGCTTCTGCAATCGTTTTTATTCCTTCATCATAAATCCAGAGTGAAGCATTCCTTTCTAACAGAATCAGGATTTGTGTATACATTTACATACTGTATGTATCTTAGAGTACAAATACACAAAATAATATAAAATATACACAAAAATGCATTGGGTCCTCACAGTTATTTACATGCTAGTGTACATTGTGGTCCAGTTTTTTTTTTTTAACAATGTATATACCATTTATCAAGATTATTACAAATCTTTTCTCTTTGCTGTATCCAGGAATCCATCTGAAGTGCTGTATATCAGGAAACAAGTAGAAATTTTCATCCCTATTGCTTTCTGGGTGAACCCCCCCCCCCCCTATTTCTTCATGTTTATTCCTTATCCTGGACTTACAGTACATATTGAGCCTAACTGCCAGTTATTTTTATTAGCAAGCTCATCCGTGTTGACATGCTCTACTTAATGTGCTTCAGCAGGAAAACAAGCCACAGGGGACATGAAATTTTTCTTAGGTCTCAGCAATATAAACGGTAGGAATAGAAGTCTGCATTTAAATCATATTAATGGGTGTTGTAACAGCGAGGGTGTACAAACTTTTGTGCCCCAATACTGTGCATGTAAAAAGACAGCATTGTGTTTCCCTTTATACACATGGAGTTCTGTTCGGTTGTAATTAGAGCTCAAGGGAGTCCATCTGTTCGCCTGCAGCGTGTGTAACTGCAGAAAACGCCAATCAGCAGTGAATTCGGGAAAACGAGACGCTTTACGTTGGAAAATATGGAAGAGTTGAACCAAGATCAGTTCTACTGTATGCTTGAACAGATGTGTAAGAAAACAATGTAGCCAATACTTTTGAAACTGCTGTTTTGCGAGAATTGAATTCAACCACACAGCATTATCATATGTTAAGCCTCAAAATATTTGAATTGAATGTTATGATTATCTGCCCAAGTTCTCCCACATAACCCCCACTGCTGCGCTCCCTCCACTGGCTTCCAGTCGCTGCACATATCAGAGTCAAAACACTGATGTTTGCCTACAAGGCCAAAAATGGAGCAGCACCATCTTACCTCAGAGACTTCATCACATCTCGCACTGCACCACGCTGTCTGAGATCCTCCAGCACTGCTCGACTGGTACCACCTTCTCTCAGAATGAGAGGTATTAAGGATTTTTTCTGTTCTGGCACGGAGGTGGTGGAATGAACTTCCCCTAGATGTCAGAACAGCAGAGTCCCTGGCTTTCTTCAAGCGACAGTTGAAGACTTACCTCTTCCTAGAACACTTTCCAAGTTTGCGTTGTTTAAAAAAAATGTTGTAGGTGGATTTATCTTAAGTTTGTAATCTTGCGTACTGCTAAATGCCACAAATGTAAATGTGTTGAATATGTTGGTTATGCATTTTTTTTTATTATTGACTTTTGAGCCCGCAGTTTTATAATACAGTTGATCAGAAGGTGTTCATTTACTGTCTGGAACAGCAGCTCTGAATGTTATTCAAATCACAGGTTTATATTAACGCACTTCTTTTAACAGGTTGTTATAGTAACAGCTTACAAAGAAACTCGTATGGCAGATGCTCCATATACATCAGGTAAAAAATAAAAAAGCATGTTGACTGTTTCTTATAGGAGATGTTCTTTTGATATTTCTCCAGTGTCTGAACTGTTAAGCTGTTTTAATAAGTCTTCATGCCGGATGGTCTCATGGTTTTGTGGTTTTATGGTATGTTCATGACAAGCTGTGCTTTTTGTTTTATTAGGAAGGAGAAAGAAAGAGAGATGGAGAAAGAAAAAAGTGTCTGGTTATCATTTCTAAAAGAGGACTTACACAGAGATAGATGATGTACGAAGAATGAAGATGTCGTAACCACAGATATGTACGAGAACAACCTTGAATAAGACATCAAACAATAAACGACATTCAGTTATATATATTGGCAGTAACGGACCATGCATTTCACACTGAGGCCTTCAGAGGTGTCCTACCTGAATCAATCCACCTCTTAATACCGTGATTATGACACTATAACTATAGAAACCATCCATATTATAGAGAAATCCAGGAGAACAGAGCACTGAATTACAGACAGGAATGACACACTTCAACAAGTCTCCTTTCTTCGCAGGAACAGCTGCACTTGCCGCATACATCATCTCTAGCAGAAGCATTAATATTAAACTCATAAAGTGACCCAGAGTTTCTGTCAATTTTTTTAGCATTTTTTTTTTAGCATTACGGTTTTCCTGGGAATTTGGAATGAAGGCAAATTGTGTGTTTCTGTGCAAATTCTACAGTAATGAAAATGCAAAATTACAAACTTCTTTTTCTTTCGGCTTCTACTATTAGGGGGCGCCACAGCGGATCATCCGTCCGTCCGTCCGTCCGTCACTGTTGACCCCATGTACCTGAACTCCTCCACCTTCTCCACCTCTTCTCCCTGCAACCGCACCACATAATTACAATTGGTTCCTGAAAAAGCTTAACAACTGTTTGGAACTGGCCATCCTTTCCTCACGATTTCCTGCTTTTCTTGAAAATGTGCATGTCAGTTTATCTGCGACCAAATCTCTTCCGTCAGCCATTGTCAAATGAAAAACAAACAAACAAAACAGCAATTAAATCTGCACAAATATATTTGAGCTTTGTGCAGTTTGCTACTGATTAAGTTTGCGAGCTCCGACCAACCAATCAAAATAACCAAACGTTATTGTACGCCTGCTAGATGGCCCCTGGTGCTGCAACTCGAATTCTGATTGGTTAAAGCAACAGCCTTCAAGATTCTTTTGACGCTGGCAACACGTGATGTGACGGCTGAAATCTGATTGGATAGAAACTGTAACATAATCAGACACTCCTTTAAGCAGGGCAACTTAATATGAAATAAAGAGATTTGATTATTGTGTATAGTTTAATACATATTCATAAAAAAAATAAAACTGAACACAAATAATTAAATATTACACAAAAAATTATTTCTATCGGTACTCGATTAGATTCCCTGGTGCCTCTGGATTAGCTCTGCAATCGATTCAGTAGCAGGCTCTCAAAGCGCATGCGCGCCCTTCCTCCTCCCTTTTCTGCCAAGAGAGTCCGCCATGGCTCCACTTGTAAGTACTAACGTGTGCCTGAAAACGCCCGAATATCACGCGTCTGCGTTCGGTTCGACGCCTAAAAACGTTACAGGCTTAATATGAAACCCTCGGCTGGTATTCTGCCTGGTTAAATTCCGGTTCGACCCAAAAACCGCGCATTTGTAAACGTTTGTTTATAGTGGGTCTGAAACGAGGCCTAAGAAACCACGTTGTAGAGTGAAGTGAGGGGCTGAATCCCAAATATACATGTCTTCTTAGCTGAAGTGCACTAGATAAGGTGCTGAAAGAGTGGATTTACATTATATATTATACACTGTAATGATAAATAGTGAGTGGATTGGGACAAACCAGGCTAATGGACATACTGTTGCTGGTTAGTAGGGACATAAAAAAGTACGAGTATATGAGTAGACGGTGTGTGTAAAAGTCTATGGCCTTGTTTTTTTTGCTAACAATGGGTATAAATAATAACCTCTAAGATATGTTATAACAACCTCTATGTTATAAGCATGTTATCATTATTCCTATTGCTTATTAATGAGTTTAGTTTCTGTTCAAAAATTCTTGGTGGGGGGAAAAAGAACAAATCTTTCACTTGTCCTGTATACATTACAGCACAACAGATTTATTCACATATCCCAGTGACGTTAGGAAGCTGGAGACCAAGAACCGGATCAGCCATGATACAAAGTTGAGCTTGAATCCCTGACCACGTGACCGATGGACCGTTCCTCATATCCACCAATTCCTGTTTATTCATTCGCCATCTGTTCTGTTTACCTTTACAGAAGAAGCCTGTCGTGAAGGGTGGCAAGAAGAAGAAGCAGGTCCTGAAGTTCACGCTGGACTGCACCCACCCTGTCGAGGATGGCATCATGGACGCTGCCAACTTTGTACGATCTGTTATGCGGTTGTGTTTACTTGCTGTTTGGAATTTAGAAAAGAAATAAAAGGGGGTCCGCTAGGACTAGTGCAGTTTTGGGGGGGAAAAGGAAACGAGTCAAATGGGAGATTGCAGGATTTGTAATTGTCTTAGAGGTCAACGTTTTAAATTGCACCTGGACCTGCTATCTATTTTATTGTATTATTGAAAAAGTAACGTTTTGTTTATACTTGTACATAAAGAGATGCACAGAGATGTACTTAAAAATCCCTCTGTGTTAAAACAGCTGTTTAATTAGCGTTGCTGCCTCCCCAAATCAATCGTGAGCTCAGGTTCACTGGACCGTCAGTGTGTGTTCTGTAAAAACATGACTTTGGTGTGTGTAAACGTTCTCCCCCCCCCTCCACTCGTGTAGGAGCAGTTCCTGCAGGAGCGCATCAAGGTGAACGGTAAAGCCGGGAACCTGGGCGGTGGCGTGGTGTCCATCGAAAGAAGCAAGAGCAAGATCACGGTGACCTCAGATATCCCCTTCTCCAAGAGGTCAGTTTGGGAGCTCGAAGAACTTCCTGCAAACCCGAGTTTGTCGAGTTGTAGTATTGTGAAGAAAGTCAACACTGAGTTATACATGTTTTTTTTTATTCGAGGCTGCAACAGAAGACTGTAGTATTGGGTTTCACTTCTTTCAGCTTAAATTTCAATTCACATCTGCTCAGTTTCTCATGTTAAGTTATTTTGCTCACAGAAGTGGAACCTGACTTTCTCAATTCCCCCCTACAGCATGTCGTACATGCTTTTCTTCTCACCACTGTTGTAAAGAGTGCTTATTTGGGTCGCTTTAGTTTTCCTGTCATTTGTCAACAATTTGGCTGTTTTCATTTTCAACAGGAAGTTTACGGTTGAGGTTCAGGGGATAATCGGGAAAGATTCAGAAATTGGAATCCGGCTTTTGAACTGATGTGTAAATGCATGAGATTTAGAATCTAGATGGAGGAAATTGCAGTGTGAAAGTTTCACTTTGACGTAACCCTCAATCAAAGCAGATTTTTCCAGTATACTGCATAAGGCAATGACAAAAAGACCACCACCACCTTTTTATGCACATCCCTCTTTATCAATGTGAACTTTAACCTGTGTATTGATCGCCCTTGGTCATGTGCAGCAAGTGGAGGGTTTGTGGGGCGTCTAGTTGTTTTAAAGAGAATTGTACACTTGCCCTGCTGTGTTTACTGATGATTGGTACACATCTGGAAAAAAAAACTGAGCAGTCTTGTTTTTGTTAATCTTTTTTTTTTTTTTTTTTTTTTTTGCCCAAAAAAAAAAAGTGTACACTAAATGTTTTCCTAATTTGGTTTATATCGTGTAGTCATGCAGATTCATTACAATCAAATCAAATTTGATTCCTGACCCAGTTTGTCTCCCTTCTTGTTCCAAAGGTACTTGAAATATCTGACCAAAAAGTACCTGAAGAAGAACAACCTGCGAGACTGGCTGCGCGTCGTGGCGAACGCTAAAGAGAGCTACGAGCTGCGCTACTTCCAGATCAACCAGGACGAGGAGGAAGAAGAGGACGAGGATTAAACTTAAGATGTTCTTTTGTGAAATTAATAAATTTTCAAAGGAATTTTTATTGGTCCGTGTTGATTTTTTGCGCGTTTTGTCTTTGTGGCTCTCGTGGCTTTTTTATGGCTCTCAGTAATAAGCAGTTCATGTTAAATGTTTGCATTCGGGAGCAACAAAAAAAAGAAACGTGCACTTAAAGGCGCAAAGGATTATATTACATTTACACAAAATTTATGAATGTCACAAAAAAAATGTAATGTATAGGAAATATGGCAGTTAAAGTGAACATGATGGTAGAAATATTAGATTGGGGAAAAAAATACACTTTATTGCTGCTTTCTTATTCTTTTAGAACCTCACATTCCTGCTCATTTCCTCTATTCTCCTGTAATTGGCTTCATTCTTCTGGGAGGGATTTACACTAGATTTTTATGGTGTAGGTGTGTCTTTAATTAGTTCATTCGTGTGCTCGTGAGCTCAGGAAATGATCTGTGAGGATATGTTCCCCCCCGAGGTCTTCAGTGGGTTTCAAGTCAGGACTCTTTTCCACCAACTTCTTCATGCAGCTTATATTGTACGCAGTGGCACTGTCATGGTGGAAAAGTGTTTGGGTCTCTCTCTCTCTCTCTCTCTCTCTCTCTCTCTCTCTCTCTCTCTCTCTCTCTCTCTCTCTCTCTCTCTCTCTCTCTCTCTATATATATATATATACACACACACACACACTGAAGCCATCCATGCTATGAGCAAACATTAAAAACCCCAGGATTTGTTTGATATTATTGATTGTCCAAAGTAAATCCATTTAGTTTTGATGACCGCTTGGTAAACTTGCATCAGATTCGTGATGTAGTCATCTGGAATGGTTTTCAGTGCAGGTTCATTTGTGACATTTACTGCCTTCATAATTTGCTTCAGACAAATGTGTTGTACAGAGGAAATGATGAGTCCAAAGCCCTATTAGTTCTACTATAACTACTGTACAAATCCATTCAGTTTAGTAAAAAAGAAGACACTATTATTACTTTCAGAAACTTTAAACATATCCCCAAGTGCAGTCACTGAAACCGTCTTAAACAATGTTTTTATGTATAGCTACAATATCCCAGAAAAGTGAGTACCCCCCTAGTAAATCTTCTCAAGGGACAATACTATAGACATGAAACTTGGATATATTTTAGTCAACGTGCAGCTTGTATATCAGTACAGATTTACTGTCCTCTAAAAATAACTCAACATACAGACATTACTGTCTAAATAACCACCAACAAAAGTGAGTACACCCCAAGTGATAACAGCTGTTAGCATGAGAAGCCACATTTATCATGTTCATGTTTTTGTCTGCTTGAGTTGTGGATCTCGTATTAGCAGTGGTGGATGAAATACACACAGCATGTACTTGAGTAAAGTTAAAATGTGACTCCAGTAAAAGTATAAAAGTATTCGCCTTCAAATGTATCCAAAGTGTGTTCCTTTTATCAAATTTTATTACAAGACTGTTGCTGAATATTATAAATTAATGAGTCAAACACTGATTGATTTTTTATATTTATTATCTAATAAATTATTTTTAACTACTTCAAATTAATTGCGCAAATAAGGTCACGTGTGTTGTGGAAAGCTCGAGCCAGGAGTTTCTTCCATCATTGATTTCTCTCAAAACTTATTGCTTCCTTTTAAACTGATGCTGAACTCATGTTGGTGATAAGTAGATACACCAAGCGGTGATGGTGGTTTAAGCTTGAATGAAGCATGCCATGACACCCCCCCCCCCCCCCCAATTGATTATTTTCAGCTTTGAAAAGCTCCTGTCTGCTTCAGCTTCCATCACTGGATGAGTAAAACATATTCTCAGGGCATGTCCACAAATTTGGATATATTTCTGAGAGCTTTCCTTCATGTATAAATATCACCCTGAATGCATTTATTGCATAATTAAATTCAGCTCATTGTGCACAATTGATCAAATTCTCAGAACCAAGAAGTCCTTAGCTGATTGTAGCCGTAAGATACATACAACATCTATAATCCTGATCATATATGTCTTTTAAATTGAGCCTTTCAAGCTGAGCCTCTCACAGAGCTCAGTTCAGGACTTATTCAGTACAATCACAAAAAAACCTTAATGACATGACCTCAATTAACGGTAATAATAAGTGTGAGTTTAACTACAATCCAACTAGTTTAGGTTGTAATTGTTTTGTTGCTACACACATTATGATAAACTAAATACTATGAAGCTATGCAAACTAAAATAAATGTTGCTCTATGTGTAAAAGCACAGCAGGAAACAGCATAAGCTGTGATATACAGTTATTATCCATTACTATCATTAAAACAAGTGATGAGTGATAGAGCTGCATACACACGTATCTTTTGCACGTTTTCCCCCTACTCATTTCCTCTTTTTCTGAATTGGGATCCTAAAGGGTTTAGATTCAGCTCTCCTTACTGACGTCAAGTCAAGTTTATTTCTATAGTGCTTTTCACAACAGACATTGTCTCAAAACAGTTAAGGTGAACGATGTGTATTTATCCCTGATGAGCAGCCGTGGCGACTGTGGCAAGGCAAAAACTCCCTTAGATGTTATGAGGAAGAAACCTTGAGAAGAACCAGACTCAAAAGTGGAACCCATCCTCATTTGGAGTTCCACTGGACTGGAGTGTAAGCTTATGAGTAATGATCTTTCTACAGTCTTTTGCAGTCATTGTGGTTGTAAAACTAGGAGCTACTGAGCAACTCACGTGACGTCACCCAACCCCGTGCCTCTCCTTTCTGTGAGTATGAGTGAGGAAACTTCTCCGGGTGGTTCATTCACCATGATCTGAAATAATAATCGACGCGACAGGAAAAATGAGCGGTAAAAAAAAACCCAGGCTCGACCCTGATTGGTGGCTTGTGTGATTGAGAATCAGAATTGTTGCTCTCCACAAAGATTACAGAGGCTATAAGAAGATCGCTAACACCTGGAAACTGAGTTACAGTGCAGTGGCCAGGGTCATACACAGGTTTTCCGAGAACGTTTCCATGCGGAACAGGCTACGCGAGGGTCCATCAAAGAACTTCGAGTCCTCATGCTGTGCATCAGGTCTTCAAAAAACAGAGGTTGCAGAAGTGGAAGGTTCGCTTTCCAGTGCTCAGACCATCATCAGACCAAACATCTTCTGAAGCTGGCTCACAAAAAAAGGTGCTGAAGAAAACCTGTCCAAGAGCATGAATTACTGAAACCATGTCCTGTGGTCTGATGAGACTAATCTAAAGTTGTTTGGCTCAGATGGTGTCCATCATGTGTGGTGAATCGTCCTGGTGAAGAGAACTAAGAAAATTGTGTCTTGCCTACAGTCAAGCATGGTGGTGGTGGCATCATGGTCTGGGGCTGCATGAGTGCTGTTCATACTGGGTTGCGGTTCATTGAGGGAAACATGAATTCCAACATGTACTGTGACATTCTGAAGCAGAACATGATGCCAGGACTTCAGAAACTGAGTGGAACAGCAGTTTTTCAACATAGTAATGACCCAAACACACCATCAACATGAAACTGCTTTGTTGAGAAAGCTGAAGGTGATGGAGTGACCAAGTATGTCTCCAGACCTGAACCCTATTGATCACCTGTGGGGCGTCTTCAAGCGGAAGATGGAGAAGCACCACATGTCCAACATCCAGCAGCCCTGTGAAGTCATTATGGAGGAGTGGACGAGGATCCCAGCAACAACCTGTGCAGCTCTGGTGAATTCCATGCCCAGGAGGGTTGAAGCAGTGCGAGATATCAATGGTGTTCACACAAAATATCGACACTTTGGACACAATCTTGATACTTAGGGTGCACTCACTTTTGTTGCCAGTTATTTAGACAATAATGTCTGTATGTTGAGTTATTTATATATTATTTATATATTATAACAATATAGAAACGTGCTTTTATTTTGTTAACGTTGCAGCAAAAAATATTATTAATAATAATGACAATAAAAATTATTATTAATAATGTTGAAAATCTAAAAACGTAAATTTATACTACTATTAATTTTAAAATTGTAAACTTTTATGAATTTTGTAATAATAGTTTTAGATTTGACTATCTTTTATTATTATTATTATTATTATTATTAATTATAGTAGTATATAAACTCATCACAGCTTCCTTTGTAATTATTATACGTTTAATTATACATTATTAATACCAGTTCAGCTTTTTATTGATAAAAATCCTTTTATTCCCCCACCCCCCCACCCCAAATTCCCCCTCTTGCATCTTTGTCTCGAGCGCCTTCCAGCTGCGGTAACCTTGACAACCGCTCGTGACTTGCAGCCGGCTGTATCGGCTGGCGCATGCGCGCGCGGACCGAAGCAGCACCGGATCTCCCGCCTGTGAAAAATCTTCATTTCTTTTTTTGATCCCCCCCAAAAAACTCCCGGTAACCGGAGCCATGTTGGCTAGGCTAAAGCTACAATAAAACGCAGAATCACCGTTCATTCAAATATTCAACTTTTTTTTTTTTTTTTTTTTTTATAAAAAGAAGAAACAAAAAAAAAACCAGCCTCCCTCGCGCGTCATATTCATCGACACCTGTGAATGCACCGGATCAAAGAGAAAGAAAAAAAAATACAGGAATTGGTGTGATCCGGACAAAAGGCTCGCGTGCGCACGCGCTCTCAACACCCCCCCCCCACGCCCCCCCCTTACAAGGCCTCTAACGTGCACCGAAAAAAAAAAAAGTAAAAAAATAAAATAAAAAAGACTCCCGGTGCTTGCTTTTTTTTTCCGGTTCCGGCAGCTGGCGGGAGACAACTTTTCTCCGCGTCCGTTTTACAAGACCCCCCGCTCGCACACACACGCAACCACCCACACGGCCGGGGGCAAAAAAAAAAAATACAAAAAATACCCCACGAGGGGACAATGCGCGTGAGAGATGAGAGGGGGCACGCGGCGCTGTTTACACACGCGCACAGGCGCGCGCGCGCGCGCAAGACAGCAGCCCCCCCCCCCAACACACACACACACACACACACACACACACACACACACACATCGTTTTCACGGGCTCCCGCCGACTAGTTTTACTAGTTACCACCTGGTTACCGCGGGCCGCACACACCTACTAACTAGTTGCCTGCGCAATTATGGGATGGATTGTCATGGCAACCGACCAGACGTCACGAGCCGGAGCTGGGCATGTGCGTTCCATTTTCGTCTCTTATTTCCAGAAGCCGTGCGTTTCTGGATAGAGCAGGAAGACGGACTCCAGACCTCCAGACCTCCAGGGAATTTTTGGGGTGCTTTTTAGTAAATGAAAAAAAAAAAAAAAAAAAAAAAAAAAAAACCTCACCTTCAGCTGTCTCTCTGGTCTCTCTCTCTTTTATTTATTTATTTTTTTTACAAAAACGAAAAACAAAAAACATCTTATCCTTAAAAAGAAGGCATTTGCTTTCTCGGGAGTTTGCACGACTTTTTAAAACATTTTTAATTTCCCTTTTTTAAATTCCCTAATTCCTCCACCGGACGCAGCGCACGGATGTATTTTTTGTGCGTGAGGGCGCGAGCGCGCGCGCGCGTATGTGTATGAGTCTGCGTCTGTGTGTGCGTGTGTGATGCGGTGAAGATGCCCGGATCGCTGAGCAACGAGGAAGAGGGCCAGGACGATTTGGATTTTGAAGACGACGTGCCAGGTGAGGGGAGTGCATGGAAGTGGACATGGGAGGAGGAAGAGGAGAAGGGAAGGAAGGAAGAAAAGAAAGGAAAGGAAGGAGAAAGGGAAGGCGGGAGAGAGGGAGGAAGGGAGGGAGGGATGATGGAGGGAAGGAGATTGGGATGAAGAGAGAGGGAGAGGGAGTTTGTAGCTTTTAAAGATGTTCTGCTTCTGGGTTCAATGCAATCAAAACTCAGCTTCTAAGAAAAAAAAATATGGGGAGGAGGTGATGGAGCTGGATGCAGTGAGAACAGAAATGTCATAACCACGTTGTCATAACGCGTCATGAAGCTCCTGGAGTGTTCCTCTTGAAGCTTTTAGTCTAGCCGAGCATCCTTGGAGCCTGCATGGCTTTTGTGCTTCGCTTTATATTTCCAGAGCGGTTTTTCTTTTGCACTTTGACAGTCATGGCTTCTGATCTGTAGACAAGAACAAAATGTCCACGTATCGTCTTCTTTCATGCATCAATCTTTTCATTGCAGAACATTTTTTTTATATTTGTAAGCAAATTGTGAAATAATGTATCACGGGGCAGAGCTCCAGAGCTCCAAGACCGGCTCTCTGCTTTTGTCTTCGGCCAGGATTCCTCCAAAGAGCCACGTGTGACAGGAAAACATCACCTACTGTACACACTCACCCTACTTTTTCACCGTCTGCATTTGGTCAGACAAGGAACATATTTTTGGTCATTACAATCTTACAATCCAGAGATCATCCATACACTTCATCTTGGTAAAATAATAAACAGATGTTCTGAGATTTAGCTTTGTAGATACGTTCTCCTTTTTTCTAACCTGCTGGATGAGTGAAGGAAATCTACAAGCGTCCAATACTAAATGGTGTCTTCCATCCATTCCTGGTATTCCAGTGAAGATCCTCTATATTTTCAGGATTGATGGAAATCACTGCAATTATTCCATTGAGTTTGTTGCCTTTTTTTTTTTTTTTCTTTTCTTTTTTTCTTTTCGCTTTCTTCTCATTGTATTGCCCTTCGTGTGAAGTTGCACACAATCCAGTTGCAATAGTTCACAAAAATTTTGACCATAAATACCATTGATTTCTGTTTTCCACCTCCATCTTTATCCCGTGTTCTTTTGTAGACCTTATAACTAAACATATATATATATATATATATATTTTTTATGTTATTTTGTTTGCACTTTTTTTTTTGCATGCATGCATGCATGCAATATTCCTTCTCTCGGTGTATCAGATGGTTGATAGAGAATTGGAAGAATTGGGATAATCATATTAATTTTATTAAAGGATTAAATTGAATCGTCTATGATTTAAATGATTAAAATCTCATATTCTAGCGCTTATACTGAAATAAGTCTACGTATAATATGACAAAAAGTTTGTGGACACCTGACCACAGGTTTGGTATGTGCTTTTAAAAACATCCCATTCCACACTGTAGTTTCCATTTGCTGTTATAATACCCTCCACTCTGATGTTCTACTAGATTTTGAAGTGTGCTCGTGAACATTTGTGCAAGGGCTTTAGTAACGTCAGGTGAAGTGAGGAGGCCTGGAGTGCGGTCAGCGTTCCAATTCAAATCCAAAGGTGTTGAATGGGGTTGAGTTCAGAGCTCTAAAGCAGACACTCAAGAACGTCCACATTCTTCCAACCCATGTAACGCGTATCTTTATGGAGCTGGCGTTGTTCTGTGAAACAGGTTTGGTTCTCATAAAAGGGAAAATGTAGCGTGACAAGCATCCAAACGATGACTTTGAGGGAACATTTTGGATAAGAACCACATATGGAAGTTAAACTCAAGTGTCATGATACTTTTGTCCATGCAGTGTAGCAACCTAGAAGATTCTGCCATTAGATGATTGACACACAAAAGTGACAAGTCTAGGAAGTGAGTCTAGGAAGCCCCGCCCCCTTCCACCAATCTCACATTCTTCTGGTGGTTCCTGGTGGAAGTTAGGATGCATAATCTTTTAGAAGATAATATATTTGGCCAGCATCGTAACCCAACCGCATGGCCTTGATCGCACGATTCAGAGCGATTACGTCCATGCACTCGATCTTTAAGAGAGACGACGTTTAAACCCAATATCCTCCCTAGAATTTTATTACAATTCGCCGCCCGGATGTTGCCTCATCTGCCTTCACTTCCTCTTAATGCGAATCTGCAGTGGATCTATTTTCCAAAATCAGGCTTCTAATGTTACTTTGAATACACCCCAAGAATCGAGGGAGCTCCTCTGTAGCTAAACAAGACTCATCAATCTCACAGTCACATCAGTCTCTCCCTTCCTGCGGGGTGCAGGTGGCACGCTGGGAGAGATGTGATGAAGTGGCCTCGAAGCCGGGCCACGCTTACGCTTCTTTATACCACCACGGTGTCCGGCTCGATAAAATCAATGCTGTCATAGTTTTCTTGCATTCAGCGGACTCGGGTCGCTTAGAAATAATATCGGGCTTTGAACTTATCCTTAATGGAACTCATCCTTGATAGAACTCCTCGAGTCCTTCGGTTCTCCTTTGATTCATTTCTTTTCCAGAGCAAATTGATCCCAAAAAAAAAGAACCATAGCCAGAGCTGAAGATTTGAGATCAGATTTTGCATTGGAGCGACGTGATTATTTTGCAGATTGAAGCATGTATAATTCAACAGCAGATTTGCTTTTTTTTATTGATTCTGGAAAATGGCCTTCAGACTCCAGTGAAGGTCGTACGTGCGCACGAACATATGTCAGCCACGTGCCCTCGGAAAGGTGAGAATGCACAAAAGCTAACTAAAGATGCCAGGCATCTCTATAATCAAATCCATACACTCGCCTAGGCTCCAGCCATTCATTTCCATGATTGCTGTCCTAATACTTTTGTCCATATGGTGTAGCAACCAAGTAGGTTCAGTGTTTTCATGAACCATTGTTGCTTTGTAAACGAAAGTGCATCAATTATCATATAGAAGTCTGATGTTTACCTCAGAGTTCCATAATTTAGTGCTCTAGTACAAGTTATAACTTACAAAAGAGGAGTCATTTTAATAAAAACAAAAAGTTAGATGATTCGAGTCGGTCTAGGAAGCCCCGCCCCCTTCCAGCCATCTCACATGCTCCTGGTAGTTCCTTGCATTTCAAGAACTTCGCTAGAGAAGTCGATCCAAATCAGTAGGTAACATCAGTTCGCTGCATTTGGTAGCATCTTTCAACCAAACATAGCAGCAAGAGATACCAATCATCTTTTCACACTCAGCGTAAAATGACGCCGTTAAACGGCTTCCTTTTGTTTTTTCATTTGGTTATATGAAAACCAGGCCCAAAACCCCCCAAAAAACATAAACTCCCCCAGCAACACAATCCACACAATCTATTGGATAGCGCAAGTTAAAGAGCGCTAATCAAGCCCTCGCCTGATTGGCTGAATGTAATGCAGTAGCCACGCCAATTTGCGTTTTATTTTTAATTTTTTTATTAATCTTTTAATTTTTTTCACCATCACAAGACGAATGTTTGAGTTACTCTAACAAATAAACCCAACAGCAATCATTTGGATAGACTAATGAGTTCAATGGAGCTCTGCGAAATAATTTCCAGATCGTGGTCCCTTGCCGAATTTCCACAGAAAATTAAAAACGAAAGAAAAAAAAAATCGTTCAGTCCGTAGGCCCGTTTTTCTGAAGCATAAAAGATTTATAACGATTATTATAAAATACTATGAACTTTCTACATGTTACTACTATTTTCTACTTTAACTTCTTTTCTTTTAGAAGGCACCATCTTACAGTTACTTGATCATCTGTTGCTAAATTATCCAAAGAAATAGAAAGTTAGCATATCAGATAAGGAATAACACACACTGGAATATGGAGATAATCTGTTAATATGAACCCGTGATAGAATGATTTCTAATTTAATTAGAAATACACTATAAGGACCAAAGATAAGGTTCGTATGTGCATTTTAAACATCCCAGTCCACATTTAGTCCCATTTTACTGCTTACATTTAGTCCCCTTTTACTTGTTATAATAACCTGTACTCTTCTGAGAGGATTTTCCACTAGATCTTTGAGTGTGATTGTGGAGATATACCATGTACTCACTTTACTATTATTTTCCACATCTTTCTTTATTAAAAGTTATCCAAAATAAATAAAAGTTAGCATATCATATAAGGAATAACACATGCTGGAATATGGAAATAATCCATGCTGGGGTGGTGTGATACGGCCTCATGTGAAGTGGATTATTTCTTTTAATTCTTTCTTATAAGATTACTTTCTTGAAACGTGTTATTCAGAGCTGAATCGAAATTTTTGTTTGTTAATAAATTAAATGTCAATTGCCTTATACAGCAGTTACGTTAATGTTGTGGAGTTTTGGGCAATTCAAGTAGTTTTAAATGAATGACAAAAGAAATAACCGTGCACTTTATACCACACCTTATGTGTTTACTGTTTACTGTACATAAGCACACCTTGTATCCATAAGCATACCTTGTATATAAAATTTTTCCTCATATATATCTTGATATCTTGATATATTTAATATATTACATAGTTTATACTCTTTATTTATCTGCCTTCATTTTTCTCTGTTTTCTTTTTCTCCCCATCCTATTCCCTCATGCCGGACAGTCGTATAAAGCATTTCACTGCATGTCGGACTCTGTATGCATGTGTATGTGACAAATAAAATTCGATTTTTGAGAAACCATAAACTCCTCTGTCCTGAGGAATTTCCTTTGGTGGAAAACCTTCTGACTGTTACAAAACTCCGATACTGGAGACTTCTTATATTAACGTTTCCTCACAGAAACCTTCACTATCGACATTTAAACCCTTTCCTTTGCTAAGAATTAATCTATTGGTTATGTGGTAAACCTAAAGTACAGGCTGCGTTGAATAATCTCTGTTACTATAGAAACAATAACGAGTTAGAACGAGCAGGTTTATATTAACCTGTCATTTATATTACTAACGTCTAGAGCTGAGGTTGAGGTCCTCATGCGAGAAAAAACAGCACTATAGCATTTATTTTTGAAATAAACTACATGGACTAAAGTTTGAGAAGATTCTGGGAAGATGTTTCACGAGATTTTGGTGTGTGCTTGTGGAGATTTGTGCTCATTCATCCTCAAGGTCATTGGTAAAGTCGTACTGATGTAGGTGAGGTAAGGAGGCCTGATGTGCAGTCAGCATTCCAAATCATCCCAAAGGTGTTCAATAGGATTAAGGTCAAAGCTTTATAGCAGGCCACTCAAGATCTTCCACACACTTCAAACGCATGTAAACTATATCTTCATGCTGCTGGTTTTGTGTACTGGGCATTGCCATGCTGGAACTGGTTTGGGAGTCTTTAAATAAAGGGGGGGATTCAACGCTACAACATCCAGAGACATTTTTATAAAATTGGGTGCTGTCAACTTCAACCTCATAAGTGCTGGAGAAGTCAGGTGTCTCAATACTTTTATCCATATAGTGTATATAATGGAGCATTATAAGAGGTGAGCGCCAGCCTCAGCTGACGTGGGCATTTATATAAGCCATGCTCAATAACTACACATTTATTAAAAAAGGAAAGCCATTCGATAACGTGAGAAAAATGCTATGGATGAGAAATAATGTTTGTAAGTAAGCACTCTTTCAGAATGAGGTTTCAGATTGTTGTTGAATTTTAGTTCCTGCTCTTAATATAACTGTATTACTGGGTTTAAAGCTACTTTTTAAAAAAAGTGACAGAGTTCAAGAATAAAGGCAGATTATATTAAAAAAAAGGAATATTGTGTAGTATTCGTATGAAAAAAAAAACCATAATTATAAATTTATTCGGAAAATATTGTTTGCTCAATATAAGTACAATTTTCTTCCTTGACATTTAACAAAGTTTTTCTCAAAATATTAAGTAATCGGAATTTTTTTTGGATAAAACAACAAAAACATTTTTTTTTTTTTTTTTTACTTGAATTATTGCAATTTCTCCCTCATATAGATTATTAGATATTATTACTTTTTTCTAGATATATCACAAGAATTTAAAAAATAAAATCATAATTTAGCGTTAAAATTTAATACATTTGGGATACACTATATGAACAAAAGTATTGGGACACCTGACTTTTCTACACTTGTGGTTCTTCTCCACAAAGCTTGAAGCACACAATTATATAGGATGTCTTTGGATTCTGTGGCATACCATGTTTTTCTTTACTTCAGATACTGTGGTAGACCCAAACCAGTTCTGACATGACAGTGCTCTTGTGCACAAAGCCAGCTCCATGAAGATATGAATTATATTCGTTGGAGAGGAAGATTTCCAGCTATAAAGCTCTGACCTTAACCGTACATCACAATGACCTTGTGGCTGAATGAGCACAAATCTTTTTAACTACACTAAAAAAATCTAGTGGAACATCTTCTCAGAAGTGTGGAGGTTATTTTAACAGCAAACTGGGACTAAATGTTGGATGGGATTTTTAAAAAGTACCTCCATATTGTGTTCATATAATGTATGTAAAATAGCTGCAATGATTAAAGAATAAAATTGTAAGGTGTTAGTAAAGTCAGGTACTGATGTAGGTGAGGTGAGGATGGTGCAGTGATCTTCCACTCCACCCCATGTAAAGCATATTAATCTGCGGGAACATGTTTTGTGAAATTTTGGAGGAGAAATAAATATAGCTGGATATGTCAGGTGTCCCAATATTTTTGGACAAAGAGTCTATTTCCGTTTATGATCAGTAACTTTTGAAGGAACATGCATGATGTTGACATTTGTACAAATCTTTTGCATAACTTAACAGCAGATACTTGCAGGACGTCATCTCGGGTATTATCTAGATCCATATCAGGTATCATTGGGATCAATGGGATTAGGACATCTGTTGCTCGTTCATCTATCTATCCATCCCATGTTAATAGTCAGGAGGATCTACAAAGCGAACACAAAGGCTTTTTTTTTCTGGGTGTGTGTTTTCCTTAGTAATGATTAGCGACGGGGCTTCCATTGTTAAACAGCGCACAGAAGATCAAACATGCTCTCTTCCGCGAGCCTGGACGCTTTAGTGAAGGCGCTCTGAATCCAGCAGGAATCGCAGAAAGCTTCTGCCGCTAAATAACCCTCGAATGCCCTCTCACAGAGCGGTTAAATGGAGGTTAAGTGGATTTTAAGGATAGCGTGCAGGAGATACAGAAAGCTCCTTTTTTTCCTCGATTCCCTCGGGGTGCAGTGCAGGATTTGAGACGTGCTGCGTATTTCATGGCCTACCGCCTGAGCAGCAACATTAAGAGAGAGAGCAAGAAAGAGAAGGAAAGAGAGAGAGAGAGAAAAACTCCTTCTCCATCATTACCATCTCTTAACCCTGCTGCTCTATTCATTACATAGAAATGCGAGTCTCATTGCTACAGACCATTTCTTTCGATTTTTACAGCTGTACAAGTGTGAAATATAGTTAAAAGAATCTAATCTCTATTTCAATTATAAACCGTTTTAATACAAAAACAGACTTGGACTCTTAGAAAATCTCAAAACGGGTTATTGGTTTGTTTTAAACTCGCCTTTTTTTTAAGGAGTCTCAGAAAACAAAAAGTTATTCATTTCACAGACTTCACATTATTTTTATTAGGCAGCAAGTAAACATTTCTTCCTTAAAGTTGATGTGTTAGAAGCAGGAAAAATGGGCGAGTGTAAAGATTTGAGCGAGTTTGACGAGGGCCAAATTGTGACGTCTAGACGACTGGGTCAGAGCGTCTCCAAAACTGCAGCTCTTTTTGGTTGTTCCTGATCTGCAGTGGTCAGTATTTATCAAAAGTGCTCCAAGGAAGGAACAGTGCTGCATGGCGACAGGGTCATGGGCGGGGGAGGCTCGTTGATGCACTTGAGTGAAGGCTGGTCCGTGTGATCCAATCTAATAGACGAGCTCCTGTAGCTCAAATTGCTAAAGAAGTTCATGCTGTTAATGATCGACCTGTCACGACTGTTTTGGAAGCAAAAGTGGGACCAACACAGTATTAGGCAGGTGGTCATAAAGTAATGCCTAGGTCTGTGTAACAGTTAGCTCCAGTCCACTGAGTTGTTTGTATCGTCCTGTTTGTCTGTGTCTAAATGCTAATTCTAACAATAGGTTTTTTTGTGATGTTATGCTAGTAAAGTCAGGTACTGGTGCTCTTTATAGAGCTATCGCTTTCTTTAGGAATTCTAAACTAAATAAAAAATAAATAAAAATTACGTTTAAATTCTAGATCGAACCCCTTCACATACCTGAGCATCTTCCGAGATGAAGATGTGTACGTACGAGTGTTAATGTGATGAAGTCGGGTCATAGGACATGTCCATGGTGGCAGGAGGAAGCTGGCTAAGACAAAGAAAAGCTGTTTTTATTGACATAACACAAGAGAAACAAGGTAAATTGGTTGTGTTGCGCTGAGTGGGTCATAACTCTACCGGATATCGACCAATAATCCAGACAACAACAAATCAACTGGAATAATCCAGAGTCAGCACCAGAGAACACGGTTCAGAAGTTAGCAAGACGAAGGCAGGTGATACTTTGCATTCAAATTATGACACACAGGGTTTGAAAATAGATTGAGACTGACAACAAAATGCACATGGTACAGTAGTAACTGTAATTTCTGGCACAAATTTCTTTTTCTTTAGTGCACAGGTTTAGCTAGACTACATCTAGAGCATGATGTCATGCCAATGCACCAACTGACTAGCAGCCCTGAAGTAATGCTAACAGTGAAATGGCCCAAATTACTCATTTACTCTTATGTTTATCTCATATAATAAAAAATATCATATAGTAAGGACTTCTGTTATATAGCATTTATGAAAGAAAGTTTTCCAGTCATCAAGAAGAGCTTTCTACACTTCCACTTTTTCTTTGTGGTGTGTTTTTTGGGCTTTTGAATTTAAAGAGCAAGAAAATGAGAAGCTAATGTTTAAAACTGCTCTTATATACAGTGTCGGTCAAGAGTTTGGAAACACCTAGTCTTTTATGGTTTTTGAGAGGCACGTGCATGTTTCATTTGTTTCCGTGTAACAAACTGGGTAATTGAACACCATGAAGATTTACGTTGACCAAACAAATTTTCATCAAAAAATCCTCCCTTAGCATGAATAACAGCTTTACACACTCTCAGCATCCGGACGGTTCATGTCTCCAAACATTCAGCTGAAATAGTTCGGCATGCCTTTTGCCAAGTGTGCGCTTCACTAATTGAAGATTTCTTTCTGACCTTTTGATCCAGTTCATCTAAGTGCAATAGGATTTAGGTGCTTTTCGGCTCATCGTCTTGTTTTATGGTGAAGTCGGTTCCAATTAACTGTGGTCCAGATGGAATTGGTGAAGTATAGAATAGTAGCCATGTTGGTTCAGGATTCCTTTCACCCGAAATAAGTCTCCAACCTTCCCTGCTCTGAAACAGTGTTTGACTGTGGGGGTGAGGATGTCTGTTACCATCTTTTAGAGACATTTGGACTCATCTGTCCACAGAACTTTCCAGCCATTTATGGTCCAATTCTTGTGTGCTTTTGTCTTGTATCTAAGGTGTTGCATATAAACAAAAGAAACACACGTGTCTCAAAAACCATAAAAGACGAGGTGTTTCCACCTTTTTGACAGGAAGTGTAAACATGAAGTAATTTGTATCGCTTATAACAAACCCTTCAAAATAAAATTTAACTAGAAGGGAATAAAAAGTAAACGATAAACGCTTTCATAAAGGCAAATCTGTAACTTGGCAAAATTTCATTGAACGTGCTGCTATTCCATAGTGTTTTTTCCATACACAATTATTTCTGCATTGTGGTATACAATCCAATATGTACCAAAAATCCCAACCATAAATAATTCCCCAAACACCACCATATTGTATAATAGATCCTGTCTGTACACTTAGTAGTTAATTTGGCATCAGGAGACTCTTTAGTCATAGAGCTTCTGTGTTCCTGTAGTTTGGAGAAAACACACCGCATTCTGTTAGTGTGTTTATTTCCTTCTCCATTCCATGTGTGCAGATGAGGACGAGGAGCCCGAACACGTCCGTGTGCCACTCTCACCTCTGGAGCGATTTTTCTCGGATGATGACTCGATCAAGCAGAAGAAGAAGAAACCCAGCAAGCAGAAGGAGGGCAAGATGCCCAAAGTGAAAAAGAAGATGAAGGAGGTAAACTAATTAATTTGTTGATAATTTAAAGGATGCAGTAGATATAAAAAATTTTTCTACACACTTTTTTCTACTATATATATATATATATATATATATATATATATATATATGTGTGTGTGTGTGTGTGTGTGTGTGTGTGTGTGTGTGTGTGTGTATATGAGATCATGGAGGGATTCTTCTATTATTTTAGTCTTTCCTTTATTTCCCCCAAACAGAAATATATATTTTTTATGGCAATTTTTTGCAAATCATACAAATCAAAACCCATTTGTTGCCTGATATCATTTTGCAAAGGGAATGAAATCTAAGTCACACCAAATATAATTTTTATTTTTCAAGAACCATTTTTTGCTTCTGTCTCCTGATGTTTGCACTCCTGCTGTTTTCTTTACTCTGTTCGCTTAGATTTAGAAGATTTGGCCCCCCTTTGAAACAGGAGCATAAATGTTGACTACAACTAATAAATCCGTCTTTGTTCAATTCCTAACCACCTGGCAGAGGTGGCCATGTTGTAATCTGAAAGATCTACTTATTTAACAGAATTTGTCATATCATCAGAGTTTCTGTGAGACCATTGCCGACCACATTTGGTGGGGGTTTTTTTTGTATCCTTGTACACGTTTTTTGTTTTTCCCTTTTTTCACAAACACATACAGATGGTGTTTACAACCGAAAAGATTTTGGTAGCGGTTTGATCCGAACATGACGCATGATTCTAATTGTAGCCTCAATAAGGCTTGGGGAAAATTCAGAACTGAATTTGAGTTTCTCTCCCAGGAACAACATGTTCAGCCCAATCTACCAAACGGCCAGTTATGGATGTGGCATCTAATTATTGATTTTGAACCCTTAAATATAATACAAAAATTATAATAAATAACAAAAACGTGTGAATCTGAAATTTTTGGTTAAAAGAAAATCTCTTATTTTGCCTTGCTCAGCGTCTATTATATCCCAATGACAGGCTTAAGAGTGACAAAAAAAATGTAGGATGTCTGCAGAATCATGTGATCAAATTATTAAGTGCAATACGATTACAAAAACGGCGGTTCTATAAGAACGCTGTTTAAGTTAAAAGTATGATTATTGATACATTTTTTTAACATGTTCTCAAAAGTCTGAGATTCGCCATAATGCATGTTTCATTTCTCTTCTTTCAGAGTGAGAAATATAAACCGTTAAACATTTATTTTATCCAATTCTGTGACATTTCATTACATTAAGGTGCCAATACTTTTGAAGGTTTTCATTTTTCTCTTCTTTCTTCCCCTGCAGTTTCTCCTTCTTATTCTTCATTGCATTTCTACTTGTCCTCTTTTTTCTCATTATTTTTTTAATCCTAATTCTCTCTTTCTTCTCACTCTGCCTCTTTAGTATTCTCTTTATCTCGATACTCTTTCTC
Organism: Silurus lanzhouensis; assembly: GCA_039877035.1. Classification (NCBI taxonomy): domain Eukaryota; kingdom Metazoa; phylum Chordata; class Actinopteri; order Siluriformes; family Siluridae; genus Silurus; species Silurus lanzhouensis. The sequence goes on along the minus strand of JBCEWE010000530.1, from coordinate 476,143 downwards.
GCTCTATTCATTAATCCCGTCCCTCCCTTTCTTTCACCCCCCCATCTCAATTTTAATTTCAATTCTTTATTTATCCCCCTGTTATTAGCATAACAAAAAGACTTTGCATTATAAAAAACGAATAATAAATCAGAGAGTTCATATTTCATCCTCTCTCCTTTTCCATCACTCTTGTTTTTGCCATTTCTATTATTTTTTTTTTTTTTTACTTTCTCTATCATTTCTCATTCTCATTCAATCCCCCCCCCCATCTCTCTCTCTCTCTCTCTCTCTCTCTCTCTCTCTCTCTCTCTCTCTCTCTCTCTCTCTCTCAATTTCTTGGCGGGTGTGTAAATGAGATTTGTCTAGACTGCCCCTCAGAGCGCAGCCGCTGCATCCTCTGCGAAACGAGCTCGTTATGCAAACGCGCCTGATCGAGTGGCGCGCTCTCATTGGCTGCCGCAGTAGCGGAGGAGAGAGAGACAGAGTTACTATGGCAACTATGGCGGATGGTCCTACAGCTCTGCGGCAGCGCAGCCTTTTCTCTGTTTTCTGCCACTGAAAATGTGCATCTGAAAGCCAGCGAATGTGCAACAGGCTGCGTTTCCAAAGCTAACACACACACACACACACACACACACACACACACACACACACACACACAGACACACAAACCACATGGTTATGCACCTTCTGTGCTTTTTCACTAAGTAGTGTTTGTACTGCTTTTGCTTATCAGCAGCATTTTTATCATATTAATTTTTTTCCATTATATTTGTTTTTCCATGAAAAAATATATGTGATCTATTAAAGAATGATTGCAATATATATATATATATATATATATATATATAATATATATATATATATATATATAATATATATATATATTTATTTATTTATTTATTTATTTATTTATTTATTTATTTATTATGGTAAAAAAAAAAAAATCCTGAATGATATGTGTAGCTTTGTCATACAACACAAGCACCATTTGGACAGAATACGATTTCCAGATATAGTTTATGTCCTGAATATCTGACATTTATGGTCATTTCGATTGATTTGGAACTAATAATTGTTCTCTGAATAATTAGAAGCAATTAGAAGCAAACCATCTCTTCAATACCTGGTGTTAAAATGAACTGATCACAAAACCAGTGATTCATGCAACCATTTGCTGGCGTGAAACATCTTTTCCTACATAGTTTAACAGGAACATGATTTTTTACCCTCATGGCATTCTTCCTGACCATTTTATTTCGAACGTCTGACATGGCAGAAGCATGCAAAGCAGGAAATCATTCACATAAAGGTCAAGAGTATCAGTTAAATGCTCGCATCAGAACGGGAAAAAATTTTAACCCAGTTGCTGGCAGTTTTTTTAGAAACTGCTGATCTTTGACATGGAATAGTGTGAAAAACAAATAAAAAGCTGTGGTTCTGCAGCTCTAAAAGCCTTGTTGACTAAAGAGGTATGGGGAGAATGGTGAGACTGGTTTGTGCTAGCGGAAAGGCTACAGTAAGTCAAATAAGCACTCTGTACCGCTGTCGTGAGCTGAAAAGTATCTCAGAATGGCGAGTGCATTCTGTGCCCTTGGTGGTGGACAGTAATGAAGTAACTGTAATTTGTTACGGTACTTAAGTAGCTTTTTCACGTATCTGTACTTTACTAAAGTATTTCCATTTGGGGAATTTTACTTTATTACATTTCAAATTCACGTACATTTTATGAAATCAGATTGGCGTCTGGTGGTATCTACTTAGCCCTAAGATACACCTCAGAGTCTATTCAACAGCAAGCAGGATATTTTGAGAGGAATAAATGATGGAAGAAACTCTTGACTGGAACTCGCCACAACACCCGTGGCCCTTTTTTGCAGTATTTTTTTTAAGTAGTTAAAAAGAAGGTTTTGGGCTCATGATAATGAGTCGAACACTGATTGATAGCTATTAAAATTAATAGAATTCTATTAATAGATCGGTGTGCTGAGAGTAACAGAGTCTTTTCACATAATCTGAGTTTGATTAGGTAAAGAGTCTTGTGACAAATGATAATAGGAACATTATAGACATAATAAATCAAAGTACTTTGGATACTTAAGTACATTTGAAGGCAAATACTTTTGTACTTGTCCTCAAATGAAAGTCTAAAGGGACACTTTTACTCAAGTCATGGTTTGTGTACTTCGTCCACCATTGTGTGCCTTTAACCTGAGATAAACCAGTTCGGTTCAAAATAAACTCTGTTTCTCAGGGTCACTCCAGCGAACACGAGGACGTGTCGGACAGGGAGGACCAGCGTTCCGGGAGCGAGAGCAGCAGCTACAGCATGCTGAAAAAGAAAAAGAAGAAGCCTAGAGAAAAGAAAGAGAAGAAGGGCAAATGGAAGAAGAAGGAGGACGAAGATGATGACGACGACGACGATGGAAATATGAAGGTTAGATCATTGTTTTTGGAGGTATGATAAAACATCAGATGAATGTTGAGTTTCTTGAGTTTAAGAAAATAGTTATATTTAATATAGTTCCACAAATACTGGATTTTCTTTCCAAGAATGTTGAATATTAAAGAAGGAATACACTTTAGAAATGTGTTTATTTATGCTCTAAATTATGTCGAGGGTTGATAGAAATATAAACCAGCAATATGAATTACAGCAGGAAATAATGCTTATGCTTCTGTAATAGAAAATGAATTTTCACCTCCTAACCACTTGGAATTCTTGAATCTTAGTTTTTACAACCATCTCAGTAGACTAATTGTTTAGACAGTTTATTCAATATTCCACTAATTTCAACCAAATACATTCAGCATTATTTCTCATTTCATCTCAAGTTCTTCATAAAATGTGAAGCTATAAACAGATTACGGATCAACCGACGAAGTGAAACGTCCCCAATTGGTGTTTCTGTGACAAGAAGTTTCTTCCTTTTTTTTTTTTATCCTCCAGGAACCCAAATCTTCAAGTCAGCTGATGGAGGAGTGGGGTCTCGAAGACGTCCAGTACGCCTTTTCCGAGGATGATTACAAAACCATCACGAACTACAAGGCCTTCAGCCAGTTCCTCAGGTTCCCCTTTAATACGTAGCATCTTTCAAATTTTGCAAATACTACAATTTCTCTCGAGTTCATGTTTTCTCAGGCTACGTCCCTATTAATCTGGATAGAGCTTCAATTTCTATTTTAAGACACTCTCCATATACAGTACAGTTTTCAACCCCTTTCCAAAAATTGTTTCTCCACACTGAAACACCTGAAATGCATACATTTCTATAGTGTGTTGTTTCCGCCAGACATTTATTTACTTTCTGTCTCTTTGAAATTACATCCCATTTGCAAAAAATGCAATCTAAAGGTGGTACAAAGTGTAAGCAAACTTTAACAACACTATCCAACTGTCTAGAAGGCAGAATTTCAGCACAACATTGTCCAAAAGCTCAAATTTCTCCATTCAGGAGACCATAAATAGTGTTTCAGGGTGGATGTAAAGACAAAGAGAAAAAATAATTCTGATAATCGTTGAAATACAGTAACCTCAGTGAATTGCATTTACCATTTAACTGCTGAAACATTTTTGCTTTTCAAATTGGGATGTTGATCATAATTTAATTACATTTTATTTTGTATAACGCTTTTAACAATGGAAATCATCCCAAAGCAGCTTTACAGAGATTACTAAGTTATAAAAAATGTAGTTTGTATGTTTTTGTATGTATGCATGTTTGTATTTGTATGTACGCCTATAAGTTTATCGCTAATGAGCAAGCTAGTGGTGACACTGGCAAGAACATACTCCCTATGAGGAAAACTAGCCACTTACTGAAGCTAGCTAGCACAAGTCCTTTACACAAGGCATATTAGCAAGTATAAGTAAAAAAAGACATTTAATAAAAAATTTTGACATTTAATAATAAATGTCTCAATTTTTAATTAAATGGCTTTTTTCAACTTATCGACACATCTGAGGTAAATGCTAATTAATTAGCATAACAACTGGTAAAAATCCTAGATAGTTGAAGATAATTTTTAACTGGTTTTATGCTAATATAGGCATCTGGGTTATTTATTATTGGAATTTATTTACTGTAAAATAAAGTATGAAGTTTGCTTGTAAAAGTTTTTAGGGTCTGTTTTAAATATATAGCACTAGTTCATTTAAATGAATAATCAAATATGTGAAGTATTTTATGGATAAATTTTTTTAAATACATATCCTTTAATGACTATTTTCTCCCTAATGTATTTGTATTTGCTATGTAGGCCTCTCATCGCCAAGAAAAACCCCAAGATACCAATGTCCAAGATGATGACGGTGTTAGGAGCCAAATGGCGTGAGTTCAGCGCCAACAACCCGTTTAAAGGCAGTTCGGCGACGGCCGTAGCTGCTGCAGTGGCTGCCGCGGTGGAAACGGTCAACATCACGCCTTCGATCTCCATCAGCAGCGTCCAGCAGCTCTCTCCAACAGGGCAGGTCAAAAAAGCCAAAACCAAAGAGGGCAAGGGTGAGGATATACCTTTTATAACATGTGATGCCAAATATTATCTTAGTTCATTGCAATTTCTTTAGGAAGGTGCTGAGTATTTTAGAATAAATTCAAATCGCAGGTTTATATTAATATGAACATTTTAATATATTATTGTAGGACATGTGTTCCGTAGATGCATCTCATAACAGGAAAAAAAAGGTTTTGAAAAGTTTTCTGTCCGGAAATGTTTATTACAGTTTTTTCTGGAATGAGTCTCCATTGTCAGAGATAAAGTTGTAACTGGTTATCTGATAGACGTTGACATTGTTTCTACCTAACATACATTTAATTTTTATTTGCTGTTATAATAACTTCCACTCTTCTGTGAAGTTTCCACTATAAATTCCACTAGATTTTAGAGAGTGCTTATGGAGGTCTGAGGTGCTCTGAGTGTTCCGGTTCCTCCCAAAGGTGTTTAATAGGAATGAGGTTGGAGCTCTAAAGCAGGCTTTCCAGGATCGTCCAGTCCATTCCATGTAAAGATAATGTTCATGGATCTGGATTTGTGCACAGGGGAACAGGTTTAAGGCTACTAGTTCAAGTGAATGGGAAATTTAATGCTACCTCATCCAAAGTCAGGCGTCCCAGAACTGTTGACCATATAGTAGATTTAGTGGCATTATCAAATATTTTTGCTTTGAGAACTGATATTCCAATCGTATTGTACGGAAGCCTGAGGTTTGCACATATAGTGGATGCATTAGTTAGTTGTTCATATGGATTTAGATGTGCTGCTGTATGGCATTTAAGCAATCTATAAAAATTCCTTTTTTGACCGTGTGTCACAGGGCCGAGTGCGAGGAAGAAGAGCAAGCCGCCAAAGGACACGAAAAAAAAAGCAAAGGCCAAGAAGCCCAAATTGAAGGCAGGCCCGAGCAGCAAAAGGAAAAAAGCCTCCTCAGTAAGGGTGGCCTTGGAGAGTTAGAACTAACCACGTAGATACTTATAATGTACATTTTCTACTCACGCAGTGGTATTTATGATGTTTCCTTCTTTTCCCCCCGACAGAGCGAAGACGATTTCTTAGATGATTTCTCCGACTTCGATGACATCAGCATTCACAGTGCCTCCATTCGCTCCGACGCCTCGGGGGTACCCAAGAAGAAACCGAGACGAGGACGCAAAAAGAGGAAAAGTAACAAGATCATTTTCTACACTTTTTTCTTTTATTTATAGTTTTACGGTCTCAAGGTGTGCGTGCAAAAAAGACGTCAAAGAAAGGTCGATCGAAAATGACGAGTATGTGAATTACTTCAAATTCACTGATTTGTTACTCCGACTTTCATTTTTTTCTTTTCTCTTCGAACATGTATATGTACATTTTTTCTGATTGCATGTCTGTGCTCTTGGTTTCACCCCTGGGTGAAGGAGAAGACGGAGACGGCTACGAGACGGACCACCAGGATTATTGCGAGGTGTGTCAGCAAGGCGGTGAAATCATCCTGTGTGACACCTGCCCTCGAGCCTATCACCTTGTGTGTCTGGAGCCCGAGCTGGAGAAGGCGCCCGAGGGCAGATGGAGCTGCCCTCACTGCGTGAGTCGATTTTTCCTTTAAATTCACATTATTTATTTATTAATTTATTTACGAATAATTCTTGCACTGGAGCACAGCTGTACAAATTTTGTATTCAAATTACTGTGTGATTTTATCCCTAAAAATTGTTGTATACACAAGTTGTATGTACTTTTAAGTACTGTGTAGAAGCCCACATACTTTTTATGTTACTCGTCATTACGTTGCCACGTTTAGCAGCATCTTGGCCATTCTTAACTCCGCCTACTTTTTTGCTCTATGCTTCCCTCATGTTTTATTACTATAAATCAGATTAATGACCGTTAGCGTTTTTGTAGCAACAGCTCATTCACAGGTTTTGTAGATTCCACATATACAACTTTTTAACCATGTGTAATTGTTTATATACTGTCTGGTCAAAAGTATCGAGGCACTTGACTTTTCCATTCATTTTTTTACTTGAAATAGAAGATCAAATCTGTTCCAACATGAAAATTCTTCAGTGCACAAAAAATACAGTGAAGATTTGGTTTACATTGATTGAAGAGGGAGATCTTTAGTGACCTCCTATGAGCACAAATCTCCAAAAGCACAATCCAAGATCTAGTGAAACATCTTCCCAGAAGAGTGGAGGTTATTATATTAGCAAATAGGTACTAAATATGTAATTTGATGTTCCCTTCTATTTATGGAGGAAGTCGGCTAAAATTACTGAATCTTTCCTGGGTTTGAATTATTTTTTACAACTCTTTCAATTTCCCAGTTTCAAAATCAATTGTAACTATAAATAGATGAATAGTAAGCATTGTCATTTAAATAATTAACATTTAGCAAATTGGTAAAACATGGACACAGTCTGAGACTTTTTCCCTCTGACTGCACACCCTGTTGTGTTTTATTCTTTTCTTCAATTTCGATCATCTTTGGTAAAAGATCCACATTTTATTGAAAAACACTCGAAAAAAAAAAATCTCTCGTGTTATTGCGCTGTTATTGTTATTGCAACTCTGCTTGTCAGGAAAATGACACGTGCTATTTGTTTTACTTCACGTTTATTGCTTTACAAATCTCTTTTCAAGTGACTATTAGCTCAAGTGGAAGCGTGTCGGCATGACTTCCGTTGCATTTTGTACTTTGAATTGAATTAAATTAAACTGTATTTCCCCCCCGAGGGGGGCAAATGGAATAGAAACGTAAAAGACTCTCTCTGTAGCACGCCATATAATTAGTTTCAGATAACTGCACGGCAGCAGTGATAGGAATAAGGAGAACTTGAGGCTGCATGGATTCCATGCAACTGGAAATAAATCAGGAAGACTTACTTAGCCTCGTCATTGCCTGTCGGTCTGCGTAAAAATGTTTAAGGTAACGGCCTGCGGCAGAAAGCGATCCAAGCGGTTGACAATAATGTCACTACCGGGACAATGTTGTTCTCTCAGGGTGACATCTGTAATAAAATATTCATCATGGTTTGTCTTATGTAAAAGTCCTGCCTTGATGCAGAACCAAAGGTCCAGGGGATTGAGCTGGATCTGTTCCAATTATAAGTCTAATACTAACCCTAATTCTTACCCCTGAACCTGAACTTCATATCACTGAACAGTATAAAGTCAAACCTGAACTCCATTGGACATTCACCTTGACCCTTTCTAGCTCCACCCATTAAAGAGGCTCATGAACTTTACGCTCTGCAGTGTGGGGAATTTGGCCATTGGAGCACGTTAATATAAAGTAATTTAATATAACTTTATATAATACGTTTCTATTCCAAGTTTCCTAAAATAATTTTCCTATGATCGCAGTATCATTTTTATGCAGAACATGCGGTTTTTATTCGGTGATTGTTGCAAAACATTTCTAAAACCAGTTAGTTCCTGTTTAACGTATATAAACTGTAAGGATTATAAATTGTGACCTAAATATCTAAGTCTTTGTTTGTGTCATTCTTTGCTACATTATGGCCACTTCCGGTATTCAGGAGAAGGAGGGAATTCAGTGGGAAGCGAAGGACGACGATGAGGAGGAAGAAGAAGGAGCTGCAGGAGAGGAGGAGGATGACCACATGGAGTTCTGTCGAGTGTGTAAAGATGGTGGAGAGCTGCTGTGCTGTGATACGTGTCCTTCCTCCTACCACATCCACTGCCTGAACCCGCCTCTTCCCGAGATCCCTAATGGAGAGTGGCTGTGCCCACGGTGCATGGTGGGAAAACACACACCTGTATACCTATGTAGTTCTTATACTTGATTGTGATAAATTGTGTACACGTAACACATATTTTTGTGAGAGTTTGCAAATGATGTCATAACCACTGAGCAACCACTTGATATGATGTGTTCTTTCCCCAGTGCCCTCCACTTAAAGGGAAAGTCCAGAAGATTCTGCACTGGATGTGGGGGGATCCACCTTTGCCCCCCGAGCCCCTCTCTACTCAGGATGGTAAAAAGGAGGACATTCCAGTCAAACCTCCACTAAAGGGGCATCCTGAGAGGCTGCTGTTTGTGAAATGGGCAGGTTTGTCCTACTGGCACTGCTCCTGGGTCAGCGAGCTACAGGTGATGAAAATATTTAATTAGTTTGAACATTACATTATACCTTGTTTCACCTTCGGCTCTCACCCTCTCAGTGGGTTTTATGAGTGCATTTCAACTTTTCACTTCATATTATTTCTATTTAACAATGGAAATTGTCCCAAAGCAACTTTACAGACATAAAGAGTTTATAAAATATGAATTTATAAGTGTAGTGCCTATAAGATAATCCCTAATGGATAAGCCAGTTGGTTATAGTATTAACGGTATTCTGGGCATTTATTAGCATTTGTTTGTGGTAGTCTGTTCAACTTAAAACATACTGTACTATTGTCATTTTCATTGAAAAAATAAATGACACTATGATGATTGACCACAATATACAGTATATACACTGACCAGGCATAACTTGATGACCATCCATCAGAAATAACATTATGACCACCTGCCTAACATTTGTGTTGGTCCCACTTTTGCTGCCGAAACAGTCGTGACACGTCGATCATTAACAGCATGAACATCTTCAGCAGTTTGAGCTTCAGGAGCTCGTCTATTGGATCGGACCACACGAACCAGCCTTCGCTCCTCACGTGCATCAATGAGCCTCGGCCGCCCACCGCAATGTCGCCGGTTCACCACTGTTCCTTCCTTGGTGCACTTTTGATAGATACTGACCACTGCAGACAAGGAGCAACCAAGAAGAGCTGCAGTTTTGGAGACGCTCTGACCCAGTCGTCTAGACGTCACAATTTGGCCCTCGTCAAACTCGCTCAAATCTTTACACTGCTTCTAACACGTCAACTTCGAGAACAAAATGTTTACTTACTGCCTAATAAATATATCCAGCCACTAACTGGTAAAATGATGGAGATAATTTGTGTTATTCACTCAACAGTCATAATGTTATGCCTGATGGGTGTTAGATATAAAAGAAATTATCACTAAACATTTGTTTCACTGATGCGGCAAGTCTCAAATCAAGCACCCAAATCCGCCATGATGCACACATCAGGCAATTAAAACCGTCCGTGTGGAAACATAGCAAAAATTCCATTTGGTATCCTGATGATTTACGTAATTTAAAACACCATAATTGCCGTAAAACATTTACAAGAATTTTTTGTCTTTATGCTCTATGTTAAGATTTGGTTTCACTAATAATAAACAATTGCCATGTTGATTAGAGTTAAAAAAAAAACTGGAAAAGTATTCATTTAAGGTACATATAGAACAGATAAAAATGTGTAATTATGGTGCGATTAATTGCGATTAAATACTTAAATCGATTGACAGCCCAAATAATATAAATATATATATATATATATATATATATATATATATATATATATATATATATATATATATATATATATATATATAATCTTTCATGTTTAGAGAATATCGTGCATTCTTTATTGGGCTATAATAAATTTTTGAACTTAAAAAAATTATAAAAATACTTTTCTGACAAATTCTACATTTGATGTGATAAATCTGATTTAACACAAAAATCTGTTGATTATGACTCAGTAATTTTTAATAGGTTTTCTTTCTATATTACTTTTTCTAATATTATAATCCCTCTAAATGATATTGTTCAGTAAAAATTAACTATATAAGGTTTTTTTTTCTTCTATTTAACCCGGTTACTTTGTTCTTGTCTGTAGTTGGAGCTTTATCACACAGTCATGTATAGGAATTACCAGCGGAAGAACGACATGGACGAACCGCCACCCTTCGACTACGGCTCCGGTGAAGAAGAGCTCAACAATGAGAAGAGGAAGAGCAAAGACCCTCAGTATGCCGCTATGGAAGAGCGTTTTTATCGCTACGGGATTAAGCCTGAATGGCTAATCATCCACCGGATCCTCAACCACAGGTTCGAAAAGGCTTTCATTAGCACCTATGGTCTGTTTTTTATATCTTTAAAACCATGATGTGTTTTAATGTGTATATATTGTGTGCTACATCCAATATACAGTATTTGTGTTGTCTGCATGCATCGTGCAGTTTTGACAAAGATGGTGACGTTCACTACCTGATCAAATGGAGAGATTTGCCGTACGACCAGTGCACCTGGGAGATCGACGACTTCGACGTCCCTGAATACGAGAGTTTTAAACATGCCTACTGGGACCACCGGTACATTTTAGAATTTCAGGATGTTATATATAATAAACCACACTTAAAATTAATACAAATCGTATAATTTCGGGACCGTTTGTTTAAAGGGAGCAAATGCTGGGTGAAGACCATCGTCCCCTAGTGGTGAGAAAAGGAAAGAGGCTGAAAGAGGAAGTGAAAAGGAGAGAACCTCCTCCTGAGACTCCAGTTGTGGATGTAAGTGCATTTCTTAAATTCACTATTGAAACTCTTAAATCAGTCCTACATTCAACCTTGATGTTCTGTTCCAGTTACAATGCCCCATTTTTCTTTTTTTTTTGGGAACAGTCCTAAAAATAAAGTTTTCATCCCAAAATATTTTGTACTTGGACACATTTTTTTGAATGAAACAAAACAAATGTGCACAGACTATATTTAAATAAACACACACACACACACACACACACATATATATATATATATATATATATATATATATATATATATATATACATACAGAAGTATTTTGACCATATGTGGCTCTTCACAAAATTTCTACCACAGATTTTGAGGCACCCAGTTGTATAGGATGTCCTTGGGTGCAGTAGCATCACATTTTCTCTTAACTTGATGTAAGATCTGCTGTTATAGACACGTTTGGGATAAATTAGAGAACTAACTGCACCCCAGGCCTGATCACCTCACCTACATAAATGAATACAAACCTCAATAAGCAAAAGCTAGTGGAACATCTTCGCAGAAGATTGGAGGTTATTATAACAGGTTAGGAGGTTATTTAGTCCTCATTTTATATTAGAAAATGAGGACTAAATAAGGAATAGGATGTTCGGAAGGCACATACCATATCTTGTGGTTTTGTGTCCTTATTGTGAATTGTTACTATTATTAAAATTGTAATGTTAATTTGAGAGGATGATGAGATTTCTATAGACTGCTATAGCATAATTATTAACAGGACAAATCTCTTTTTTCATGTTGTTTTTTACAGAGAATATAGCTATAAATGGATTATGGAGAGTAAAATGTGTTGTTCATTCATAAATAAATAATTAATGTCAAACTGTTGTGTTATAAGCCGAATAAAATGCTTTAGTAATATAATTAGCTTGGAGGTGATAATAATTTCTCTTCTAGATAGGTTGTATCACATGCAACTTTTTGCCTTTATTTTTGGGATTTATTCTTTTTGGGATTAAATTTTTTTCACAATACAATTTTGCAGAATAATATTACTTTTAAACTTGGTTTCAAAGCTTAGAATAGTGAACAGTGTACAAGTGTTATTTTTAGACCATTTCCTGTGTGTGTGTGTGTGTGTGTGTGTGTGTGTGTGTGTGTGTGTGTGTGTGTGTGTGTGTGTGTGTGTGTGTGTGTGTTTACAGCCCACTGTTAAATTTGAGCAGCAGCCCTGGTACATCAATGCTACAGGAGGAACTCTGCACCCGTACCAGCTGGAGGGTCTCAACTGGCTGCGTTTCTCCTGGGCACAGGGAACCGATACCATCCTGGCTGATGAGATGGGACTGGGCAAGACAGTGCAGACAATTGTCTTCCTGTACTCGCTTTATAAAGAGGTACACTCTGATCACATCTCTCATTTCTTGGGCTTCTTTAATTATAACTTACTTTAAGTGAGACTTCAGAGTCCCAAAGCCTGAAAAAACGCGACCATTAACAAGTCTCCATGAAATCATAATGGAAGTTTTGTGGCGTTTAGTATAAATATGTTAGCCTTGGAGATTGAGAGATTGTTTGTGGAAAAAACAACAGCAACATTGGCATTTAGATCTATGCATTCAAAATTCATAGAGTTTCTCTACCGCATTTACGAATCGGCATTTGTGATGATATCATTCTGCAGCTTCTCATTAGTTTTTTTTTGTCCAATCAAATGCTCTCTAGAATGTAAGGTGTCTCAAGGTGAACTTCGGCAATCACCATTGTTACTTTTACGCCATTTGGCAGACAACCATATACGAAGCGACTTACATTTAATCTGAGTCATACAACTGAGCAGCTATGAGGTTAAGAGCCTTGCTCGGGGGCCCAGGAGTAGCAGCTTGGTGTGACTGGGATTTGAACTTACGACCTTCAGATAAGTCTAATGCCTTAACCACTAGGCTACCAACCTTCCTTGTTAGACTGTGAGGTGCGCTAAACTCTATTTAGAAAGTAAAAAAAAATGGAAAGTACATAATCATATAATGGTGCATTGCTTGTACAGTGGAAGCTATACAATTAATTAATAGACGAATGTCATTATTATTAATCCCTTTCTTTTTCTCTCTTTTTTATTTCTGTTCAGGGTCACTCTAAAGGACCGTTCTTGGTCAGCGCTCCACTGTCCACCATCATTAACTGGGAGCGAGAATTTGAGATGTGGGCTCCGGATTTCTACGTGGTGACATACACGGGCGATAAAGACAGTCGGGCGGTGATACGCGAGAACGAGTTCACGTTCGAGGACAGCGCGGTCAAATCAGGACGCAAAGTTTTCCGCATGAAGGTAGAACATGCACAATAATCCATGAGACGCATAGCTGAGTGCAAAAGTTCGCACATGCTCAGTATTACAGATCACAGGGACTGTAATCAGTAGTGAGTTCAGGTATGTGGAAGAGGGCAGATGGCGCTTTTACTGTGTGTGTTATGCCGGTTTATAATTTTACTTCGTGCCATTGTTTTTTTTTTTTTCTTCTGATTTTCTGTTGCATGTCCCATGAGAGCAATTTTCCTGATTTTTTTCATTGCTCAACTCACAAACACTGTACTGTAGGAGACTTGAGATTGAGACCCCCAATAAGATTGTAATTGAACGTCTTGACTCCTTTAATTTCTAAGTAAATTTCTCAATGAGACACAAGTAAATAAATTAACTAGAGTTTATCAGCTCACGCAAAGACAACTGTAGAATACAGTTAAATTTTTCCCTCTACTACTAGCCATTTTTAGACTATTACTATTTGTGCTGCTATTGTTTCTACTACTACCTTCTAGTACTACCATTACACTACTACTTTTACTATTACTTTTAGTACTGCTGTTGTTACAACTTATCCTAGTACTATTATTGCTATTAATAACAGTTTTATTACTATCAGTACTGTTGTTGTTGCAACTTTCTTCTCCCATTATCTCTACCCTTTCACTAAAACTTCTTTTAATACTGCTGTTGTTTCTACTATTACTACTACTATTATTATCAATTCTCTTACTACTACTACTACAATTTTACTACCTAGTACCTTTTGCTACTATTATTTTGAATGCTGCTGTTGATATTCTCCCTCCTATTATTAATATTATCATTAATATACTACTACAATAATTACTACTTTTTCTATCAATACTGCTGTTGTTAATCCTCTGCTAATCTACTATTAATCCTCCTTTTCCTCCTACAACTACTATTACTACTACTATTAATATCAGTGCTACTACTACTATTTATACTATATTCTATATACTATTAGTACTGCTGTTGTTTTTACTACTACTGCTAACACTATTACGACTATTACTGCTAATATCAGTTCTATTACTATGAGTACTATTGTTTCTTCTGCCACTATTCCTTCTCCTTCTATTCCTATTATTACTATTACTATCCTTTTTTACTACAATTACTAATAGTACTGCCTAGTACTAATGTTGTTTCTACTACAACTATTTCCATCACTACAAATATTTTGCTACTACTCTTTATATTAGTGCTACTACTACTCGTACTGCTACTTCTACCTCTGCAACTTCTACTAATGAATATGAATGGTACTACTATTATTTATACTAAACTTTTTCTACTACTTCTACTACTATCCATTTTACTACTACTTGTACAGCTGTTCTTAATACAACTACTACTTTTATTGCTATTGCTACTAATTCTTATAATGGAAATGTAAAAAAATCCCTCAGTTAGATTACTATCCGAATATATTCATGTCGAAAAATTTGCATTTAGTCTAAGGATTTTGTGGTTTTGTCTATCAACACAGAAAGACACGCCGGTGAAGTTCCACGTGCTGTTGACCTCTTACGAGTTGATCACCATTGATCAGGCTATTTTGGGCTCCATCACTTGGGCATGTCTGGTCGTGGACGAAGCTCATAGGCTGAAGAATAACCAGTCTAAGGTATAGATTATAGACACTTAAAAAAAAAACATATAGTGAGGAATAATAGTGCACTTATTTGAAAATGATCAATAATTGCATATTAGACTTTTTTTTGCTAAACACTACTCTCTGTACTTGGTTTGGACAATTCTAACCACTATTATAGAGACTTTAGCAACATTGTGACATAAAACAGGAACACTTGACTGTGGTTTTTTAAGGATCGTTGTGCATGACTATTTTTTTCCCCAGTTTTTCAGAATCCTAAATAACTATAAGATTTACTACAAACTACTCCTGACCGGCACGCCTTTGCAAAACAATCTGGAAGAGTTATTCCATCTGCTGAACTTCCTCACTCCAGAACGCTTCAAGTAAGAGTGCATGAAAAGTAGTTAACACACCATCAGATCTCCACAAAATCTGACCATATACTGTCAAGTTCAGCTTTAAATGATGTAAAAAAACAATGCAAATGTTATGTTATTTGTAAAATATATATACTACATATATACATAGAAGTTTTTTCAGGAAAAGTGCTACGCTAATAAGACATTGTAAGTTTTAAAAAGTATAAATATATTATCCAGAAGCTAATAGGGTGTGTGTTTGGTGTGTGCAGTAATCTGGAGGGATTTCTCGAGGAGTTTGCAGACATTTCTAAAGAAGATCAGATTAAGAAGCTGCATGACCTGTTGGGACCCCACATGCTGCGGAGGCTGAAGGCCGACGTCTTCAAGAACATGCCGGCAAAAACGGAGCTGATTGTGCGTGTGGAGCTCAGCCCTATGCAGAAGTGAGAACTTGTTTATTAATTTATTCATTAATTAAGTACAAATACTACAGCAATTGCTATTTAAAAAAAGATATATTAGTAATGCTACTATTAGCAATATTATTAGCAGTAGTAATAGTGCTAGTAATATTGCTAATAGTAGCATTACTAAAATATGCCACTTCTACCATTACTGTAACTAGTAGTACTATTCCTGCTATTAATATCAGTTCAATCACTACAACTAGTACTTTTTCTACTATTACTTTAAGTACTGCTGTTTGTAATAATACTACTATACTACCAGTACTAGTATATTAATATTAATAACTATTCACATTGCTTCTACTATTCTACTGTTAGATAATAGATAATTACTCTTACCACTGTTATTGCTATTATTCTTAGTATTAATCCTACTGTTATTATATATTACTATTACTACTACATGCATTTCTCACCTAGGCCCCCAATCCACCTCTTAGTGCAATCATTATGACACCACGGCTATAGAAACCATCAATACTATACAGATACGCGTTATAACAGAGCGCTATCACAGACAGAAATCTCATACAGTCTGAATGAATACCATTACTAAAAAGAAACCCAATGAAATCAATTCAGCAAGTCTCCTTTCACTGTAGCCACAGCTGCACCGCTCGCACACATTATCTCCTTTAGTAGCATCAATATTAACCTCATAAAACGATCGTGTTTTCCGTGCATTTTTTCAGTGCATAGAATTTGAAATGAAGGCAAATTGTGTGTTTTTGTGCAAATCAAACTTATAAATGTTTGTTGAAAAAGCACAACACCTGATTTTAAACTCTTTTGATCTTTCCTCGCAATGTCAGCTCTTCTCAAATAGTTCATATTGTAAATGTGGAATGAAAAAACAACAATTAAATCGCCACGAGTATCTTAAAACGTGTGCAGTTTGCTACAGATGCGGGTTGCAAGTCTGACTATCCAATCTGACCGTCCAATCAAAGGATGTGAAAATGCTGACGTGTTTGGGCATGTTTTAGTGGGACATCGTAGTAAACAAGTTGCAGTCTGATTGGTTAAAGCAACAGCTTCCGTAGTGGTGAAATTGCTTACGGAAAATTCCTTTCACCCCTTCAACACTTAATGTGACGGGTGAAATCTGATTGGATAGAAACACTAATGTATACAGACACTCAGGTGCACTGCTGCTGACAGAAACTGGGACAATTAAATACATATTAATGGACAACAAATGGATTAAAGGCTGTGATTCTGATATAGCTTAGGCCTGCAGAGAAGGCGTTTCTGGCCCTGATGGCCTTCCACTGCTATTACCATTACTACTGCCAATAGTTAATTTACATTTATGGCATTTGGCAGATTATTCAGCTTAATTTACAACTATCTCATTTATATATCTAAGCACTGGAGGGCTTTGCTTAAGGCATAGGAGATTGGTAGATCTCACGATCGTCCAATCCAAAGTCCACTGAGATATCACACACAGCTTCAATTGACCCTTTTCAACCATTTGTTGTGCATTCATAGCCTTTTTGATTTATTTGTTTGGAAACCCTACGTGCAGGAAATATTACAAGTTCATCTTGACACGAAACTTCGAGGCTCTGAACTCCAAAGGAGGCGGAAACCAGGTTTCTCTTCTCAACATCATGATGGACCTGAAGAAATGCTGCAACCACCCGTACCTGTTTCCTGTGGCAGCAGTGGTAAGTTTAGTGTGTGTGTGTGTGTGTGTGTGTGTGTGTGTGTGTGTGTGTGTGTGTGTGTGTGTCTAAAGAATAAAAAAGGATATTGTTTTAAAATGATTGACACCGGTAACTGAAATGAACAAACATTCCCTCAAGTGAAAAAAACGTAAGTAATGGCACCTTTGCGATTAATATTATAAATATAATATAAAATCATTCTATCTATATTGTTTATTTTATATGATTTTTGTGGGTTTTTTTTTATCATAGGGTGCCAATAATTTTTGAGTTGATTGTAACATTCCAAGCAGTAAACAGTTTAGCTTTTATACTTTTACTGTTTGTGATTTCTTGGCATATTAGAACATGATCTTTCGTTCGATCGATTCGTTTCACAGGAGGCCCCTGTGTTACCAAACGGCTCGTACGATGGGAACCTGCTGGTGAAGTCCTCGGGGAAACTCACTCTGCTTCAGAAAATGCTCAAGAAGCTGAAAGACGACGGACATCGTGTCCTTATTTTCTCACAGGTTATCACCAAAAAAAACCAAAACAAAAATGGATGTAAAAGCACAGTTTACTTTTCCTCCTGTGCACCTTATTTGTGAGCGGGTGATTAATTACTGTCAGTGTGAGGAATGAGAACCGAGCGCATTCATCTTTCGATGACAAAAGGTCACTGCTGTATTTATTTTCACGTATTATTTATTCCCAAAACACGTTTCTTTTACACTATTATGCTGCTTGCGCATTAATCTAATGGGATGACGCTGGGTTTAAAGCAGCTGCGGCTCATTTTCTTCTAATTTGACTTTCTTTCTAATTCGCCACCCGCTTGTCTCCTCGCCCCGATCTTGCGCATAAATCTGCATGTTAATAAGAGGCTGAGGGAACAAAAGAAATCGACAAACATTTGTTCTTCCGAAAAAGAGTGTCCCATTAGTCCAGGACCTCCCTTTTGAGTTTATACTGATTGTGTTTTATTTTAAAAAAAACCAACATATAGTTATATATAATTATAATGTTACAATATTGAAGACTATTTTACATTCAACGAATTTTTATGTAATATGTTAATATCGAACATAACTGTTATCTTGTTATCTGTATACATCTACATTTCTAAATACATATACTGTAAATAATATATATTACTAAATACTGTATATTACTGTTAATGAGAGATATTGACCACTATTTTTATTATTTATTATCATAATTATAATAAATTATTAATAATCGTTAATTATTCAATACAATTCTTATTCAATTCTACTTATTACTATATATTTTTTATTATAATTCTTTTTTATTTATTTAAATATGATCAGAATCTGCACATTATATTAACAATAACCATTAGACACATATCAAAATAAAAAAGAAAATGCATTGTTTGTATTTTACATATTTTTTTACTTACCATGTATGTAGGTTATATTAATAAGTAAACAACAAACAATTTACACATAAAATAATAGTTTCATTATATTCAGGTTGTCACCATTATACAATAAAGATGTTATTGACATTACATTTTATTAACATTTTAAGCCAAATAATTGCAAAAATAAATACAGAAATTATAGTGAATTTTAAAATAAAATACAACATTAAACTTACTATTAACTAAAATGTATAAATTGTTCTGTACGAAGTAAACAATTTATTTTTTTTAGTTGATTGTGGATTTGTGTTGATTTCCTGCTACGGATCTTCTTTCAGATGACGAAGATGCTGGACTTGTTAGAGGACTTCCTGGAGTTCGAAGGCTATAAATACGAGCGTATTGATGGCGGGATAACGGGAGGACTGCGGCAGGAGGCCATCGATCGCTTCAATGGTGAGCTGAAAGCACTCGATGCTGAGTCACACGTCCACCAGGGGGAGACGTTGCTCTTATTAGCACATTAACACCTCGATATCGATCCACTGTTTGTGTTTGTGAAGCTCCGGGAGCGCAGCAGTTCTGTTTCCTGCTGTCGACTCGTGCTGGGGGATTGGGAATCAATCTGGCAACCGCTGACACTGTCATCATTTATGACTCTGACTGGAACCCACATAATGACATTCAGGTGAGAGCACCAAATGATGTGCAACACACACACACACACACACACACACACACACACACACACACACACACACACACTCATGCGACATAAATTATTTGTATTGCAATATTTTAATCACATATCAATAAACGTAATATGGATCATTAAACTCATGCAAAAAAATTAATAAAAGTGTTTCGTCAAGTTTTTTACAGTCGTATTTTATAAAGGTTTATCAGCTAATTCACGTTAAACGATCGGTCTCATCTTTATAATTCTACCCGTCTTTGGTCTCTCGTCTCTCCATGCAGGCGTTCAGCCGAGCACATCGAATCGGACAGAATAAGAAAGTGATGATCTATCGCTTTGTGACGCGGGCGTCAGTGGAGGAGCGGATTACCCAGGTGGCCAAGCGCAAGATGATGCTCACACATCTGGTGGTGCGTCCAGGCTTGGGCTCCAAAACAGGATCCATGTCCAAGCAGGAGCTGGATGACATCCTGAAGTTTGGCACAGAGGAGCTCTTTAAAGACGACGTTGAAGCTATCGGCAAGTTTCAGAGGATTCTTTCTCCGTGTTATGTACAATCTGGTACTTTACAGTACAAATAAATAAATAGATCAGAATCGAGCAAAATAATCTGCTCGTTTTTAAAATCCAGTATAAAGAAGGATGCCAGATGTGAATGGATTGTACTGAAAGTTCATTTAATTACTACTGCTACTTCTGTTATTAACACTTTTACTCCTCCCACTCCTCCTTTTATTACAAATACTACAACTATTAGTTCATCTTGTACTTTTACTCATACTACTATTACGACACTATTTGGACAAACGTTTGTGGACACCTGACTATAAGTTTGGTATGTGCTTTTTAAGGATCCCATTCCACATTTAGTCCCCATTTGCTCTTTTAATAATCCCCACTCTTCTGGGAAAACGTTCTATACTATTTGTAGAGAGGGTTGGTATTAAAGTCACAGGGGCACAAACAGGTTCGGGTCTCCAAGTTGAAGGGACGGGAAAATGTAATGCTTTTACATTTAAAGATCATATACAGCTATGTGCCTCCAGTTTTGAGATAACAGTGTGGAGAGGAACTACATATGGAGGTAGCTCAGGGTTCAAGCCTTGGTATAACCAAGCTGTCTTTAACAAGCCCCATGTGCTCCTGAGATATTCAAAGAAATAACAACTTTTGTGTGGGATAAATTTTTTAATCTTAAATAAATTCGATAAAATAGCTCTACTGATACTACTGCTTCTACTACAAGTATTATATCCATCGCTTATTTAATTACATTATTTAATATACACAATTTGCATTTGTAACAGACATATACAAAATTCTGCAATATCACCATATGTGTGTATCGTCTTCTCCAGGCGACAGTAAGGATGGAGAGGAAGGTAACGTGATCCACTACGACGACAACGCGATCTCCAAGCTGCTGGACCGCAGTCAGGATGCCACGGAAGACACCGAGATCCAGAACATGAATGAATACCTCAGCTCTTTCAAGGTGGCTCAGTATGTGGTACGGGAGGAGGACGGAGAGGTGAGGGACTCGCCGCGGGTTCTCCATTAGCCCCAAACAAACCTTTTTACAGGGATACATTTGCTAACTAAAAGATGATTTAGTTGATAGATTACAGAAATTATAATTATTATTATTATAAAAATCAAAAGGATTAAGTAAGAAAAAAGACTAAATAAAAAGCTGACAAGAAACGAGAGCTTTTATACACTGGGGTTGATAGGATACAAGTGGGAGTAATTAGTAACAAATGGGGACACAAGAACACATCTGGCGACATCTGGTGGAGTAACAGAGGAAAGACATAGAGATAAAAAAAGGCCAAGTTCTGACAAGGTTGTGTTTAATTCAAGAATCTCATTAGATAGATGTTAATAAATTTTTTAGTACTTTATTATTTTTTATATATTTTACTGTTCATAAGCTGCATTCTTCCCATTAGGGAATGAACATCTATAGCTGCTATAACATAAGCGAAAGCCTTGTATCGCAAATATTCCTCGTCCTTGTATCTTCTTCTTCTTCTTTCGGCTGCTCCCGTTAGGGTGCGCCACAGCGGATCATCCATCTTCATAACACTCTGTTATCTACATGTGCCTCTCCCAAACCTCCTTCTTGGCCTTCCTCTTCTCCTCCTGCCAGGTTTCTTCATCCTCAGCATTCTCCTACCGTCCCTCCTCTGCACATGTCCAAACATCTCAATTGCACCTCCCTCACCTTGTCTCCAAACCGTCCTACATGTGCTGTCCCTCTAATAAACTCGTTTTCAATCCTGTCCATCCTCGTCACTCCCAACGAAAACCTCAACATCTTCAGCTCTGCTACCTCCAGCTCCACCTTCTGTCTTTTACTCAATACCACTGTCTCTGAACCATACAACATCTCAGGTCTCACCACAGTCCTATAAACTTTCCCTTTCACTCTCACAGATACTCTTCTATCACAAATCACTCCTGCTATCACTCTTCTCCACCCACTCCACCCTGCCTGCACTCTTTTCTTCACTTCTCTAACACACTCTACATTACTTTGCACTGTTGACCCCAGGTACCTGAACTCCTCCACCTTCTCCACCTCTTCTCCCTGCAACTGCACCACTCCACTGCCCTCCCTCTCATTCACACACATGTACTCTGTCTTACTCCTATTGACTTTCATTCCCCTTCTCTCCAGCGTGTACCTCCACCTCTCCAGGCTCTTCTCAACCTGCTCCCTACTCTCACCACTAATCACAATATCATCCGCAAACATCATAGTCCAGGGAGACTTCTGTCTGACCTCATCTGTCAACGTGTCCGTCACCAATGCAAACAGGAAAGGGCTCAGAGCCGATCCTTGATGCGGTCCAACCTTCACCTTGAACCAGTCTATCATTCCTACTGCACACTTTACTGCTGTCACACTGTCCTCATACATGTCCTGCACCACCCTCACATACTTCTCTGACACACCTGACTGCCTCATACAATACCAATTCCTTGTCCTTGTTCCTTGTATGACTTAAACCTAATAGAATAGCTTTTTATGACAGCAAAAAGAGGTCTATATCTAAAATGGGATGTTCAACAAGCACATAAACGTGCTGGTCAGATGTCCATATACTTTTGGGTATACAGTTTAACGACGAGGGGGAAATTGATTAAATCGCTCACTGGGGTAAATGTTTCCTGCCCTGGGAACATAAATTATCTACATGACATCGGGAAGATTCACTGCACTCGACCCAAGAGGCAGTTTCTTGTTAGCTTCGTGTGTGACCTGTTGTAGGAGGAGGTGCAGAGGGAGATCATTAAGCAGGAGGAGAATGTGGATCCTGACTACTGGGAGAAACTCCTGCGGCATCATTACGAGCAGCAGCAGGAGGATCTGGCACGCAATCTGGGGAAGGGCAAGCGCATCCGCAAGCAGGTCAACTACAACGACACGTCTCAGGAGGACCAAGGTGTATATATACACTCACACACATGCACACACACACCCACACATGTATATATACTCTCTCTCTCTCTCTCTCTCTCTCTCTCTCTCTCTCTCTCTCTCTCTCTCTCTCATATACATATATACCTATATACTCTCTTTCTCTCTCTCTCTCTCTCTCTCTCTCTCTCTCTCTCTCTCTCTCTGTCTCTCTAGATAGATAGATAGATAGATAGATAGATAGATAGATAGATAGATAGATAGAGGATAGAGATCGATGCATTCAAATGCACTGAAATCATAATATTACAGTTACAGGAGAAGACAGTGTCGGGCCACCTACAGTCAGATGCTTAAGTGTATATGTGTGTGTGTGTGTGTGTGTGTGTGTGTGTGTGTGTGTGTGTGTGTGTATGTGTATATCTTTGTCTTTGTCTGTATCTATGTGTGGGTGGGCGTGCGGGCTCAGAATGGCAAGACGATCTTTCAGACAATCAGTCGGAATACTCAGTGGGATCCGAGGATGAAGATGAAGATTTCGAGGAGCGACCTGAAGGTATTTTTATTTCAAACACATTAATCACGCTTTTCAAAAATATCTCATTTCATGAGTGGTTTGTTAGTGATATCCTCTTTTGTGTCGTTCACAACTTCTCAATTTCTCTTACATTTTATGGGAATTAGAGATTTATTGTTTTTCTTTTGGGAATATACCACATTTGAAAGTTTTATATATATATATTTATACATTTTGGCATTTAGTAGTCACCCTTATATAGAGTGACTTATAACTGAGCAGATGAACAGTAAGGGCCTTGCTTAAGGGCCCAGGAGTTGCAGGTTCTTGGTGCTGGGATTTAAACTTGTGACCTTCTGAGCCAGAGTTCAATACCTTAACCTCTGTGCTTCCACCTTTACATTTCTGTAGTCATGACATTCTGTAGTCTTTTTTAGTCAAAAAACAGATTTTTTTTCCAGTGTGTTTATTTAATTTAAAAACATTCAATTTAGAAAATGTTAAACTTTTGTAAGACTCTATCTATCTATCTATCTATCTATCTATCTATCTATCTATCTATCTATCTATCTATCTATCTATCTATCTATCTATCTATCTATCTATCTATCTATCTATCTGTGTGCATGTATCACCAAGTGATTGCACCTCAAAGTAACAAGAAAACAAAATCATGCAAAAACCTAATCATCATCAATCGATACCCAGTTATCACAGTAAATACATTTAAAAGGAACATCAGTAAAATACAGACATTTTGATAATATATATCAATAAATAATATATAAATAAGATCTTCTGCCAAAGTTACACACACCTTTGCACTCAGATATGCAATGTTGAAATGATCCTGCACACTATGGTTCGATTTTATATTACAAACATTAAAAATGACCTGAATGGACCACTTTGCAGGCGGAAGGCGACAGTCTCGCAGGCAGCTGAAGAGCGACCGAGACAAACCACTGCCTCCACTGCTGGCTCGAGTTGGAGGAAATATAGAGGTGTGTATGATCAGGGTTTTACTCTCATCGGTAGTTGTTGATGTACAAGGTGGAATAAAAAAGTTTAGAGACTTG
Organism: Silurus lanzhouensis; assembly: GCA_039877035.1. NCBI lineage: Eukaryota > Metazoa > Chordata > Actinopteri > Siluriformes > Siluridae > Silurus > Silurus lanzhouensis. Next base: position 451,768 of record JBCEWE010000530.1, on the reverse strand, counting down.
CCCTGCTTTTAAAAAAGCACTTTATTAATCTGCATATAATAGCACCAGTTGCACAGCTCCACAGTGACTTATGTCAAGGTCGGTGCTCCCTGTGACAGTGTGTGTATGTGTGTGCTGCCATCTGTTGGCGTGTTATAATACTACTCTCGATTTTTACTCTCGAACCACCTTGTGGGTATTTGATGCTCAGTGCTAAAGCAGGGTTTAGTGATTATAATTACAATAACGTCATTTCTGAACAATTCTTTAATTTCTTGCCAATATTATAGCGAAAATAATAATCTTTGTACTGATAATGTTATCATTTAGTCAAAACTAGACATTTGTCTACTTTCATGTTATTTCTGCACTTATGCAATTATTACCAGGAGGCAAAATGTTGTTATATCACATCTGTTATTTTGCACACAACCTCTGTGAATGAGAATTCAGTTGTCTCTTCTGGTGCACATGGTGATTTCATTAATTTCTCATCTCACATCATTTCAGGTACTTGGTTTTAATGCACGACAGAGAAAGGCCTTCCTGAACGCCATCATGCGCTGGGGTATGCCTCCTCAAGACGCCTTCAACTCCCACTGGCTGGTCCGAGACTTGAAGGGGAAAAGCGAAAAAGAGTTCAGGTGTTATTAATAAAAAAAAAAAATAGAACTAAAATTAAAAGTCATTATAAAGTTAATATAAAAAAAATGCACTGGTTTTCAAATATAGGATTTCTAGTGTATTTGGTGTGGGTGCCAATAATTCTGCAGTTTCCCATTTCTTTTTTAAAGACACAGGTTATTTTATTTACACAGATATATTTGGTGTGAATTTCAGAGCGTACGTCTCGCTGTTTATGAGACACCTGTGTGAGCCGGGGGCAGACGGGGCGGAGACGTTTGCGGACGGAGTGCCGAGAGAGGGTCTGTCCCGACAGCATGTCCTTACCCGGATTGGAGTCATGTCCCTCGTGAGGAAAAAGGTAACAAAGCGTTTGATTATGATGTAAGATTAAAGCTTTAGAAAATTGTGTGTACTGGTTGGCTTTGGCTGCACTTTAATTCACTTAGAACTATTCAGTTTCTATATATTTTTACCCGCTCTTTTATTTATAATATCTTTTTAACTTGAAGTAAGCAAACATTTTTGATGTTTTTACTCATCTTTTTAATAATGTTATAACTAATTACAAGATTCCTAATTCTGAGTATGTTTGTGAAGCTGCTGTTATTGTTGGAATTTGTAGGATACGTGCAGCACCTGTCAAACGTTTGGAAACACGTAGGCTTTTTTTATTTTATTTTTTAAAGCATGTATTTTTTTTATAAGCAAAAAACTAGGTAAAAAGTTTAAGGATTTACTTTGACCAAACAAATAAATATTCAACCTTAATTCCAAAAAAGATGGGAAAAATGTAAACTGTGAATAAAAACACGATGATTTGCATATCTCATAAAGCCATGTTTTATTTACAATTCAACATAGAAAACATATGCAATGTTTAAATAGGAAAAAAATAGGACATTTTAAGGACAAAATAAAGTAATTTTTAATTTGATGGTCACACCACATGTCAAGCAGACTGAAGTATATATTTTTTTTCCTGTGGCTGTTACTGCTCTGAACAGCTGTACTGCATTGTCATTTTCTGTGATTTTACTGCTTATCCACTAAATATTTTTTTTTTTTTTTTTTGCCATTAGTCACATGTGCACTACTGTACATTCCACCCACATTTATACTGTATATACTGTATCATACATTCATTCATACTTAACTATAACATAACTATATCATGTCATTTGAGTATATTGTCTTCTGACATGTACAGTATATCTATGCATAATCTTTGCACAGTATATTGTATATTAGTGTATATATATACCATATATTATTATCTACTGCACCTTCTGTACATTAATCACACTCACCCCTGTGTATATGGGGTATACTTCTGAGACCGAAGGAGACCAGTTGCTAATGTTTTGTGAGAGGTGTTTACATATAATACAAAGCATTCCAACTTTATTTTTTTAGAATTGTTATTAGGTGTACAGTTATTAAGGTGTACAAATGTTAAGATTAATTCTTCTGCCACTGTACATTAAAGATTTGAGTAATTTTTTTTAAATGTGCTATTCACATCCTTTACATGACTGAAAACTAATATTTTTAAGAACTCAGTTTTGCTATAACGTCATTTGAATTCACAGGAATTCTCACTGAATATATTGTCTGACATATTAACATTTGTGTGTGTGTGTGTGTGTGTGTGTGTGTAGGTGCAGGAGTTTGAGCACGTGAATGGCAAATACAGCACTCCAGACATGATTCCTACACGTCTGGAGCTGAAAAAGCTTACAGAGAGTCTCTCTTCAGACCCAAACACTCCTGTACCAGCCAGTCCTGCACCAACTCAACCCAGCACCCCGGTACCATCAGGCAAGTGTGACTTTCTAAAACACCTTTAAAAGGGTGCCAATAGTTTTGAAAACAGCTTCACGAAAGTCGCTATTCTCTTCCATCAAACAGACAAACCTGAGAGTGGTCCCATTCCTCCAGAAGACAAAGACAATGCTGAACATGAGAGAACGAAAACAATCGAGTCTGAGGTGATCGAAATGAACAAATCCTCCACTTTCTGCTTTATTGATGTTTCTTGCTTTTTTTCTTATCAACAATTCTGTCCATCTTCTCAGACATCCAAAGAGTCAGAGTCCTTTCCCGAAAAGACGCATGAGAGAGAAGAACTGAAAAGCGGTGGCGGTGAGCAGAAATCGAACGAACACAGCAAGAAGAAAGACGACTCACCTGTGGAATCAGAGCCCTCGACCAATCAAGCGCAGTCGACAGCCAAGCAGAAAGAGCAGTCCACCAATCAGGCGCCACCTACAGGTGAGATTAAAATGAGATTTCACTCATTTTCGAAGCAAATAATAGGGTTGCCAACTTTACGATGTTGATTTACAGGACAACAAAGTAAAGACATTGAGAACACATCTGAGAAAATGGACAAAGACGCATCTTCTGTCTTGAAGATGGAGGACAAAGAACCAAAACAAGGTAAGAAAGGTTCTTGAAATGTTATTTAAAAAAAAACATCATATTTAAACTACTGAGCCTTATCTTCAAACTAACCTTGATTTAAAAACATTGCAAAGTAGTCAAAACAATTTGAACTCAGACATATCAAACACTCTAAAATACTTTAGCAGCTGCACCCCATGAGCCCAAGTCTGAGGACGCCACTGAGAATCAGCTGAATGGAGAAAAAGAAACAAGGGATGAGGCGGACGAGAGTCAAAAAGATGAGAAGAATGGCGTTAAGACACGCTTCATGTTTAACATTGCTGACGGAGGCTTTACAGGTGAGTAGTACATGTAGATTACTCTCAGTCTTATTTTCTGCATTAAATTCAGCGTAGATGTGTGTAATAATAAATAGTAAATAGCTAAGTGTACTATTTTTGTATTTCTTCTCAGAACTGCACACTCTGTGGCAGAATGAAGAACGGGTCGCCGTGTCGTCTGGTAAAATGTACGACATCTGGCACCGGCGCCATGACTACTGGCTTTTGGCTGGCATTGTGACGTATCCTAAATGAACGCTTGTTGGTTTAAATGTTTTTTTTTTTGCTTTCAGAGCTGCTATTGAACAGCAGTAGTTTAAGCTTAGTATAGTTACGTTCAGTTAATTCAGCTCAGTGTAGTTTATTTGATTATAATTTAGTTTTATTGTCAGTTTTGTTGCGTTAATCATTAATTATTTTTAAACTTTTCATTTACTTTATTTATGTTTATCTTAGTTTAGCTTTGAATTCAGCTCAGATTCCTTTATTCAGGCCTGTTTACATCACTTGCTGCTATGGACCTGATGGCTTTTATCATGTTCTGATGTGTAACTTCACATTTGCTAGGGAATATAAGATCATGGTTGGCGCCCACCCTCCCCCTTCCAAAATGAGAAGAGTAAATACAATAATAAATACAGTAAACGCAATGGCGCCCCCTATGTGTGGTGCATAAACTGCATACCCAACCAAATTATTCAAAGAGGGTGTACTTTCTTTTTCACATAACTGTATCACAATTGATCATTTACGCAGTATATTTAGGTAAATTTGTTTAATTTTTCCGTCAATTTAGTTTTTCAAAGTGAGAAAAAACAAACTTTTATATATTTACCTGGACATGCCCTATATGGACAAAAAAGTCTAGGGATTTTTCCAACCATATTTGGTTCTTCGCCAAACCATAACCACAAACCTGGAGTCACAGAATTGTATAGAACGTCTTTGGATGTGGAAGATCCACATTTCCCTTCACTTGAACAGCATGACAATTAAAGCTCTATAAATATATGGTTCACATGAGTTGAGTGTGTGGAAGATCTTGAGTTTGCTTGCTATACAGTAGAGATCTGACCTCAACCCTAAAAAACGTTGTGATGAACTGGAACGCTGACTGCACCCCAGACCTCCTCACCTCACCTACATCAGTACCTGACTTTACTAACACCCTTGTTGATGAATGAGCACAAATCTCCATAAAATCTAGTGGAACATCCCGGCAGAAGAGTGGAGGTTCTTCTAACAGCGAATGAGGACTAAATGTGGAATAAGATGTTCAAAAAAGCAATAGTTCATATTAATACATAAATGTTGTTTAATTTGCTATAATATTAGCTACGTTTAGCCCCTTGACTGGACCTGCATGTCTCAGTCACGGCTACGCTCGCTGGCAGGACATCCAGAACGACCCACGCTATGCTATCCTCAACGAGCCCTTTAAGACTGAGATGAACAAAGGCAACTACCTGGAAATGAAGAACAAGTTCCTGGCACGGAGGTTCAAGGTGAGTTCAATTGTACACAAATTGTGTAGAAGAAAAAAAACTTTTGCGCTACTTGAAAAACATCTCTCTGTCTGCCCCAGCTGTTGGAGCAGGCCCTAGTGATAGAAGAGCAGTTAAGGCGGGCGGCGTACCTGAACATGACGCAAGACTCCACACACCCAGCAATGATGCTTAACACACGTTTTGCCGAAGTTGAGTGTCTGGCCGAGTCGCACCAGCACCTCTCCAAAGAGTCTCTGGCTGGAAATAAGCCTGCCAACGCCGTCCTACACAAAGGTTCACTAACGAGTGCCATAAAGTTCCACGTTGCTTCGTTTGGTCTCTTTCCCATCAAACCATGCTAACCTTCTCAATCTGTTGCCAGTGTTGAATCAGCTGGAGGAACTGCTGAGCGATATGAAGGCGGATGTGACGAGGCTGCCGTCCATGCTGTCCCGCATCCCGCCTGTATCCGCTCGACTGCACATGTCTGAGAGGAGCATCCTGAGTCGTCTCACTAACCGGGAGCCTCAACCCCAACAGGTCAGAGCCAGAACTTTAGAACTATTCATTAATAAGATTATATCACTTGTCTGGAAGAATGGGATGTAAGCAATATCACACTTCTGTGGTAGGAAATAACCTGTGAACCAACCATTCTGAAGTTTGATTCTTCTTACACCACTGCAGTTTGAGAAAAATTATGTATTTATATTGTTAAGAAACAACACATTTTAGTTTATATCTAGTTAGTTCCTGGTGCCACTTACGCTACAGCAGCTACACACTTTACCGTCTTTGTGTGTGTGTGTTTAGCCTTTTCCACAGGGTTCTTTTGCCTGTTCTTCAATGTACAGTAACAGTTTTGGAGGAGGATTTCGAGGTCCTGCTGGAGCTGCCATGGTCAACTACAGCCAGATGCCCCTAGGGCCATATGTTAGTGGTGAGTATTATCTCAGACTCAGTCGAAGTCCAGGTGCACATAAACCAGATGAGGATTTTATTCAGAAAGATGTACTTACATTCAAGACAATTTTCCCAGCCTTCTATTTAGCAGGGGTGCCAATATTTTTGGAGGGCACTGTGTATATGGATAAAGAAATACACTGTCATTTTTTCGAGAGAAAAAAATAAAAAGATTGGCAAATTGCTGTAGTGAGAGGAAGTGAACTTGGCAGGAAGTGATGATACCCGTTGTCTAGAAGAACGTCAATGAACTCATGTATACAACTGAGCAGTTGAGAGTTAAGGGTCTTCAAGGGTTCTGCCGTTTGGTGGTGGGATTTCAGCTCACAACCTTTGGATCAGAAGTCCAAAGTCTTTAACCACTGAGCTAAAAGTTCCCTTTCTTGCACATGATCTGCACTAATTGTATTTTTCTATTTTATTTCATTTTATCTAGTGTCCTCAAACGGTCCTCCAGCACCCAGCAGCCACATGGACAAGAAGTCTAGTGAGGTTCTGAGAGACCTGTCTCCTCCTGACCTCAAGCCCAGCAAACCCTCAGATGTCATCTGCATCGAAGACTAGCCCTCATCTTTCTCTCTTTTTCACTTTCTCTCTTTTTAAACATTGTTCTGGAACATTCCTGCCACCATCTGGATAAAACTTAATCTTATGAATTGCACTTTTTTTGTCTTGAAAGCATCGCGCGCTTCTAAGTTGATCGGTATTCTCCTGCTTCTGATTTCATTTTTATTTTTTTTTATTGTCGTTATTTTTTAACTACTATGAGATCCAAGGACAGTGCGTGACAAGGACGCTGTTTTTCCTCTCGCGGATCTTTGAAGCCTGCCATTTCTGTCATTTCGGAGACGTTTCTTGGATCTTTTTTTCTTTCTTTCTTCTCTCTGCTCAGCACCAGAATCTTTCACCGGAGCTTGAATGTGGTGCGACATCTAACGGTTCCTCTTGTCTAGTGCATTCGGGAATGGCGCAAAATGGTCATGTGACCTACTTATGGATTACGCTGCTTGCGATGCGCCCTCTAGTGGTTATCGGAGATGATGGGATACGGATATATACCCACCCCCCCCCCCCCCATTTGATGTGCACTATAACGGTCTCTCGAGTGCATCGTAAGAATTATTCAGCCATAACTTGGAATTATTAATGTGTTACCTACAATCCTGTCAGGCTTTTTATTTTTGATTAATTCTTTTTTTTTCTGAATAACAGAAATGAACTTCTGCTCGATGCTATGAACATAAATATCTAATCACGAACTAGAGATCCTGACAGGCACTTTTCCTGACTTTCTTATTCATTAACTATGAAATAGCTGCGGCACTTTTTTCCATCTTATTTAAGGATTTCAGCTCCAAGGTAACACTGGTTCTGCAGTATTCTGAGTGTGTATTATAACAGTAATGGATTTGTTTCTCTTTACTCGACTGTGTATCAGGTGTTGAATTTCGCTGGGGTCGTATTACAGAAACTACAGAAAAAAAATCCTATGTTAGGATCTTTGATGAGGTTTTTTTTTTTTGTTTGTTTCCAGCCACATACCATAAATCAGTCATAACACTACATTACTGAAAATTGGGAATTTTTTCAGTTTCCTTCCTTCACCTTTCATGACATTTGTCATGTTAAATCCTTAATGTTAAATATAACTATAGATGTTAAAAAGTCCAACGATTTTTCATAGAATAAAAAAAAAAATTCCAACTCTTGGCATGATTTAAAAACATATCATTATAGGAATTATTATTTTCCTGTTTTTTTTTACCTCATAACTACATGACATTTCATCTTCTACATGACATTTATTTGCCACAAAAGTAGGGTTTTTTCCTGTACTACGACTCCTGAAATCATCGTAAAAATCATCTCGAAGTGAAATATAACGTTTAATTCTTTTATCATGTTCACATCTGTTGCCTTGTTGCGATCTTTTGGACGGAAAATTCAAAACCATACGTACTTTGTTTTCTCCAAAGTCCAATACCTGCTTGGCTCCATTACAACTACGACAAATTTTTTATTTTGAATAATTTTTTTTTTTATTATAATGCATTCAGTTTTGCATTTGCATTTTAAAATCTGTGCGTTTTAGTCGAAAGTATTGAATGTGAATCTGAGCTGGATGTGTTTCAAAAAAGAAAAAAAAAAGAAAAAAAGTCTGGTAATTTAAACACAAGACAAACCTCATTTCATTCCTGACATCCTCGTGCAGCTGACGTGATGGCTTTTCTTACTCTAATAGACAATTCCAGTTTGTTTTTTCTTGCCATTGACTTGCCTCTCATCACAACACACGGTGTAGTATAAGTGCTTGAATGGTGTTCATGTTTGTGTGTCAGGGGTGAGGGTTAAAAAAAAAAAAAGAAAAAGAACAAAAGCGGTTTAGTGTTCATACGTACGCATACGCACAGTGCAAAAACCTCAGCTAAACGAAACCACTTAAGTAAATAAAGCGAGCCTCAAAAGCAGTGCATAACCATTCAAACGATAAACAACGCAACTTTTTTTGTTTTGTCCTCAAAACGATTGTACGTACTTTTGGTTTCATGATATTCGTTTGTATTGGGTTTTTTTTGTTGTTTTTTTTCCCGTTTCTATTATCGTAGTGCAGATATCAAGCTCCGGTTAAATGCAATCAAACTGAAGCTAATATGAATGTAATGAATAAAAAAAAAAAAAAAAAAAAAAAAAAAAAGCTTCAGTCTAATATAATAGACGTGTTTTCATTCCTGTAAACGAGGCTTCAAAAGCTACCAGGAAGGCTAAAGTTCAAGTAAAGATGCTTTTGGCTGTGTTTCCATCCCATACCTACACTAACAACTACAAAAAAATAAAGATGGCAGTAAGATACAAAAAGGGTTTTTTTTTCCCAGCAATGCCATAGAAGAACCATTTCTTGTGTTCCCAAAAGACCCTTTAAGTATATGAACCACTTTTAAAGTTTTTTATTGGTACCACAGAGAACTTTTTTTTATTATTTACAGTAGTTGTGATCAAGTTCATACTTTAAAGTTAAATTAAATTAATAATTGCAGTAAATGGTACAATTAATGTGCATTAGAACTTCAAAATCATCAATATATGAATTATTAAAATGCCTTTTTAATTGATCAAATTTCTGTAAAAAAAATCTGTTTTGTTCCAACATGTTCAGTCCAATTCAATGAACTGCTTGATAGAAGATTATATTAATGATCAGCATTGAGATTATCGAGTGTGAAGAACCTCATTTAGGCAAAAAAAAAAACAGAAACAAAGAAATGCAGAACAATGAAATTAGGAATGAACTGTGAATGTAAAAGATTCTCCACAGAACCATAGACCTTGATGATGAAAAGTGTAGTGAATACAGCTTTTTTTTTTTTTTTACGTGTGTTCTTTTAGTAGACAAAATTAACAAATTATATTTCAAAACTTTCACAAATTTTTTCTCATATTTCAAATAATTTTAGTCAAATGTATTTTTTTTCAGCTTGTCACATTTCCTGTAGAAAAACTTGTGGTTTTATTTACACTATATGGACAAAAGCTTGTGGGCACCTGACCATAATATTCGTATGTGCTTTTTGAACATCCCATTCCACTTGTAATCCCCATTTGTTGTTATAATAACCTCCAGTCTTCTGGGAAGATGTTCCACTAGATTTTGAAGAGTGCTTGTTAAGATTTGTGCTCATTTAACCACAAGGGCATTAGTAAAGTCAGATTCTGATGTAGGTGAGGTGAGGAGGCCTGGGGTGCAGTCAGCATTCACATTCATCCCAAATGTTTTCAATAGGGTTGAGGTCAGACCTCTTTAGAAGGCCACTAAAGATCTTCTGCTTCAACCCATGTAAACCATATGTTCATGGAGTTTGGAGCATTTTTGCACAGGAGCATTGTTTTGCTGGAACAAGTTTGTGTCTCCTACTTTAATAAGTGAAGGGAAAATTGAATGCATCCATTAAACACATATGGCTGGAAAAGTCCAGTGTCCCAGTACTTTTGCCCATATAGTGTAGTTTATATACTGTATCTCACATTTTTATTTATTTGAAAGCATCTTTGGATGGAAACATGGTGAAACGCCACGATGACTCCGACACAGCGTGCACTTCTTTGGTTCGTTGGAGTTTTGTTAGCCAAGCCTGGACCAATGCTATGAATATAAAACCGAAATCTAACCAGTGTTACTGTTTGGTTTTATAAAAAATTGATCCGATGAAGACGTGTGGAATTGTCATCGTTTTACTTTGTACTTGAGTGCATTTGTTTAATGTGTTTTAATAAATTCTCTCCAATAAGAAAAAAAACAAAAAATGTTGGTTCTATGCTGTAAAAATTGAAACTAAAGTTTACTGTGATTTCTTTTTTGTGACAATTTTATGAAAAAATGTATTCATTTAAAGCTAGTCATTTTTTAATCTTGCATTAATATTAATTAATGCGTTAATAAATGCATTAATAAAAATATTCCCAAAGTAGATTCAGAAAGATCTGATTCCATGATTACAATATCCGTAAGCTTTTTTTATTAAAGAAAAAAAAAATAGCTACTTAAAAAAATTTCCATCAATTTTTCAAAAATTACAGAAATTCAAGACAGAATTTACTTATTTGTTTTAAAAGAATAACTTAAAAAAATTTATTTGTTAGCATAGAATTAGTCCAAATTGTCCAACATGTTCTTAACTAGCATCTATGCTAATAGAATAAGTATAGTAGAATAAATCACATGAAAGCAAATGATTAAATTGTTTATTAAATTTTATATATATATATATATATATATATATATATATATATATATATATATATATATATATATATATATATATATATATATATATAAGAAAAACCTACAAGATCTCTTAGATTTCAATGCATGATATATACATGCAATCCATGGATTATTCCAGAAATAACCACGACATGATTGTGCTCAGGTAAATGTTGTATATGTTCACACATTATTATTATGAGTTTTGGAAGTATTTTAATTATATTTAGAGATTAAAGTGCTGTTTATCTAAAATGGGTAAAAAAGATTTTAGGTCAAGTTTGTCCTGTCAGGAGTCAGGATAGATGTTTATTATAAAAACTAGTTAATTACTGAGGTGACAAATGTAACCAGCTTGCAAACAGCAAAACCAGAGTTGTCAGGAAGATCAGTATTTTTGCTGTAAATGTTTGATTTAGCTTTTTAGTTGCTAACCAAACTTCCCTGCCATGCTAAGAAGAATCAGTATTGTCCTGCAACTACTGAACCTTTTTAAAAGGTACTTAACACATTAGCATTGGCCACATTAGCTTTACCACAGTTTAACTAATGCATTGCACCATTTATGTTCGAAAAAATTAACAAACCTAGCGATTAGCAACAAAATAAGGTCAATTGACACTGGATTTTAAATGAAAAAGATTTCATTTTATTATTGTTTATTATTTTTCTATTTTATTGCAATGCTATTTTTTTGTTTAAATTCTATGCCATTTATTTTACAAATTTTATATTTAATTTATTTAAATTTTTTTAATAATATCCTTTCCATTTAATGTAATCCCCAGATAGACCAGATAGAAATCATTGCACGTCATACTGTCTATAGTCATACAATTTTTTTTTTAAACTTACTTTGTAAAATAAAAATGGCCGAAAAATGTTTGCTGCTTTTAAAAATTTATGCAATTTATATCAATTTCATATGTAGGTTGAAAAACAGTCATTAACTGAAACAGAAACAGCTGTGGAGGAGGCTTCAAACTAGGTGAGGAACAGTCAAGCTCTACTAAGGTGAGTTTGTAGAAGACAGTTTCATATCACATCATACACTATGGCAAGACTGAGCACAGCAACAAGACAGAAGGTAGTTATACTCCATCAGCGGGGTCTCTCTCTCTCAAGATTTTAAAGAAGACTGGAGTTTCCTGATGTGATGCTCAGGTAAATTTGGAAAAGTAAAAAAAATTGACTATGTTGAGAACCACAGATGCAGTGGTTGGCCATTAAGAACTTCATTGTAGAGAAAACAAGGAGTACTGTAAGTAAAGGTTTTGGCTTCCACAGAGCCCTGATCTCAACATTACAGAGTCGGTCTGGGATTACATGAAAGGAGGCAAACTGCTTCCACAGAAGATCTGTGGATAGTTCTCCGAAAACAACCCTAGAGAACAAGTTTTTCTTTGAGAACAACCTTTGGAACAGTGAATTTTAGATTTCATTTACTATCCATTCTTTTAATTGGAAAATAATAAACTATTTACACTTCTATTTTTGAAAGCATTCTTTCTTTACAGCATTTTTTCACACCTACCTAATTTTTTTTGCATATTACTGTATGTGAATTTGAATGTAGACAGGGATTTATCCTTACATACAAACAGCTCTAAACGCTGCCGTTCAAAAGACGTAAATCCGACCGTCTTTCAAACCACTTCAGGACGTCAGAGGAATCGTTTTAAAAGCATGGTATGTCAATTTATTTAGAGCTGTCTCTGATCAGGTGAAAGCCCTCCTGATATATTTATTCTTGTAGAAGGTCTGCTGTAATGGTTTTGGAATACACTATTAATGAACAGTTTTACACTTGCGTCCATCAGTGAATAGGTGAAAACCTCAACAATGATGAAACTATACGTAATGAATATCTGGTGTCTAGATGAGAATGAGTTCTCTTCTCAGTCTGGTTTCTCTCAAGGTTTTTTTTATATATGTTCTCAAGGATTTTTTGTCTCTTCACCAAGGTCACCTCTAGCTTGCTATTTAGCGATAAACAGCTAGCGATACAGTTATATCCTTTATATACTCAATATCTCAAAAGTCTTTTGTTGAAAATGCAAACCAACAGGAAACCTAGACTAAAATTATTGCACTGTGCATTGCAATAGGAAAATCAATCACAACTGGTTCATATTTTGCCATTGGTTTATATTTTGTGACTGAGAGAGAAAAGAACAAATTGGACAGAAGCTACTTTGCTTCATCAAATGCAATCAGCACATTAAATAGATGGAGTTTGCCATCTATTGAATTTTGCTTCAACGTCATTTAGTCAAGCTCCAGCATCCATCCAGCATAATAATAGAGATTGCATAATCTGTAGCCATTTCATTTCTCCTCTCCTGTGTTAAAAGTGAAAAGTCTCTCTCTCTCTCTCTCTCTCTCTCTCTCTCTCTCTCTCTCTCTCTCTCTCTCTCTCTCTCTCTCTCTCTCTTTCGTCTTTTGTCCTATTCTTTTTTTCTCTCCATCTCATGTCCCCGCCTCTGGGCTCTGCTCTGATTGGATTCTGAGTCTCTTCACAGCTTTGTCATTGGTCCTACTGCAGGAGAAAAACACTCTGTTTACACTCATTGGAGCTTTACGCAGTGTTAGGGGTAGAAAAGAGAAAAGGAGGGAGGTAATGAACAACAATGCATTGAGAGGGAGTGATAAAGGGAGACAGGGAGAGAGAGAGAGAGAGAGAGAGAGAGAGAGAGAGAGAGAGAGAGAGAGAGAGAGAGAGCTAAGGGGACAGAGAGAAAGGAGGGGCACTGACATTCATTCAGCTTGAAGAAGGAGTGGGAAAGTAAACAGCCCTCTCAGAGGCCCAGGAAGTCAGAGGGAGATGTGTTTCAAATGCGCTGGGTTTCATAGCAGGAAGTCTATGCACGCTTGTTCAGGGTTGAATTGCCTATCAGGAGGCACTGAAGCTTTTCCTCTGGAAGTCTGAGCAGAGATAAGAAGGTAAGGCTGCAGAGTTCTTGTCCTGTTACGGTTACTTTCCAACTCATACTGAGGCTGTCTATATATATAGTTTCCACAAACATTGGAAGCTTGTACATCTCTTATTTGCACACACTTACTGGACACACATACACACACACACACACACACACACACACACACACACACACACACACACACACACACACACACACACACACACACCTGTCAGAAATATAATGCTGTCTTAAATAGTTTGATAATAATTAGAAAGTTATTATGGAATCACATTTGAAGTGCAGTTCTTGTCTTTATAGCTGATGACGGCAATAATAATCCATAAATGTAACTAGAAATATCGAATAAATTGAGTGTAATTTTTTTTTTTTTGTTAATTTTTGTTTTAAAAACTTTTTTGCTAAATATAAAGAGGACACAATGATTAACACTGCAAACTGTCAGGAGTTTGTCTTTATTTTCAATAGTTGGCTAGTTTTTATGTAATTGATTCAATTTCCTCCAGGTTTCTTAAGAGATTTGACAATTTTTTGACACAATGTTAATACAGAAATTATATTCTTATAAAATTATAACCACAAATTCACTAAAAATTTACCTAAAAAATGATTGTTTACAAATATATTTTAATAACTTTACATAGTAACAAAATATATAATTCTATAATTTTTAATTAATTAAAAATACAGCATTTGATTAATGATCACAAACTATGATTAGTACAAATTCAATTACAGTAATGTATTTTATTTGTATTTTTTCCCAGTTCTTGACTCTTTTAAAGGGAAAATTTGACACGTTTACTGATTCCTTTTGCTTTTCTCAGATAGTCTTTACAGGATAATATTTATGCTTTATCAAACATAATCTAAGATTAAAACAAAAATAAAAAAGCTTAATTTGAAAGCAAAGAAAGAATTAGACCTTTCATTAATAGACATGTTCACAATTACAGAATAAGTCTTTTAATGGTGAGTTTTTCACCACAGAAAAGTCTTCAGCACAGAGGAGTTCACATTTTACAGTTTTTCTCAGTTGCTTTAGATCATTTCTCAGATCATTGTTAATCTTTGCAAAGCAGTAAAGTGCATTTCTCAAAACAATTTGTACAAACAGCACAACACATTGGATTTCTTGCCTGTACGTTTCTCAAAACCCTCAGTTCATCTCTCAAAAGTAAGTATTCGTGTCAATAAACATCTCATTCCCATCAGAAGGAAAAATCCTTTTGTCATTGTTCACAAACAAAATCATCAAAATGTTTAGTCGTGTTTTCAGAATGATGCTGCACATTTTCTGCATTTCTTGATATAAACTATGGTTTGGATCACAGTGACTAAAAAATTTGACTTTCTTCTGTTTGGCATCTATGAATTTCAGCAGCACAAATTCATATATTTAATTGTATATTGATTGCAAGAGACCCCCGGTCAGGGAACCAGCCCCAGCCATTAGGGTTGCACAAGCCTTAGTGCCGGTCCCAAGCCCGGATAAATGGGGAGGGTTGCGTTAGGAAGGGCATCCAGGATAAAAAGATGTGCCAAATCAAACATGCGGATGGTCCGTTGTGGTGACCCCTAATAGGAGAAGCCGAAAGAAAGTTTTGTTTTATTGATTGCAAGAGACCAAACAGGATTCACACTTTTACTGTACTGTACAAGTGTTTGTTAGTTTCTCAGTTCGTCCATTTTCAGAATGTATAATTCTTTGTTTTGATCTGTTTGTATACACTCTCCAATTGAAGGTTCACAAGATTCACCTTTGACCTGTTTTAGAGAACTAGTTGATTATTGGTTGCTCTGATGCCGTTCACTCGCCTTCGTTAGTGACATTCAAGATTCATCTGCACAATTCATCAATTCGAATCACTTTTACAAAATAAACATTTAATAGAAATTTTAAGTGACAGATGATGACAACTGGATTAACCATTTTGCAATATTAATTAATGCCATCTCTGGTTGACAGACAGACAGACAAACAGACAAACAGACAGACAGACAGACAGACAGACAGACAGATAGATAGACAGACAGACAGACAGACAGACAGACAGACATACAGACAGACAGACAGACAGACAGACAGACAGACAGACAGACATATAGACATACAGACAGACAGACAGACAGACAGACAGACAGACAGATAGATAGATAGATAGATAGATAGATAGATAGATAGATAGATAGATAGCATAGGGAGTAAATGTTAGTGTAAGTGTAATATAGTGTAATGTACATGCATTCTGTATTTGTGTAAATCTAGATATAAAAAAAGATATAATTATTAATCGAGATGAATATCTAAAATATTGTGTATGTTTTAAGTCAGCAAATTATAAACGGCAACTGTAAAAAGTACAAACGCAAAATATAAATATATATGTAAGCAAAATATATTTAATGCATTCCACCAATTTTATTGTCATCAGCACCGATCACTAGCACAGAAACTGTAAAACTGGCTTGTACTGATATTCTACGGATGTGTCTCAGCATCCCACACTCCGGCATCACAGCCTCGCATTGTTTATGCGTCAGTGTACATGAGGGCACTGTGCCACCCCCTAATCTGGATCTTGGCTCGTTACACTGCTTTTCCCCTTTCATCGAGTTTTCTCAGTGTCCCCCCGAATCAACGCTTCAACAATCCCAATGTTCTGCCTGTTTTCCCTCTAGTGAAAATTCCCAAGTCATTAGCAGTCTATGCATGTGTGAGGCACAGTTCCACCACCACCACCACTTCATCGTATAAACCTATAGACTTTAATGAATGTTTATTAGTTGATGTTTGTTTTCTGATATTAGAAGAACTTTGTTCAAACACACATCGTCAATAATCGTTTAATAACAAAGCTAACACCTGATATGCAGTGACTCGGGTTACTGTCGTGTTTGTCCTCTTTTCATGCTTTTCAGCTTCGCGTCAGGCTTGTGCGATTACGCCATTTGCAACAATATGACATAAGCAGACTTTCAGACTGAGTAAAGACTTCTGAAGACATCTGTCACAAAGAGGCTTCATGTTCCTGACTAGAATTATACACTAAGACATGTCTGTCACTCAGCAGCATGGGTACATGAGACACACCGGAAGGTTATACACACGACAGACAAACAGATATTTAAATTGTTATCACCTGCTATAAATTCTCCACACATTTCCACCCCTGGACTCTGTACATGTCCTTTACATGCAGACTCTGTACACACTTTGTGTCTCAGCTTGTTGCTAAAATAATAGTCAAGAGAACTCAAGAGGACGAGATCAATAGCTTCTTTTTCAACATGTTTGCGAAGGCAACCCTTTTGTTTGGATTGTTATAAAAAGCAGATGATTGTGTAGTGCTTTGTGTTTCTTCCAGGTGCTTCTTTTAAAAAGAGTTTCATGTAGTTACACTCTGAAGGTTTGATCTGTGTTATATTTGGCTTGGAGGGGGCCGGGTTCTATCTCCTTTTATTTTCTTCATTGCTCACTGCAACTGAGAATGCTTGTTAGTAAGACTATGCAGAGATATGTGTGCACTTTCTTCCTCCTATATTCACAAACTAGTGCTCATCCACCCGTCTGCTGGTACAATAATGTACTTTATTTCCATTCATAGCTACATTTAATAGTGTGGAACACCACAAAACATGTTATATGTAAATATTACATACATAAATAGCTGCTACATACAATCCTTTACTTACCAAACTCACTTTTTTTGTTAAGAGAAAAAAAAATTTCTATATGGTGAAAAACTATTCAACATGAACAGAAAACTATTCAACATGTGAAAAGAAAATTGTGTTTTTTGTTAAAATGGAAACAACCTAATAGATAGATAGATAGATAGATAGATAGATAGATAGATAGATAGATAGATAGATAGATAGATAGAACTTTATTGTCATTGCATTGTTCAGGTACACAGCAACGAAATGCAGTTTGGCATCTACCAGAAGTGCAAAATGTAGCAATCGTGAAAATAGTGCAGATAAATATGTAGCATATTTACAGCATGTGATATATATGTTAGCATATGTACAGTGAATAAATATAAAGGCTATAACAGTGCAGAAATGTGTGGACATCATTAAGAAGTCATTAATAGCATTATTAATAGCAGTGTAATTATCGCTTGCTGACTCAGATTAATTAGCTTGACTGGTGTCCTAGCATCCTTTTTACTATATTGACTTTTTGTTTTTTTTGGGTGTGTGAGTGTGAAGTGTGGGAGAGGTAACAGGTTATAAACTCCTACATCCCACATTCTTTGTGAGTGTTACATAACAGTTAACATTCCAATTCCAATTAACTGTCAAGATCCAAAAAACTTTATAATCTTCCATACTTTTACATATTTGATACATAAAAAAGGCACTACCACACATTTCTAATGAAACATACACTCAAAAACAATAGAGTTATGTACTGTCAATTCCTTAAATTGTTTTTTGAGTGCATGCAAAAAAAAACCCCGAATGAATCAGTAGTGAAGTGGCTAGTTCATATCTGTTTTATGAACATTTTATTCCTTATTTCTTCCCATTTTCTTTTATTATAACCACTGGGATGATTTCCACTAGATTTTGTGCTTGTGGTGATTTGTGCTCAAATTTTTGGCATTTGACAGATTCCCTTATTTAGAGCAATCGTTTTTGTACGACCAAGCAGTTTAATGTTAAGGGCCTTTCTCAAGGGCCCACCAGTATCAGTGCTGGGATTTGAACTCTTGACATTTTGAACAAAAATACAATGTTTTAGCCACTGTGCCATCACTTCCCTTTTCCCAGCAGCAGCATGTTCATTGTTGCATTTCAAATGGAATGTGACTCTTTATGATTAGCATAAACTCCAAGCAGCCCCCTGAGAGAGAATCCCAGCTTTCACAAAGCTATTACTCTGTAGCGTAACACATTCAGTAAAGTGTCCACCGCCTCACAAAACCACTGTGCAAAAACTTAATGGTAATATTCTGTACGTTTTACAGGCTTTACTTCATTGTCCCCAGAGAGACACAATTTCTGATTAATTCTGAATAAACTTTTATGTATGGAGACACATTTTCTATTAAAAAAACAAACAAAGAAATCGATCCACTTAATTCTATCCACGTCTTGATAGCAGCACATCACCCACTGCACGACGCTGACCTTCTGACCTGTGAGCTAATCAACAGTCAAGCGTTTTCACTGACGAAAGCTGAAAAGATGCTTTTGTAAGTCAGATCCACTGTTTTATGCCACAATTGTGCCATTGTACCGTGTTGTGCATGCAGTGGGCTGATCCGAGTGAACGCTGAAGTTCAGTGAGGTTTGGAATAAACAGATTCAAATAAACACGGTAGTGAATCTGTGTATAGCGAACGAACAGTGCATCATGGGATGGAACGCAGAACCCACCAGAGAGGCTTTCCTTGTATTCCTTTTAAGAAATATATGAACAAATAAACAAGCAAAAAGATCAAGAAAAACTGGCAAACAAAAAAACCTAAATAAAAAAAAAACAAGCTGAATAAATAAATAAATGGATAAATAAAGAAATAAATAATTTGACACAAAACAATTCCCATTCAAATTTTGTTAAATCCAATCAAACCTGACTAGCATGCTAGCTTAGCTTGCTGAAACTATTATAGCGATTTGTTTTAAACTTTATTCATTAAAAAGCACAAAATGTGTTTATATACAGATATCGTTCTCAACTAGCTTTTCATTTAAGACGTCAAAACCTAATTTTTATAGACACACAAGCATCCTGCTAGTCAGTACAAACACGGCTAACAAGCTAGCAAAGTTGGTTGCTAAGCAGCGTATAGATATTACAATAGATATTACAAACTATTGATATGTAATAGAGATATAAATCGTACCCGTGAGATGTTCTCGAAGGTTGATGCCTTCACCTCGGAGTTCTCCATTTCCTATGAGTGAGAATTAATTAACTAATATATGAATCAATTATTATTATTCTTTATTATTTCGTCATTATTATTATTCATTCTATTTATTTATTCTCTTTGACCACCAATTATTTTCTTGTATTTTTACCATTTTAAAACGTGTTTATTTAAGAGCAAAATGTTCAGTGTTAAATATATTTAAAATAATATATATTTTAATACTAGTTCTTTTTAAATATCCCATTCCATATTTAGTCTCCATTACCTAAGAAACTCCACTCTTCTGGGAAGGTGTTCCACTAGATTTTGAGGAGGTTTGTGCTCATTTAGCAGGAGATCTTCCACTCCAACCCATGCAAGCCATATCTTCCTCCTTGGCCTTCCTTTTTTTCCTCCTGCCTGCCAGCTCCATCCTCAGCATTCTTTTACCGATAAGAATTCCCTCAGTATATTTACAGTAATATAAATATCAAAAACTCTGTATAAATAAAATATCAGTCAGTTGGAAAGTAGTTTTTTACATCACCTTTTATAACACCAAAACAAAAAAAGCTGACCATGAGCTTGACTGCTAAACAAACACGTTGCTTGAGTTTCCACAAGAGTGCGTGTGCATAGTTTGTGTGTTCGTGGATGTATGTGTGTGTGCTCATTGTAGTAATTACAAAAGACATCTTCTACACCTACTAAACTACAGGCTATGACAAAGGAATTTAGAAAACTATGTGCAAGGTAAAAATGAAAAATATGTAAATGTAAACCTACTGAGTTTGTTTTAAAGGAGAATGCTAAGTAAAACCTTCCATGTCCAGAAGCCCAGGAGTCATTATCTCAGCTCTCAGGGGGACAGTGAGAAAAGAAGCACTACAGCCAAAAATGCTCCAGCAAAGGAAATAGTTGTGAGTTAATCGCAATGTAAAGCAGATGCTGTTGGGAGTTTTCTTAGATATTTCCTCATCCAGATTCTGTCATTCCAACAGGTGTTCTGTATGACAGGAGGTGAAATGTAATGAGAAAGTTGACACGAACTTTATGAATTTAAAAGTAAGAAGAAGATTTGAAATATATATAATTGACAACTAGATGTACTTTATACAATTTCAATGCATAAAGAGCTCTGGCGTAAATGCTCACACCTTGATGTGGATTTTCCCTCTTATGCATTGGTTACTTACTAGCATTGACGTTAAAACTATTGATGATTGTAGCAGAGCAAAATGGACTACACAGAATTGCATTTATAGCAATTGGTAGATACTCATATTTAGGGCGATTTAAAATTACTTTATTTTTACACACTAAGAAGAGTGAGGGTTAGGGGCCATGCTCAGGGCCCCAGCAGTGGCACCCTAGAAATGCTGAGATTTGAACATGCAACCTACCAACCCAAGTCCAACCCCTTAACCACTGAGCTATCACATCCCTGCAAAACATATTTACATTAATAACAGTTGGTAGACGCCCGTATTCAGAGCGACTTACAATTGCAAATGAGCAGTTGAGGGTCTTGCTCAAGGGCCCAGCAGTGGCAGCTAAGTGGTGCTGGGATTTGAACTCACAACCTGTCAATTCAAAGTCCAACCACTGGGCTATCACTGATCTGCCAAATCAATTTACATGTACAGCATTTAGTAGATGCCCTTATCCAGAGCGACTTAAGAACACAACTGAGGGCCTTGCTTAAGGGCCCAGTAGTAGTAGCTAATTGGTGTTAGGATTTGAACCCACAATCTTTTGAGCCAAGGACCAACACTGTAACCAGTGAGCTACCCCAAATGTATAAAGAATCCAACAGAAGAAAGAGATCTCTTTCTTATTATGAAGATTGTTGGTGTTAAATCCTTGTTTTAGTTTTTTCTCATTTGAATGCTTTCTTCCCCAGTTTATCAAATTCACTATGTGCCTCAGATTATTGATCAAAGTCACCATATTCACCTCCATGTTCACTATGAATTAGTGGGATTAGATTTACAACATAATGTGTAAACCGATGAACTGTAAAAGTCTCTAAGCACCTCTAATGACTTCAATCATGACATGTAACACAATCTAAAAACATGAACCACTCATGAAACTGTACGTAGATTACAGTGACCATTTAGTCTACATTTTACAAAACAAGAGAGAAATAGTCAGGTCCAAGAAAAGAAGCCTAGCCATCTAGCATAGCTAGTTAACTAGCTGTTTTTACCATAGCTAAATATGAAAGCATGAGGGCTTTTTATATGGAGATTTCTGCAGCCAACAAACTCTGAGGCACGGATTTTATTATAGAGATCACTCAACTACTGTGCATGTATACGCCACTGAATATTTTGACTGTTATTTTATATTCCTTAAGTGCATATTACATCATTCGATCAGTCAATTGCATGAAGCAGCACTTGAAAGCAGATGGAACAAGAGTTTGAAGTGAACCAAGTTCATTTCTCTGCTTAATAAGAAGCACAGAGGTGCATGTATTACAGTCAGAAATCTTTTGGAAATTTGGAGGGGTCGGGAAAGAGAAAATTGGAGGCAGGAGGCAGCATGTCTTTATAGCTAAATTTACAGTTTTGTTTCACTTTTTAGTGCTTTAGAAATGAGTTTATTAGAGGGACAGCGCATGTTGGATGTTTTGGAGATGAAGTGAGGGAGGTGAGATTGAGATGGTTTGGACATGTGCAAAGGGAGTTATATTGGTGAATGCTGAGAATGGAGCCACCAGGAAGGAGGAAAAGAGGAAGGCCAAGGAGGATGTTTATGATTGTGGTAAGGGAAGACATGCAGGTAGTTGGTGTGAAAGAGGCAGATGTAGAGGACGGGGTGGTATGGAGACGGATGATCCGCTGTGGCGTCCCCTAATGGGAGCAGCAGAAAGAAGAAGAAAAAGTTTCACTTTTTATGCTACTATACACACATATATATGGCTCTGTGTACATCTCAGTCCCTCTTTTTCCGTTTTTTTTTTCACTTTGAAAAGTGTCAGCATGCTATAATTGGAGGAAACCAGTGTTTGTGCATATGATCCTATGATCCTGTTTTTTCTTTATTTATGCTAATTATAAATACTTTTTTGTTCTTATCTGTATTCCAGATTCAAGAGTTTGTAAACAGTGAATTCTTACACTGTAAATCGTCCAGAAGCCTGACAAAAATTATAAAATTAAAATATAAATTTATCAAATTACAATAGTGCAAGAAGCAAGAAGAGTTGAGAAAGCGGGAAAAAAAAATCTACATATTTATATACAAAAATTGTTTACATACATGTACAAAGTCCTACAGAGGTACATTTGGTAGATGTCTATGTTGTTATTTACATTGTAAAGGGGTGTTTGAGGACTAGTTTTGTAGCACGCCAACAGATGGCAGCACTAGGCTACACGCACAGTCACAGGGAGCACCGACCTTCATAAGTCAGTGTGCCAAAAGACATTATCCTATAAACATCAGGAGCTGTGCAACTGGTACTATTCCAACCATGTGCATTACCACATCTACGATTTCATAATGGAAAGATAGTAAGAGCAAACGTGAAATTTTGCATGAAACTGGGAGAATCTGCCACAGAGACGTTTTGCAACCAATCTTTGAAGGTGTTTTGAGTCTCATGCGTGCTTCAAGATCCGAAGAACATCACTGGTAGACGCCGTGAGATCAGGAAGACCTTCAACAAGCTTAACTGCCGAAAATGTCGAAACCATTCGGCAACTTGCTGCCGTTTTTGGTGTTCATACGGAACAGTCCAGAGGTCTTCAGGTGTGATTTGAGCATGTGCCGTGTTGCTGCCAAGTTTGTCCCCAGGTTGCTGACACAGGAGCAGAAAGAACAGCGCGTCAAAAACTGCCGAGAGCCGTGGATGACCTGTCATGCATGTCGAGGATCATTACCGGTGCCGAAAATGTGGTGGTACAACAGTTTTCACAACGGAAGAACCCATTATGTCCATGATTGACAAAGGCGAGGCATGTCCACAGCTTGACCAAGTGCACGCTCAACAACTCTTGACATTTGTGCAATTGTGCAATTAAAATTCATTCCCAGGGGCCAGACTGTCAGTAGTGAGTTTTACTGACAGGTTTTAGGGCATCAGGTATTTTAAGGCATTTCAACATTTGGTGAAAGTGACTGGATTTATAGTGGTTTGGTACCACCTCGTTTTCTGCATTGTGAATGTGTGTGTGTAGGTAGGATGGGGTAGCAGGCACCTCTCACTTGTTTCTTTTATTACATAAAAGAAACAAGTATCTGAACACTAAATTCCCCCCCCTGAATGTCTATTTAATGACAACCTTGGTATAATGAAACAGGATTTGGGCATCAAGTCAACTTAATTTCAGAACTGACTAAATTGGTCTTTTCGTTTTGTCGCTTTATAAATACTTTTGATTTATGATTAGAGAGAAGTCCTTCTACACTTTTTCTTCTTCCCTTTTCTTTCTGTTTCCAGGACCTATGAGCATACCTTCTCAGCAGCCGAGGGATGTTACGGCGGAAGAGAAAAAAGAGAATGAGGGTCAAGGAAACACCCTGAAAGGTGGAGACACACCACAGAAAGAAGGCACCATTCTTGAATACACTGAAACGGCTTCTTCAGGGAAAGACAGTGAGTTTCCGGAGGATGCAGGAAAGACAAGAAGTGACCCAGGTAAAGGTGAAGGAACATAATATAATGGAATTGTGAAAATAAGAGAATTAATGAAATTTTTGAAGTGCCCCTTGGTGGTCACAGACGATTTGCTGTTTGACAAAGATAATTTTTTAGAATCAGCTGAATAAACACATCAAATTATACATTATATAAATATGAAATATATTCATACTACTATATATAAAATACACTACTAAATACTACTATATGTAAAACATTTATACTACTGAACTGGGTCTGAGTTTCAATGCATCTTTGACATCAACACTAACATGCAATTACTGCACCCCAGGCCTCCTCATCTCACCTCAGCACAAATCTAAACAAGCCCACCTCAAAATCTAGAAGATAGATTTTTATTAATAAGAGCAAATCAGGACTAACTAAGAATGGGATGTTCATTTGAATCTTATATCCTTATAGTGTAGATAAGATTCTCAAAGGCATTGGACTTTGAATCAAGAGGATGTGGGTTTGAGTCCCAACCATACCAGCCTCTCTTGGGCCCTTGAGCATTACCCTTAACACCCATGGGTGCTTAGTTGTGGGACCAAAACTGCTCAGTCAATAGAAAGTAAGCCATTAGGCCCTTGCCACCCAATGCACCTCATTGCATGGGAGGAATAAAAAACAAAACTCTCTTTAGTGTTTTTTATGCAAAGTCAGACCTCAGATCTACCTTGATTAATACTGCTCTAAACTCTAAGAGCAAAAGCATGTTTTGAAAATAGAGTTTGTGTTATAAATATGTTATCTTACATATTTTACTAATTTGTGTTCTCCCAGATATGCCATCCTTTGGAAGCCAAAAACAGTAAGTACTCTGATTATGTCTCCATTTCATTTAAACCTTTATCTAGTTTACTATCTGGTCATTTCAAACTCAAACTTGAGCAATGAATGCTTCCATGGCCATGTTTTTTTAATCGTATATGATATCTATTATATTGATTATATCGATTAAATATATCGATTATATCATTAATAACTATAAAGCCTTTCCTCCAACGTAAATGATCTTGTCAACTGAGCCTGAATATTAATCAAACTTTTCACAAATTAAAATATAAAATATAAAAGATTTAAGATCAGAGTCAGGTGTATGATTAGCCAATTATACCAAGCAGGTGCTAATGATTACCAATTCATATATAGGTTTCTATATATACACACACACACACAAACACATTGTACTCTACAATGAAGTGTTCAGTGCTCTTCAGTTTCTGAACATTTCGCAGGTCCATGCAAAGCAACGGATTTCTTTTTAATGAGTGTTAAACTGGTGCTGTGGTTCCTGTGGGTTTTCCTCTCCTTTCTTGTCCTGTCCTGGGATCCATGACTAAAACGAGCTCCTCTTCAGTTCCGTCTGCCCGGCTGTTTTTTGCTGAGTACATGTTTCCACAATCGAGAAGTCAATACAGTACCACAGCCTGGAGCTATCAATAGCATTTTCCACAGAATGATGTGGGAGTCAGCATTTTCTGCGAGCGCAGTGCTGTCAGGAGGTCGAGCCCTGGTCTGCCTCTGTTATACAAAGCGCAAAAATAGAGAGGGTTTATACAGTGCAGAAATGTCCAATAATGCGCTTAAAATTACCCTATCCTGGTGTTCATGGGGGAATTGCTTGGGATTTTATTGTATATTGTTAAAAACTATATTAATTACAGCATTTTATTATATCTTATATGTTAAAAGTGATTAATGATGACAGATTGACAATGATGACAAGGATAATTTGTCACATTTTTGTTTTAACCCCAAGCCAAACAATGTAAACTCAGCCTGTTTTTCGTATGCTCAGCATTTAAATTATTTGTGATGTCACACTTTAGTAGCTCACGGCTCATATAAAGCAGATATCATGACATCAAGTATTTCTTTCTATCTTTTGTTCCCCCATAGCGCTGCTCACCAGCAGCTAAAGATAAACTGTGGTCACATTACTCAAGAGTGTTTTGAATAAACTTGAACCAGACTTGATAAAATAATTCATACACTATATTGACAAAAGTATTGGGACACCTGAGTTTTCCAGCCATATGTGTTTTTTTCCCAATCTGTTTCTACACAGTTGGAGGCACACAATTGTATAGGGTGTCTTTGGAAGCAGTAGTATTGACTTTTCCCTTCACTTAAAGTACGAGACCCAAACCTGTTCCAGCATGACAATGCCCCTGTGCACAAAGCCAGCTCCGTGAACATATTATTTACATGAGACATGAGACGCCTGCTGTAAAGCTCTACACTCAACCCTTTGGAACAACTTTGGGATGAATGTGAACACTGACTGCACCCCAGGCCTCCTCACCTCACCTACATCAGATCCTGACTTTACTAATGTCCTTGTCAAGTCAAGTCAAGTCAAGTTTATTTCTATAGCGCTTTTCACAGCAACCGTGGCGACTGTGGCAAGGAAAAACTCCACATGTTATGAGGAAGAAACCTTGAGAGGATCCAGACTCAAATCGGGAACCCATCCTCATTTGTGTGACATCAAGAGTTTGTATTTGAATAAGCACAAACCTCCACAAAAAAATTTTGTGGAACATCTTCCCAAAAGAGTGCAGGTTATTATAAGAGCAAATGGGGACTAAATGTGGAATGAGATGTTCAAAAAGCACATATGTATCTTACGGTCAGGTGTCGCAAACTTTTGTCCGTATAGCGTAGCTGCATTGCATCCTGGACTTTTAAATTCTGATCCATTAATGGTACGAGAGAAAAAAGAAACTCCTTTGGAGGAGCAAATTCCACTGTAACTGCACTAGCAAAAACAAAGTTTTCAGCATGGCACACACAAATGAACCTCATTACACCAGAGCATCACCATATTTCTGTATAAACATAGTGGCTGTGTTTCAGGGTAGGTTCCACACCTCCAACCCAGGCCACATGACTCCAAGTGATACGTTTCCACTGGCCTGTATTGCTTTGGGATTGGAAGAAACAACAGAATCAGAAGCACATCAGCACAATATGGCAGGGTAACTTGAAGCGTGTTTTTGCGAAATGCTGACAAGCGAAAGGCGGAGGAGATGCAGGCAAACCTTAGACATGCAATGTTCCGCCACTCCTGAGATCATGTTCGGTGGTTGGGTTAACAGGAGACAAAAGCATTTTCGTCAGCAGCTCTGTCTCTGTTACTGTGTGTATATGCGTCTGTGTGTAAAGAGGAAGAGAGAGAAAGAGGAAGGCCCCCCGAGTGCACACAGCGTTCTTATTAGCATTCCATAGAACAACACCTGTTCTTCCCTCTGTGGCAAATTGGAGACTTTTGGGATTAGCTGTTACACACCGCTTTTGTGATGCCTTTGTATTCTGTGCAGCGATTCATATTTGGTGTAAAATCCCCACCTGCTTGCCTTTATTCTAGTTGCTTTTATCCAGCGACATAAAATTTGCCATTTTTTAATAAATAAAAAAAATAGCAGATTTCACACTGTGTTCCTGTGACTGGCTGTGGACAGACCCGGGAGGAGATGAATGTCAGGATGTTTGTGAATGAACTGAAAATCTTTTTTTATGGAGTAAAAATGCATGCTCACTGAGAGCACTGTGGACTCCCAACATGATCAGTTCTCATTAATGTGTAAACCATGCAAACACCTATTAGCCTTCAAGCAGTCCATGATTCGACCCATCGAGCACATTCGATTCTTTTTTTTTTTTTTCATTCAACAATAAAACACATAAATATACAGCGGCTGCCAAAAGTTTGCAACAAACTCAGAAATGTAATGCTGTGAAAATGTATTTTGACCAAACCAAACAGGGTACCGGTGGAAATTGGGCTACTGTTGGCCGAAGGAGGAGAAGGAGAGGAGAAAGATGTCTACAGAGACGACAGGGAAAGGAGCAGTGCAGGAGAGTGGAGGTTCGGGTTGGTACTTCAAATGTTGGTACTATGGCGGGTAAAGGGAGAGAGGGAGCTGATATGATGGAGAGGAGAAAGGTAGATATTTTGTGTGTTCAGGAGACCAAGTGGAAAGGGAGTAAGGCCAGGAACAATGGAGGTGGGTTTAAACTGTTCTATCATGGTGTGGATGGGAAGAGAAATGGTGTAGGGGTGATTCTGAAGGAAGAGTACAGTAAGAGTGTAGTCGAGGTGAAGAGAGTTTCTGATAGGGTGATGAACATGAAGCTGGAAGTTGAAGGGACGATGATAAATGTCATCAGAGCTTATGCTTCACAAGTGGGTTGTGAGATGGAGGAGAAGGAAAAATTCTGGATTGAGTTGGATGAAGTGGTAGATGGTGTACCTAGGAATGAAAGATTGGTGATTGGGGCAGAATTCAATGGGCATGTTGGTGAACAGAACAGAGGTGATGAGGAGATGATGGGTAGGTATGGCCTTAAGGAGAGGAATGTGGAAGGGCAGATGGTGGTAGATTTTGTTAAAAGAAAATGTGGTGTATACTTATTTTAAGAAGATGGAGGATCATAGGGTGATGTATAAGAGTGGAGGAAGGTGCACACTATGTTCTATGTAGGAGATGCAACCTGAAGGAGAGTGGAGACTGTAAGGTGTTGTCAGGGGACAGTGTAGCTAGAAAGCATCGGATGGTGGTCTGTAGGATGGTTTTGGAGGTGAAGAGGAGGAGAGTGAAGACTGAAAGAAGAATAAGATGGTGGAAACTGAAGGAGGAAGAGTGTAGTTTGAGGTTTAGGGAAGAGGTCAGAGAGAGACTTGGTGGTGGTGAAGAGGTGCTGGATGATTGGGCAACTACTGCAGAAGTGATAAGGCTTCATGGTCCAGAAGGAATTGCATGGTGTTGAGGTATGGAATGGTCACCATGCTGGGTTTTTTCACCTGGAATAAATCTCCAACCTTTCCTGCTCCAAAACAACCCCAAACCATTAAGCTCTCACCTTCATGTTTGTCTGTAGGAGTGAGACAGTCTCCTAACATTTTTTCCTGTTCTCTTTCTTATATAAGTTCTTCTGTTAGAACCAGAAATGTCAAAGTTGGACTCATCTGTCCACAGAACTTTCTTTCCATCATTCACTGTGCAAATATAAAAAAAACAAAAAAACATTGACATTTAAAAAAAGTTGACATTTAACAAACAAAATCATGTACAAGCGATAATATGCTTTAGACATTTATTTGACATTTATAGAAGTAGTTTAAGTGCCAAGCCGCATATAACGTGAACGCTGTACACTTCCTATTCGTGCCAGCAGAGGTCGCCATCTGCAGAGGTTTAGCGCGATCTTACACAAAAAGCAAGCAACATCTCCACTTGTTAAGAGTAAAACTCACTAAATTTTTTAAATAGATGATTTTCAGTCGTGGTCTTTTATGTTCTATGTACCTCACACTCAAAACAAAGTAAAAAAACTATCTAATATAAATAAATCAGTATTTAAACAGATTCTGTTATTTGTGAAGTCTTGCAATCTTCCTTAATTCTGAGTATTTTTGTTTCACAATTGCCCTATCAAGCTTTTTCCCTAAAGTGAATATTCTCTAGATTTTACTTGGCCCTTAGTATTTTGTAGTGATGATGGTCATGATGAAGCTTCATTTTTTCATGTATTGAAAAATAAATGAAATATTAATTTCTTGGGTGTCCAATAGAGGGCGCAAGTGGTCCCAGTAAAAATATTTAGCGACGTGGCCCATGTACTGTAAAACTGCTTTAAGGTGACAGTTCTGTGTGTGTGTGTGTACTTTTACGTTTACAGCATTTGGCAGATGTCCTTATCCAGAGTTATCTAATTCAAGCAGTTATGTGTTAAGGGCCTTGCTCAAGGGCCCAACAGTGAAAGCCTAGTGGTGGTGAAATTTAAATTCATGACCTTCTGATCAGAAGCCCAACATGTTAATCGCTGAGCTACCCTTCAACTTTAATTTGGATTTAATTACATTAGCAGTGTAATTAATTTAATTAAAATCTGAAAAGAAATAAACAGTGCAACATAAACAAGTTCTTGATTTTTTTTTTATTGTAGTCCAGACATTAACTTGAACTAATATGTGGTTAGAGATATTGATTTACATGTTACTAAAGCTAGTAATCATAACACAACTAGCTAAATTCCCTAACAGTGCAATTCCCAAACCAGACAATGGTGCAGCTGCTCTGAATTCTCTCAGTGTCACCCTGAGCAGCTTTTTTTACTTATTTTTTTATGTTACAACAAAAATGCTTCTTTTTGGTTCTGAAATGTTTCAGGGATGCAGAGAACCCAGCTCTGGCTGCAAAACAGGTAAAGACCGAAGAGGCCACAGTCAGCGCGTTAGCGTCTCCTGGAGGTAGGAGTCTCTGTATTTGTCTTTCTGGCTTGAAAAATTAATTTGCCCTGCTTTTTTGTTTCTTTCTTGCTTGTTGAATTTAGTGCAGCACATCAAAATGCACACGAAGCTCCATACTTAAAGCAATGAAATTCATTCATCTTGTCTTAAACCACAGTGCTGTCGTTTCTGTTCGGTCTAAAGATATTGATTCATTTTCTACAAGAGCAGCTTGTGAGGCAAATTGCAGGTTTCAATAGTAACACTGAACAACATGATTGGCTCATGTGTGACATTCAAATCTGGTATATTTCTGGGCCAAAAGGCAGAAATATACCAGATTTGAATGTCACACATGAGCCAATCATGCCCAGCTTGGCCACTTGACGATTTGTGCTTCTTGGTTTCTTGGGGAGACTTTTCATTTTGGGGTTAGTTTCCCCAGGCAAGTGTCTCCACATTAATTATGTTCTCTTCGCTTTTTTTCCTCAATGCAAATGAACCAGCGTGCCATTATTTGTTGCGTAGTGACAGGTATGTACGCTGAATCTGCACATGATTGGCAAAGGTTTCCCAGCAAAGTGAGTGAACGTAATTTGTGAAACATAAATAAATGACAAAAAGTGGGTAGAGATTTTACAGCGTTATACAACACGATTGATTTGATTTTTCCCACATTTTGTTGTGTTGGTGGGTGTGAATTTGGACATTACATGGTTTACAGAACATTTCATGGTAATAAAAAAAATCCCCCCCAATATAAATAAATCCCCCATATATATATATATTGAAATGTTTTTTCACTTCCGGGTATTTTTATAGACAAGATTGACCCTTTGATCGACCGGTCAATTCCCTGTGACTATCGTTGCACTTCCTCTCTCCTTTTCTCAGGTGATCTTTTGTGAAGTTAAAGAAGAAAGTATCTGCTGCTCCGTTAGCTCCCTCAGGCCATGTGCAATGTGTGTATGTGACAACATTGCATTCGATGGCTTGTGAATCTTTGCTCGTTGCCATCGGCAAATTTCGAAATCGCTCCAGGCTACAAGTCAGTTGCTGTCCATAGGGGTCGGAGCCTGAGTTAAAAACGCACACTGACTGTTTCTTATTTATTAAACGCCGTGGACGGACCTTTTATTTCGAATTCATTTAGCTGTGGATTGCAGATTCTTGAAGCTCGAGTGTAGGTTGATAATTTAAGGGTTCAAAATGAAATAAAATAATAATAATAATAATGAACAAGACTTATGAAGTTGGTTAGGATCCATCGATACGGAAAACCAGAATAGAATCCGTGACGGCATTTCTAATGGTTTCCACTACAATACCATTACAAACAATACACTGTTATGCATTGAAACCATAATCAAATGCTTTTCTTTAAAACCATTGTAAGATCTGCATGCTCAATGATGGTCCCTATTGGTGTCCTTAAGATACCATGTGATTTGCAAACTGCCCTGGTCCTTAGTGACATCCACTAGATATAACATTCCATAAATAGCAGGCAACAAATTGCCAGCAGAGGCCCACAGGGTTACATCAGTACAGAGCCCATTAAATACAATTCCTATTATAATAAAACTATTACAAATATATTTTTTTAGCAGGAATGTGCAGAAAGGCATTGTTTTACATTTCAAAGCTCTATATCTGAAGAATGCTGAAAACACTATTCAGCCATGAAAAACCAAAGCAACCAAAACAAGTGACCAGAGTTTAACCATGTTTTAGGCAATAGGGACAAGCAAAGCTCAAAACACAACTAGGAGATTGGCAAGACTTTGCAGTTGTGAGCTTACATACTTTAAAAAGTGATAAAAAAAATTGAGGTCAGAGATTATGCTAGTACTCAGGACTTTCGCTGGCAAAGAGAAATGAACAATTTTTTAAATAATTTTTGATCAGCTTCAATAGACATGAACAGAAAAATCACATCTTAAATTCTGGGACTTACATGCAGTCAGTGTATAATTCATTCGTAAGTGGTTTAAGCATGAACAGAAATGCAAATGAGTCACTCTGGCAGTCAGTATGTGTGGGACAGGCGTAGGCCACTGCTGAGCCGATAATCACTGATAGTCAGCCTAATTGTGGTTAAGGAACTTTGAACGTCTTCTACTCTCTCAGTCATGAACACATTCCACAAAGCTAAGCTCTACCTCAGGCTGAACACCAACCGCCCATTTCCCTCTTTTTCCTCTCTGAGTCTGACAAGAGCTTAGTTAACCTTGCTGGCTAATCCATTTTCCAATACTCCGAGCGCAACCTTTTCCTGAGATTAACTGGAAACAGGACCTCTGGAGGTGTGATGCAGAGAAGAAAGGATTTTGGACAAATCAGGTTTTAAAAGAGAATCAATAGACCCCGAGTAAGCTAAACTGGGTAAGACATGGTGGGAATGAAGCTAACGGCTAGTCCGGCAAGCTGAAGAAACATGGCTCGGAGGAACCGCACACTTAAAGTCCTTTTTCTCACATACATCAGTTTCCTTTTGATACGACTACTGGATTACTGTATATATATATATATATACACACAGTGAGGAAAATAAGAATTTGAACACCCTGCTATATTGCAAGTTCTCCCACTTAAAAATCATGGAGGGGTCTGAAATTGTCATCGTAGGTGCATGTCCACTGTGAGAGACATAATCTAAAAAAAAAAAATCCAGAAATCACAATATATGATTTTTAAACTATTTATTTGTATCATACAGCTGCAAATAAGTATTTGAACACCTGTCTATCAGCTAGAATTCTGACCCTCAAAGACCTGTTAGTCTGCCTTTAAAATGTCCACCTCCACTACATTTATTATCCTAAATTAGATGCACCTGTTTGAGGTCGTTAGCTGCATAAAGACACCTGTCCACCCCATACAATCAGTAAGAATCCAACTACTAACATGGCCAAGACCAAAGAACTGTCCAAAGACACTAGAGACAAAATTGCACACCTCATTCATCTCTCACAGTGGACATGCACCTATGATGACAATTTCAGGCCCCTCCATGATTTCTATGTGGGAGAACTTGCAAAATAGCAGGGTGTTCAAATACTTATTTTTCTCATATACGCCACCCAAATAATTGTATGTAAACAGTACTGTACTGTATTAACCTTTGACCTCATTTTATAATTGCTAATTATATTTGTATCAATAAATTGCATGATTTGAACCTAAAAACTCTTCCCTATAAGTTTTTTTGGCCTATCGTTTCCACATACCCACGAGAATATTTATATATATAAATTATTTTAATCGCAGCTAAATCACACATTTGTATCTGTTCTAAATGTACCTTAAATTAATACTTTTCACGTTTTTTTAAACTCCAATCAACATGGCCATGAACAAATATTGATGCTTTATGCAAATGTATGTTTATTATTAGTGTAACCATCTCAACAAAGAGCATGAAGACAAAATAATCTTGTAAATGTTTTGAAGTAATTATGGTTTTAAATTATGTAAATCATCAACCAATAGAGATTAGCGAATCCGGATTCATCCTGGTTAAATAACCCGATTCTTTATATGACTCGGGATTCATGAATCATTCTCTTCATTTACTTGGATCACTTGAGTCTCGCTACTAACAACATAAATAATATAAATTGTATATTACAACCTTTTCTTTGTTCTCAAGTTGTTGTTGGAAAGTAACTGTGGCAAGAAGTAGCTGACTGAGTTGTTCAGAAAACTTTCTTTATGGTCGGACCACAACAGACTCAAAATCACAAAACCTTTGCCTATGAACCAGCGGATCCGTCGGACTCGTAGCGAGTAGTGAAACAACCAGGTCCAAGAGACATGTGAGTGGGATTCATTAGTCTATGGATTTGGGGACTTCTAAAGATTCAGTGAGTGCCCTCTAGTGGAATTTCATTGAAAAAGCAGTCAGAATTTCTAGTGACTCAAATGACTCAAGGGAATCGTGAGACTCGGAGTGATTCAGAAGGATTTAAATTTGTATTCGGATTTCTCATCTCAAATCAGGACACCAAAACGAAATTTCGCTATGTTTCCACACGGACAGTTTTAACTGGCGCATGTGTGCATGGCCGCTTTTGAGACTTGACGCATAAGTAAATTAAATGTTTAGTAATTAATTTTTTTTTTTATTGGAGACTATTATTTTTTTATACTTGAGTAAAGACCGGATGGCGTGAATAAATGTGTGTTGCGTTGAAGTAAAATTTCCCCTTCAAAGAGACTCAAAGCACTTTTGTTCCTCGCTCTGAGCAAGGGCGTCTGCTAAATGCCACAAATGTAAATGTAAATTTATATTTATTTATTAATATTCTTACACAAAATGTTCAAACAGAAATGCATTAAATGCACGTTAATAAAATTTGTGCAGTTAAAATACATTTGCGTTAACGTGTTATTGCGTTTTTATATATATATATATACATTTTCTTAGTACATTACATTATAAAGTCTTTGGCAGATGCTCTTATCCAGAGCGACTTTCAAGGTGCTTTGAAGTCCATCTCAATAAATACACTCTGATGCTGGTTCTTCAGGACATGGGCTAGGACTGAATACCATCAGTCTAAAACTCTGATGGGAATGAAAATAGTTAGATAAGCCATTTAAGGAGGAGTGATAATTAAGGTACTGCTGGAAGAGGTGTTAAACATCTTCTGAAGACTGCTGGAGACTCGGCTGTTTGGACATGAAATGGACATTTGTTTTACCACCTGGGTGCCAGAAAAGAGAATAGTCTTGCATGTCTTTTCTGTTACTTGGTGGATGGTGTGACTAGGCGAGCAATGCTAGAAGATGAAGGAAGCATGGTGCAGTGTGAGGTGAGATAAGAGCTGTGAGATAGACAGGTGCTGGTCAGTGTTTTAAATCTGATGGAAGCAAGTGAAGGAAGTGAAGCAGTGGGGTGGGATGGGGTGGGGTGGGAGAATCTAGGAAGGTTGAAAACAAGATTTTCTATTGTACAATTTTACATGGTTCAATGGTTAAGGCGCTGGGCTATTAATTAGAAAGTTGGGGGGTTCCATCTGCCACTGTTGGGCCCTTGAGTAAGGCCCTTAACCCTGTCTGCTCCAGAAATGCTGACACTTAAAAAATTCACTGTATATGTGATTAGTAAAAAGCCTTTTTGGCTATTCAGGTTGTTACAGATCTCATATGGCCTGATATTATAAGTCAATTGAACTCCTGAATTAAAAATGAGTGGACAAACACACACACACACACACACACACACACACACACACACACACACACACACACACACACACACACAAACAAACACACTTTATTTTCTGTGATATTTTCTCAGTGTCTCGATTGGATGATATTCAGACGGGCAGCTCAGAGGTGATCTATGACGACGTACCTTGTGAGGACGTGTCTCGAGGAGAAGGTCGGTAATAATGTGTGTGTGGGTGTGTGTGATCTGTATGTCAGCTGTGCATTCATGCATTGACTCTTTATTTGTCACAGAGCAAATATATTATTCTCAGAGTCATACATTACCTGTTTCAGATAGGGATGTGCTAATCTTAAAGCTGTGTGTGTGTGTGTGTGTGTATATGGCAGCTGTGCGTTCAAGCATTACTATATTTGTCACAGAGAATATATGTGTCTCAGAGTTAGACATTACCTGTGTCCAATGTGTGTGTGTGTGTTTGTGTGTGTCAGGAGACTTGATCTATGAGGATGTCCAGAAAGAGGAAGTCCCTCAGGGGCCCAACAATGGCTGGAGTTCCAGCGAGTTCGAGAGCTATGATGAGCAGTCAGACTCTGAGAAAGCGTCCTCCCGGAGCAAGGTGTGTGTATGACATCCTTTTACAATATAAATGACTTCGATTCCACATTCTACACACCTCCAATGCTGAAGGAACATCTCCCCTTGATGTCTGCTGACCAAAAGGGGGCAGTACGTACCCAAATTTGCTCTTTCTTCTCGTTCCCACACCCACCCATCTCTTGCTGCGCGTCAGAGGTCGACTTGCCATCGAGATCACTTTGCCCAGACAGAATTCCCTGAGAAACCAATTGCTGATCAGCGCCTTCACCTCGCTTTCACCCAAACGCCATTAAACCTCGCTCTCGTTCACTAAATATTACATGACGCACTTTATCATCCACCAACTTTTTCTCTTCATATCAAAACTCCATCCGTTCTCTTAACAAGTTTAAATATATACATAAATTCTCATTGAAATGTAACATTGCTGACAGGATCTGCAGTGAGCAGGCAATTCTTTATTCTTTTTTATAAGAAAAATAGATAGATAGATAGATAGATAGATAGATAGATAGATAGATAGATAGATAGATAGATAGATAGATAAATGCAGTTAAGCATACAAATTGTGTAGTGATAAAAAAAGTGATATATATCTAAAAATAATAATAATAAAAAAGTGTATATATATATATATATATTAGCTCTAAAAAAATTTTTTATAATAATAATAATAATAATAATAATAATACTAATAATATTGTATCCAAAAAGAACATTACGGTGGCCGAGAAGTGCAAAACACATTAACAAATCCGAAAACAAATTAACAAATTAGAAAACACTTACAAATTCAAAAACAAAATAACAAATCCGAAAACACAACGACAAAATTCAGACAAACCGGAAAAGGTAGGTATAGTTTGTGAATGGAAACTTACAAATCATTGGACAAGACACCTGTCAGTCAAGATATACAGGTGAGTGACAGGTGTCTCGTCCAATGATCTGTAAGTTTCCATTCACAAACTATACCTACCTTTTCCGGTTTGTCTGGCTTGTCGTTGTGTTTTTTTGGATTTGTTAATGTGTTTCGTGCAACGATTCAGACAAACCGGAAATTCAGATCACTCACTGATTGATTGTTCTTCTAAAAGAGCACACACCAAGTTGTATTCCTTAATTTACAACAATGAGTAAATCTTATAAACTTTACTGTCACACCCATTATATCTAAAAAAACAAAACAAATAAACAACAACAAAAAAACAACATTATGTATCAGCAAAAAGTTTGTAAGAATAGCATATACAATATGATCATTTATATCAGAACTATCAGACTACAATGATATTTCTACAAGTTATTGCACATGTAACAATGATTATTATTGCACTGAAAATATCCAGGCCAAGGATTTCATTGGTGTGGCTTGTCTTTAAAAGTTGCCTTATTTCTCTAGAACATTTAAATCATATGTGAATAACTGATTTTGTTCCATTCAGTTTAGCTTTTTTCCCAGCTTTCAAAGCATTGGTTGGTTAAACCAGAGGAATTTGATTTAGAGAAATAAAGGGCATGTAGTAAATCCCTACCCCACGCTGCTCTAGCTTTATGACTAAACCTTAATCCATGCCCCATTCATGCTACTTACCTTGTTTTCTTTTTTTTTTTTTTTTGCTTTTCCCATATACCTTAAAGTCCCTCTGTTTGTCCTACTTGTTTCACTTCTTTTTATCCATCCCTGACCCCTGCACTGTTCTGTGGCTGCCGACATGCGATGCGTAGCTCCCCGCTGATGTCCGCCGAATTCGTGAATGTTGTGCCAAAACCAAGAGGGATCTAGCATCGAGACTTGGAGGAAAGTATCAGGTATAAATTCACAAAGATATAAATATTATGTTAATTCTAATATATTCCATATGAACAAAAGTTTGTGGACCATAAGATAGGTATGAGCTTTTTGAACGCATTTCAAATTTCCTCCCCATTTGCTGTTATAATAACTTCCACTCTTCTGAGAAGATGTTCCTTTAGGTTTTGTGGAGATTTGTGCTCATTCAGGTACTGATGTAGGTGAGCTGAGCAGGTCTGCGGTGCAGTTAGTTCTTTAAAATCATCTCAAACTTGTTCAATAGGGTTGAGGTCATTCCAACCAGTGTCAAAGATATTTGTGTGGACCTCACTTTATGCACAGGGGTTTCCCAGTTTAAGTGAGGGAAACATTTACCAGATCCGAAGACATTCTATACATTATATTATATGCCGCCATGTTTATGGTAACAGTTTGAGGAAGAAGCACTTATGGATGGAAAAGACAGGTGTCCCATTACTTTTGCTCATATAATGTATTTCTAGGCTAAACTCATATTGTGCCTTTTTTAGCCATGTGCTATGTTTTTTATAGGTTTTTTAATCCATAATTCTACTGTAATTTTATTTTTTTCTTCTAAAAAAGAAAAGGACTCTTTAGCATAAATCCCCCTATATAAATAGTTGCATATAGGCAAGCTGAGTCTTTTTATTCTGCCTCTTTGGGCATGTCTTGTAAAAATTCATGTGTAAATCAGTAATTTATGTGTCACTCAGTTGCACCCTTTTTTGGTCTAAAAAAAGACGGAACATTGTGCATCAGCTTAAATGCTGTAAAAATGCTATATAATTATATAGCCAAGACTTTTACTGTGCATGTTTTTTAGGCATGCCTTTGTCTTTTAACTTCTTATGTAAATCAACTATATTTCTTCTTCTCAAAAATGAAATGATTATGCATTTGCATATATTCTGTATAAATACTACTCTAGTTGGGGATTTCCAGGCTGTGCAGACTTTTTTTGGGGTATTTTAAAATACACATGTAATTCAAGAATTCATCTGTTATTCATTTATGACCTTTAATTATCTCAAAAAGAGAAGGGAACCTAAACATCTGCATACATTTGAAAAAATATTACGTAATTAAGAGTAAGTCCATACCAAGGCGTTTTTTTCTGGCA
Source organism: Silurus lanzhouensis (assembly GCA_039877035.1). Classification (NCBI taxonomy): domain Eukaryota; kingdom Metazoa; phylum Chordata; class Actinopteri; order Siluriformes; family Siluridae; genus Silurus; species Silurus lanzhouensis. Next base: position 412,811 of record JBCEWE010000530.1, on the reverse strand, counting down.
TTTCAAATTCATATGTAAATCAATAATTCACCAAAACAATACAATACAATACAATACAATACAATACAATACAATACAATACAATACAATAGATAAGGAATATTATAACTCTTTAGAAATACCAATAAATATAAATAGACACAAATTTTCAAGCATTTTTCCTTACATGTAGTGTAGTTAAAATTTATATGTGAAGTGTCACACACTTTTTGTCTAAAAAAACAAAACAAATCATACAAATTATGTAAATGTATGAAATAATAATTTATATGCAGTTTAGCCAAGGCAATACTTTCAATTTGCACCATTTAGGCATGACTTGTCTATGTATAATATATTATTATACAATGGAACCTCGGAGCTCACGGCCTCAGCGCTCGCGACCTCGCATGCTCACGACTTTCATTCCGACCGGCGACTCTCATTCAGAGCGGCTCCTGAGCAACCGCGAGCTGCTCAAAACGCTAGTTTTAACATTTCTAATCAAGGTTTATCTCATTAAAATTGTCTAAAAAATGCTTTAAAACTATTTTTATTATGTAAATAGTGAAATAGTGTTATTTACTCATTTAAATCGATTTCGTATAGTGTCCTTTGGGTTTTTACTGGGTTGGAAGGGGCGTATCAAAAGGTCGCGAAAATTTGGAACTCGCGACCGGTCTTGGTCCCTAACCCTCGCGAACTCCGAGGTTCCACTGTATTTATTTAATTATATATATGTAGCCAAGCCAAAACTTTCATTGTGCATCGTTTTGTGCATGGCTTATCTATAAATTTAGCAAAAAAATTGTTTTCCCTTTTTTGGCTCATTGATTATGACATCAATCAACTTCTGATCAAAAGGATGTGAGTTTAAATCCCAGCACTATTAAGATGCCACTGCTGAGAAGGCCCTTAACCCTCAACTGCTCAGTGGTGTAATAAAAAAAAGATCAAATTTGCTGTCAATGGGTGTGAGCCGTACGCTTTTACGTAAATTTGTTCTCCACTGATCTTAAAATCTCTACATTTACATTTATAGCGTATAGGAGATGTCCTTATCCAGAGCGACTTACAACTGAGCAGTTGATGGTTAGGGGCCTTGCTCAAGGGCCCAGCAGTGGCAGCTTGGTGGTGCTGGGATTTCTAACTTTTAATGCCTTAACCATTAAGCTACCACCTCTCCACTAAGCTAGGTACAAGGAAGACATGCTTCCAGTCTTCCAGACTCTTCTCTATTGTGCCTTACTGTCCATCCTGCCTAATATTTCACATCTATCTATCTATCTATCTATCTATCTATCTATCTATCTATCTATCTATCTATCTATCTATCTATCTATCTATCTATCTATCACTAAGTGTGGTGGAAGAAACTGTCACTTTATGTCCACTTTATGTGTCTCTAGCAATTTGTAAGCGACATCTAAACACCCACTTCTTTGGGGCATTGCCCAATTTTTGGGGCATGTCTCTGTCTTTCATATCTAAAATCAACAATTCAACTCGCATAAATTATGACAATATAAATGCTCATCCGCATAATACAGAATTATTTGCATACTGTATAGCCAAGACTTTAAAATGCATATTGGTATGATTAGTGTACTGTCATTCATGTCCCATCCTTTATTATATATTGCATTATGTAGTTTGTGTGTCTTTATTATTTTCCCATCTTACGTTCCTTTCACTGAAGTGATTTTTAAAATGTACTTAATGATGACAAAGTTACAGACAGACTCAGTAGGATGGACTGACTCACTATCTAATGAGAAAAATGAACACTTTCTAGTGCTCTGCCTCGGTTTTTTCCTGTTGCTGTCTGTCTCCATAGGAAGACCAGTTTATAGTTCGTCATTACATGTACGGCTCTGCACTGACAAATGTTTTTGTCATCTGCTATAACATCGCTCAGCTCTAATATGGATGTCTAATACACTAAAAGAGACAAACAACCGCTGAAAGTTTTATGGTTCTTTCTGAAAATACCACAAATCAAATGTTTTTGGGGCCGTGTTTTTTTTTTATGTCACTATAATCAATGAACGATGGACTCGAGTGCTGCATTTGGTCTTTTTTTCATCTTCGTTGTTTTTCAGCTCTGTTTTTTGCTTTAGTAATCTACTCATTATTGCTTTCTGTACACTTAGAGCTCATTAACTGTCTACCTCCATTAATGTTATTCCCAAATCCTGATTTTTACTATTGGGATTTTTTTTTTTTGGCACAACATAAACAAGTCTTCATGTGGGATTGCAGATGCTTCAAGCTCTGATGAATCGAAGCGTGAAACGATGATATCCTGCGTGTTGACTCATAATGTTTGACCTTTTCCCCCATCACGCTATGCTTTCTGGTTCCGGATACAGATGCATCAGCTCATGAGAGCAGCACGCAGTGGGACTAAAGATGGCCTGGAGAAGACAAAGATGGCTGTCATGAGGAAAGTTTCCTTTCTCCAAAAGAAGGATCACCCAGGTAAAAGGACTAGATTTTGTATCTGCATAAAGAAGTATGTTCATGTAAAATCTTTGCTAACTTAATGTCCATCCAGGCAAGATCTATCATCTCAGGTGGGATTAGAGTTTGTAGGTTTTTCTTAAAATATGATGAATGTAAACATGCTTTTATAATTCAGCCTCATTGCTGCAAAAGAATGTTTTGATCACCTGGAGTATATTTCAAGATGGTTGCTGTGCTCTTCAGATTTGCAAGCAATGAACAAAAGGAGAAATATGGACAAATCGTCAAGGAAAATGTATAGAAATTATGAAAGGATCATGGAAGCTGGGAAAAATGTCCGTATTTTTGCTAGTGTAGCTGGTCCCTTTTCAGTCCTGAGATTATCCTACTCAACATTTGGTGTCCACATGTGTTCGCAATTTTCTTTATTCTTTGGTTTCCTTGTTTTCCATCCATTGGTTTCCTTCTCCCTTCAAGAAGCATGACAGTAACAGGATTTCCTATGCTAAATTGCCCGTGTGCTAATGTGTGATCCAGTCCCATGCAGGATGCATTCCACCTTGCTCACAGCTCTTATTCAAGAGGAATTAATTAAAAATGGAGGCCTGCTCGACTCCCCACTGAGTTCAAAGACGTCGATCCAGCTGGTCCATGTCTCAAATCAAGATAGAAAGGTCCTGATTCCCATTTCACATGTTCATCTGTTGCAGCAATGTGGCTCGAATGTAATATTAAACGTGTCGGTACTGCCCGACTTCATTATTATTCCCGGCGTTAACTGCGAAGCTTACCATAACCTGTTTGAGAATCAGAAGGATTTTGTGTGTCTGTATCTGTGAGAAATCTTTTTTTTTCAGGCTCGTTTGTTATTCTTTGTGAATTAAAATTGTGTTTGGATGCGGCTTAGAACAGCCCACTGGTGTTCTGCGTCGGATTTCCTGCACTGTTTATTACTTTTTTCAGTCCATCTCATGAATACAACGGACAGAACAACTTTCCAAAATCACAAAAATCCCAGAGAACGACCGGGATACATCCTGAAAACATTAAAAGGGAAACAGTGAAGGAGAACCATGTCTGAAAAAGTTTTAAATAAACATCTGTAAAATACAACATGGATTGATGTGAAAACTATATAAAAAAATTATTTCTGGCTTTTCTTTATAAATGACCCCATTAAATATGAACCCTGACAACCTCCATATACACAATCCATATATTTCTAGGACTGAATAAGAGAAGTAGCTAAACTCTCCTTCTGTAACTTATGTCCTCTTGGTGTGTCACTACAGATGAAGTTAAAGATGATGCTGGTTATCTGGATGTGATCGTTTCTGAGGCAAAGCATCCTCCTGCACAGCTGGGCCCAATGCCAGAGGGACTTAGCAGTTACCAGGTGTGTGTGTGTGTGTGTGTGTGTGTGTGTGTGTGTGTGTGTGTGTGTGTGTGTGTGTGTGTGTTTGAAGTAATTCAGAAATTTTAAAAGTGTCTTCTCAACCCTGTTAGTGCTATAGAACCTGGTCTCAAGACATTTTCTATATTGACTCTCAGACTTTCTGGCATTTGGACTTGGTCTTGTCTCTGCAGGCAGATAGTAAAGAGAAAAAAAAATTGTTTTTCTTTTTCTTTCATTTGATAAGGGAGTAATTAATTTGTCTAGAAAACAGCAAAGTCTTTGGCGTAGTGCCTGAATGGAGCGACTGGTTGACAGAACTAGTAAAATTGGTTCAGGATCAAGAATAGGTGTTGAATTAAATCTTTTTTTTTTTTTTACCAATATTAAAAATAATTTGTATAAACACTTGTTTTTTTGTCTAGAGCCACAGCATTTCTTACAAGATTTCACTGGCTAATTAAGCAACTAGTTTAAACCCAATTACTGGAGAGCACTGGTGTGTGAATGGTTATGTCTATGGGTTAATGATCACAAGGTTGGTGGTTCAAGTGGCCACAGTTGGGCCTTTGAGCACCGCCTTAGTATGAGATTTTTTACACCCTCTTTTATCTATATTTAGCATGTATTAATGGCTAGAACTTTGGCTTCTTTTAAATATCACTGGACTGCATGTAACCAATTACAAAACTAAAAGCCTTAACACTTCAGTGCCAATGTATCCTTCCCTATTATGCATTCTGACACCAACTTTCTAAGAAGCTAGGGTATGTGGAATAAAAAATTGTTGCTTAAATGCATAAAATTATATGCATAAATCAATTTTCTTGGGAGATTCTGCAGAAGTCTATGCAGTTTGGTTTGAAATATAAGAAAGAGAAATAAATGCTTGGCCGTAAGTATCTTTCCAATATCTCACTATCTTGTCTCATGTCCAGGGTCCTGGTCTTGGATTTGACAAGTGGCATTCATGACTACTGCCTTGAACACTATGAGCACAATACAAACAATAGCATGGGTGATGAATAGAAGGCGAAGGTCACACAGATGAACCAGTACATAAAAATCGGATACGAGTTAAGCAGAAATAGAAGCAGTAGAATATTCACAGGGCTACATACTGTAACATCATACATATTTAAACCACTTGCTGACTTTCTCTTTTTTCAGATTGTCCGGCGTCACATTTTGGGCTCTGTTGTGCAAAGCGAAAGGAGTTACCTGGAGTCTCTTAAAAGGATCCTTCAAGTGAGTCGAATGGCTCTGAGTTGGATTTTAATAATAATATTTAAAAAAATCCCAAACCAGCAATATCAGTCTACTGTATATTGTAGTTCATTAGAAAGTAGATTTAAAGTTGAGCTGATGCTAATTACTGCTTTTGCATTGTAGTAACTTTGCTAGGTGATTTAAACAAACAAACAGACAGATGAATAAATGAATGAATGAATAAATAGAGTCTTAATAAAATAGAAAAAGTCTCAAAGGTAAAGGAAAACAATGGACTTCTGCCTGGAAAGTTGTGAGTTCAAAACTGCTCAGTTCTGAGACAATTGTGAGTTGTTGTTGATAAGGACATCTGTGAAATGACATACATGTAAATGTAAAGGTTTGAGTGAATTCCCAAAGATAAGAATTACAAAACATGTCAATTTTTTAATTTTGAATCATAATATAAGCTGTATTTCAATTAACATCTATTATTATATGTTAAAGCAAAATTACATATTGTTAGAATTGAATGGTTGGAATAAATCACTACAGGACATGATGTAATAGGAAACCAATATTTACTTTACAGTAACAGTAACTGATTTGTGACATAACATCATTGATAACATCATGTTTTATTCCTTACTTTCTGTTTCCAGGGTCTAGATTTTTGAAATGATTCGCTAAATGAATATTTAAACCTCGGCCTGGAACGCAATGCCTGGAATATCTGCGAAATGATCTCGAAGTCCGAGCGTGAAATGAGTTTTAATGTGTCTCAGTAATCAGATTCATCCTGAGTTATGCATCCTTTTTAAAAAAAAAAAACCCGATATGCCCTCTTAGAGTCGGGTTACACGCATCTACGTTCTCAGCAGGTGCAGGCAAAAAGCATTTATTATCATTTCCCTTTCCCAGGCAGAGGCACTGGTCCAAATTGCATCACGGATCAATGACAAATGGGTCCTATATGAAATCTAGCCCGTCTTGATCCGCACGATTTCCCACCTTTTGTTGTGGAATGAAAGCTCCGTCTGTAGTCTTTTGCTCTTCCAGTTCTCATTACGATGTCTCACATCATCGAGCTAATGTACTCAACAAGTGCGTTCGAAAATAAAGCCACACTGACTAGATAGACTAACAATTGGCGAGGGTGTAACCAGAAAATAAAGGCTTGAAAAATAACGTTGCCGCTGTAGGCCTTGCTAGGGAAACAGAGTCCCTTTGGCTCGTCCTCGGCTTTAATTCGCCCATGTCGATAATTCATTAGCAGTGGAGAATGTGTGGGAGGAAAGCAAATGGTCATGAGAAATCTATTGTTTCTTCTGTCTAACTACTAAGTACAGTATATAAGCTTTTAACGATTAGACCTGACTGTTTATTCACGAACATATTTAATTTTATGTGTGTGTGAAAGTGTGTAGAAAACTATGTGAGGGCTCTCAATCATCATTGTTGTAAATATATCACTTAAATCTGATTAGAATTCCTGTGAAATTCCTAAACCTGTGATATTTGGTACAAAAAAGAAAATAATACGTTATATATTATAATTCCACAGGAGTACCAGAGGCCGTTGTTGGAAGCTGAGCCTCACATCCTGAGCCCGAGGAAGATCAGGCCCATTTTCTTCCGTTTGCGAGAGATCACTCAATGCCACTGCATGTTCCAGATAGCTTTGGCTTCCCGTGTGGCAGAGTGGGATGCCATGGAGAAGATTGGCGATCTCTTTGTCGCTTCGGTGAGAGACACACTTCTTTTTTTTACTTCCTTTTAGCCCATTAAAATCCACACCACAACTTTTGAATCCAATCCACTTGTCAATAATTTGATAAAGCTGGAGAACCGGGGCCATGTTCAATCCCAATGTTCAAATATGTTACATAATGCGTGTTTACCACAGCTGAAACAATTATTGTACAAAACTTGTATTGTCAATGAGGATTTGTTTATCATTCACACCTCGTTTACAAATCGAACAAATATATTCAGAACAGTAGTGAAATGACTTCGCTAAAGACAGCTCATCAGACATGAGACTTTTCCATTCTGATTGGCCGACTGGCTCGTTTTCCGAAAAAGTCAATGATTGGATGGAGAAATCTAAATTTAGTAATTTTTGTTATTAATTATAGTTTTTTTGGACCAAGCAATTTCATGGATTATATTATTATTATTAATAGTATTATTATTGTGTTGGAAGAGTATCTGTGAGAGTGAAAGGGAAAGTTTATAGAACTGTGGTGAGACCTGAGATGTTGTATGGTTTAGAGACGGTGGCATTGAGTAAAAGACAGGAGGTGGAGCTGGAGGTAGCAGAGCTGAAGATGTTGAGGTTTTCGTTGGGAGTGACGACGATGGACAGGATTAGGAACGAGTTTATTAGCAGGACAGCGCATGTAGGACGTTTTGGAGACAAGGTGAGGCAGGTGTGATTGAGATGGTTTGGACATGTGCAGAGGAGGGACATTTGGTATATCGGTAGAAAAATGCTGAGGATGGAGACACCAGGCAGGAGAAAAAGAGGAAGGCCAAGGAGGTTTATGAATGTGGTGATGGAAGATATGCAGATGGTTGGTTTGAAAGTGGCAGATGCAGGGGACAGGGGGATTTGGAAACAATTTTGAAAATGAATATTATTATTAGTATTAGTATTCATAGTAGAATTAATAAACTATAAAGTCATAACAAAACCCCTTATCTTTAATCACAGTGCTCAGACTTTCATATAAAATATTCATCTTTTTTTTTTTTTTTTTCCAAACATGGCTGGAGAATAATGAGAAAAAACCCCCCTGAGAGTAACGCATTAGCGAGTAGGTTATATCACTATATCACGCTGGCCTGCTTCAAACGACGAAGCAATTACGGCGAGCAAAGATGGTGTTCTTTATCATCGGGTGATGAGAGATGCGTTAGCATCGTGACACCATGGGATGGCTAATGGACTAATGAATGAGTGTACAGCTATGACCCTCCATGCAGAGAGCATCTTCAGAATCTGCTCATTATTCACCAGTTAAAAGAGCCCACTTGGCCTCATTGATGTTGTTGGGATCTACACAGAAGCCCCTAAGCGTGATGAGCTAATGGAGATTTTTCTTTTTCTTGTTTTTCTTGTCCCCCCAAACGAAAGTTATGTAATACGTTCTCACATATTTATACGCACACACACAGACGAATCGATCAATCGTGTACAGTAGACGCTGTCAATTCTCACGTATACTTACTTGTCGATTCTGTCCTACACGCACAGCCACTTGTCTCAAACACCGGTTGGGTTCAATCAAAGCTGAATGAATGGACGGTGGATTTTTTTATTTATATATTTATTTGCCAGCACTCAATATGTCCAGCTGTAATGGATTGTGAAGGGTGTTTGGATTGCAGAGGTGGCAAACAGATCAGCTCTATAAGTACCTCAGGAAAAATTACCATTTATTTCGTTCTCGCTCAGCCCTGCAATCAGGGAAGGCTCGGGAAATACCCGCCAAGTTTCCAGCAGTTTTTCATTTACAGAATCAAAAAAGAGCGGGACACTGGGAGACAAATGAATCAGCATAGTTTCAGTTACTGTGAATTGTACACCCAGGTAGATTTGATTGAATAAAGAAGACTTGATTATGCATGTCTTTTGTGTTTTGTTTTCACTGAATTTCTCATCTGGTTCTTCTTCAGTTCTCCAAGTCTATGGTGCTGGATGTTTACAGTGATTACGTCAATAACTTCACCAACGCCATGGCCCTCATCAAGAAAGCCTGTTTATCCAAACCCGCCTTCCTGGAGTTCCTTAAGGTGAGTGGGATATTTTACAGTAGATTTTATTTCATAATGATCTATACTGAACTCATCCAATTCGTGTTCCATTGAATGGTTTCTAAACACCAATGATGCACAAAGTACTAGAGCATCAAGCATTGAACGTTCCTGTAATGGTGGTTGTGCAGCAAAACCAGTAAAATCTAATCAAACTTAATTTGTCACATAACATTTCATACAGAGTATGTAGTAAAATGCTTTTTACGACTGTCCAAAATGTAAATCGGAATAAATTTATATAAAATAAAATATTAAAGTAAAGATTACTTCAAATAAAGTCCAATGAATAAAATGTACCAGATTACAGATATAAAAGAAATAAAAAAATAGATAAGAAAAAATTATATATATATAAATATATATAAATAAATATAAAACAAAGTAAAAAATGAAAATATAAAGTATAAGAGTATTAAGTATAACTATAAAGTATATGAGTATAAAAATATACTATAGTATATATATATATACAAAAATGACATAAAATAGATGAGTATTGATATGACAGAGATTTTGACAGTAGATTTTTAGTGTCGCAGTGTCATTATCACTTAAGTGTTCATGTACTGTGTTAAAGTGCTACTGAGGTGTGCCAGTCCAGTGTTAAAGCATGGCACACCTATATTCTATATGCATGTTATTCTCCATTTCAAACATTCCCATGTGTTAAAAGGATTAAAGATGGAATTTTCCTTTTTCAGTGGCAGCCTTATGCTTATGCTGCTTCAGGATAGCGGGAAAACATCGCAGTCCATTAGCAAATGCATCAAAACCTGGTATCAGTCCAATGCAGTTGTTGGAAATCATTCCAACAGATCATCAAACATGACACGTTTTCAGCGAAAGATTTTACACAAATGAAGTTTTTATTTGCTGTTATAATAACCTCTACTCTTCTGGGAAGATGTTCCACTAGATTTTGGAATGTGTATTTGGAGATTAGTGCTCATTCATCCACAAGGATACTGATGTAGGTGAGGGTGCAGTCAGCGTTCCAATTCATCCCAAAGGTGTTTAATAGTTTTAAGATCTTCAAGACCCATGTAAAGCATATCTTGACGAAGCTGGCTTTGTGCACAGGAATTGCCAGGCTGGAACAGGTTTGGGTCTCCTAGTTAAACTGAAGGGAAAATGTTATGTTTCCAAAGATATCCTTTACAATGTGACGCTGTTCTTGTGGTAACATTTGGGGAAGAACCACATATGGCTGGAAAAGACAGGTGTCCCAATACATTTAGCTAAAATAGCATACTGTACTAGTGTATATCACACAAGGCCTAGGTTGTTGTTTATTTCTATAAGCAAGGGATGGTTTATGTTGGTGTGTACATAAGGTACAATATCTAGCTAATCTAGCACTAATAGCCAAATAATGCCACAACACACATCCCACACACCCCCAGCACCAAGCAACGGATTTGCCCATTTGTTGAAGAACATCATGCCGATTAGCACCAGTGATAAATAGCAGAGAAAAGCAAACACCCCCATCTGCAACTCGAGCCACAGAATTAGGAATGAATTATAGGGGAATGCTGACGGATAACAAAATCTTAAATAAAAAAAAAACATGTTAACTAATTCTTATTTTGATATTCTAGATAGATAGATAGATAGATAGATAGATAGATAGATAGATAGATAGATAGATAGCAGCAAATAGAGACTAAATGTTAGCATAGTGTAATATAGTGTAATGTACATGCATACTGTATTTGTGTAAATATTAATATTAAATTATTAAATGAGATGAATATGAAAATTATTTTGGAGTGTTTAAGAAAAATAGGGTCAGAGGCCCAAGACACAATTTCGAGGCCCAGTGTAGACTACAGTGTGTCTTGGATTGCTTTATCGTACACTCTTAAAAACAAAGAAAGCAAGAAAGCAAACTTTGAAATTCTCTGCCGAACAGCCGAACTCTCCTCCGTCTTAATAAAACCCACCAATCAGAAAGGAAACAAACACAAAAAACTAAACAAACCGAACAAAAACCCAACCAGGAATAAGCTGTGGTATTTATTTCAGTAAAGCTATTTTTCTGTTTATGCAAAAAACACTAGACAAATAAATAAGTAAATAACAACACAGCACTTTTTATTAGATACTAACATACTAACTGAAGGGCAGGTATAACATTTTTGAAGGACCACTTACATGTATTAAACACAAAAAACCGCCATTGGTATATAACGGGTTAAAAAAATAAAGACTTCCCAAAATTAATTTGTACTGTTTTCTTTTCAAATATTGTGTGTTTGTGTGTATGGGTTTATTTGCAGAAAAAGCAGTCTTCTAGTGTTGACCGAATCACTCTATACGGTCTGATGGTGAAGCCCATTCAGCGTTTTCCTCAGTTCATCCTCCTTTTACAGGTCAGTGGATATTAAGTTAAATATCTTTCCACTCATCATCATCATCATCATCATCATCATCATCATCATATGTATGCCCTCTGTTAGACAACTGTTAAGATATTATGGGCAATTGATTACATATACATTTAAATACATAAGGTGACCACTAACCCACCCACCCCCGCCCCACCCCATATACAGTAAATGAATGTTACATCATTATGCTAATAAAGCTTAATAAGCCTGCTAATACTGTTCTGACTGTATCAGCTACCTATCATGGATATCATTCGATTGCAATAGTAATTATGTATTATATCTCAAACCTGATAATGCCCTTGGGATGGCCTCCTCACTGCACCCCAGGCCTGCTCACCTCACCTACATCAGTGTAAAATAAATATTCAAGCACTTCAAGCACCATGAGTGATTTCACTGGTAAGTAACTTCAAGATGTTTAAGGTAACAATTAGAAACTCCCAGCAATCGATTCCTCAGTGTCAAAAGAACCTGAGTCATTCTCAGCTTTGCACACCTCTCATGGCCTCTCTCCATCTCTCTCTCTCTCTCTCTCTCTCTCTCTCTCTCTCTCTCTCTCTCTCTCTCTCTCTCTCTGCCTTGTTTTATCCCTGAAGAATTGGTCCATACAAACTGCATGAATCAACAATGAATAAGCAATCTCACAGTGTCCTCCACCAGAGACACATCTATCTCCCTCTCTCCGTCTCTCTCTGCATATACACACCACACACACACCAAATGTCACTGAGAAAAGTGGATCGACATCAGAAATATCATGGTGACCTCATGGTGAGGTCTCTGATGACGGCAAAATGTCAGTGTTGCTGGGTTTTCTGTCAGCACCGGACTTGCTTACGAATTTTTCTCAGGATCTGGGATCCGAGCCTGTGTGTGTGTGTGTGTGTGTGTGTGTGTGTGTGTGTGTGTGTGTGTGTGTGTGTGTGTGTTCTTGAGTCAAGGAAGTTCATTTCATACCTCAGTAGGCATCGATTAGCCATGAATATTTGAAAGATAACTTTTTACAGTGAATAAGGAAAATTCTTCCCTCCAGCGGGAGTGTGTTTAATCACACATTAACCGGAACCAAACACACACACAAAAAAAAGCTTTGACTTTGAAAAATGTCCTGAATCGGCAAAAAAAAAAAAAAAAAATGCTTCTCGTAATTTTATCGCTCCCAGTGTTGCTTATACAGTTTATGCTCAAAAGTATGCGGACACCCGACAGTCACCTGACAGTGCATCTTTTTTTTTTTTTTTCTTGAAACTGTTTGGAAGCAGAAACTAATCCCAAAGCTGTTTAAGCAGGAATTCTTTGTGCATAAAGTAAGGGCTATAAAGAGGTGATTTGCCATTGTCATATATTATTTTTTCCAATTCATCTTGTGCCTTATCAAAATGACTGTATTCACCATATAATACAATATAATACAATAAATTAAAATACGCAGAAATCCTCCATTTGCTCAGTCAAGGTCACTCAAGGTCATTAGGAATGTTAACAATAGTTGTCTTACTATATAAGTAACTGTTACTTTATATTACAATTGTTACAGTTCTTTAAAATGCAGCACATTCATTCAGAATGTTGATTAAACTGACCAGGACTTACACCCTCCTTCCAGCCAATCAGAATAAGGCATTCACACAGACTATATTATAATTATGATATAGGAGGTGGTAGCTTAGTGGTTAAGTCATTGTACTCTGATGTGGTCACACATTCAAATTCTAGTACCACCAATCTGCTGGGGCCCCTGAGCGAGGCCCTTTACCTCAAATGCCATAAATATAAATGTATAATTATTATTTAATTTTTGGGAAGGATTAAATTGAGCACCTACTGTACCCCAGACCTCAGATCTCATCAGTGCTGAACAATACTGAAGTGTTGTTACTCAAATACAGAAATGATGTACTTTATCCATCACTGGATTTTACTAATGTACTTTTTATAAAAAAAAATGGTATTCTCTAAAATCTAGTGAAACGCCTTCCTTGACAATTAAAATCTGTTATGGCAACTGAGTGAGGATCAAGTCTAGAGTGATGTAAATGGGTTTGGAATGTGATGTTCAAAAAGCACATATGGATCAGGGATAATTTATAACTACACGGCAATCAAGTCTCGGAAAATGGGCAGACAGCAGCTTTATGACTGAGCACAAAAAAAAATCCAAAACATCTAATTTCCCTGGTCCACACTGTTAAACAGATGAAGCCGTAAAGATCTTTTTCCTCACAAAATATAATCCGAGATTTTAATATAGAGAACAAACTGTATAATAATATAATGATCACAATAATATGATGAATATTACTCAGTAGACTTCTGTATAGTCAAGAAGCTTTTCTAATCTTGTTAATGTATCGTTATAAAAAACCCAACATAATGTAGTTCTAGACTTGTTTTTAAATATATTTTTGTCCCTGGATATATGTATTCAATTACAGTGAGGAAAATAAGTATTTGAACACCCTGCTATTTTGCAAGTTCTCCCACTTAGAAATCATGGAGGGGTCTGAAATTGTCATCGTAGGTGCATGTTCACTGTGAGAGACATAATCTAAAAAAATAATCCAGAAATCACAATATATGATTTTTAAACTATTTATTTGTATGATACAGCTGCAAATAAGTATTTGAACACCTGTCTATCAGCTAGAATTCTGACCCTCAAAGACCTGTTAGTCTGCCTTTAAAATGTCCACCTGTACTACATTTATTATCCTAAATTAGATGCACCTGTTTGAGGTCGTTAGCTGCATAAAGACACCTGTCCACCCCATACAATCAGTAAGAATCCAACTACTAACATGGCCAAGACCAAAGAGCTGTCCAAAGACACTAGAGACAAAATTGTACACCTCCACAAGGCTGGAAAGGGCTACGGGGAAATTGCCAAGCAGCTTGGTGAAAAAAGGTCCACTGTTGGAGCAATCATTAGAAAATGGAAGAAGCTAAACATGACTGTCAATCTCCCTCAGACTGGGCTCCATGCAAGATCTCACCTCGTGGGGTCTCAATGATCCTAAGGAAGGTGAGAAATCATCCCAGAACTACACGGGAGGAGCTGGTCAATGACCTGAAAAGAGCTGGGACCACCGTTTCCAAGGTTACTGTTGGTAATACACTAAGACGTCATGGTTTGAAATCATGCACGGCACGGAAGGTTCCCCTGCTTAAACCAGCACATGTCCAGGCACGTCTTAAGTTTGCCAATGACCATTTGGATGATCCAGAGAAGTCACGGGAGAAAGTAATGTGGTCAGATGAGACCAAAATAGAACTTTTGGGTCATAATTCCACTAAACGTGTTTGGAGGAAGAAGAATGATGAGTACCATCCCAAGAACACCATCCCTACTGTGAAGCATGGGGGTGGTAGCATCATGCTTTGGGGGTGTTTTTCTGCACATGGGACAGGGCGACTGCATTGTATTAAGGAGAGGATGACCGGGCCATGTATTGCGAGATTTTGGGGAACAACCTCCTTCCCTCAGTTAGAGCATTGAAGATGGGTCGAGGCTGGGTCTTCCAACATGACAATGACCCGAAGCACACAGCCAGGATAACCAAGGAGTGGCTCTGTAAGAAGCATATCAAGCTTCTGGCGTGGCCTAGCCAGTCTCCAGACCTAAACCCAATAGAGAATCTTTGGAGGGAGCTCAAACTCCGTGTTTCTTAGCGACAGGCCAGAAACCTGACTGATCTAGAGAAGATCTGTGTGGAGGAGTGGGCCAAAATCCCTCCTGCAGTGTGTGCAAACCTGGTGAAAAACTACAGGAAACGTTTGACCTCTGTAAATGCAAACAAAGGCTACTGTACCAAATATTAACATTGACTTTCTCAGGTGTTCAAATACTTATTTGCAGCTGTATCATACAAATAAAATAAATAGTTAAAAAATCATACATTGTGATTTCTGGATTATTATTTTTTTTTGATTATGTCTCTCACAGTGGATATGCACCTACGATGACAATTTCAGACCCCTCCATTATTTCTAAGTGGGAGAACTTGCAAAATAGCAGCGTGTTCAAATACTTATTTTCCTCACTGTAT